>JAQHUG010000592.1:513648-524999 GCA_028555095.1 Dicrostonyx torquatus
TCATTACATCATTGCTGGATAAGACAACGTAATAAAAAGGAAGGAAATCAAAGAACCTACACAAGAATCAGAGACCCACTCATTTACACATTCCGAAGACCCATAAAAATTCTAAACTAAAAGCCATAATATGCTGCAGGAGTGCCTTCTCCTTCAGCCAATAGTCTTTAAGATACCAGCCCACTGGGGCATGGTTTAATCCATTTTAAAAAGTGGTGACAACTCTCTGCTCGGTCTCTTGCTTCCGGTTCCCCATTCTGACTGTTAGACTCTCTGTTTCCTGTTTGTGACCAGAGAACTGTGGTTTGGGACATTGATCTGTGAACTGTGGTTTGGGACATTCATCTGTAAGTTTTATCCCCTCTAATAAATAACTTCTTTTAATCGAACTGGTGTAGGATTGTTTTGCATCATTAGTAATATATAAGCAAAGGACCTGGTGCAGACCCATATAGGCTCTGTTGTTGCTGCTTCACTCCCTATGAGTCCATATGATCTTACTTGATTGACTCAGAGGGCCTTCTTCTCCTGGTTTACTCCATCCCCTCTGGCTCTTACTAGACTTCTCCATGGTCAATAAGTTTTGTGGCTGTTGTCCTTGGCAATGGTGCCCCCACAGTCAGTTTGAAGAGAGAAACCCATTGTCTAAACAGACTTGTTTGGAGACTTCCCTGGGGTTCCCTTGGCAAACAACTCAACTGAATTGAAATCTATCCTGTCCTCATACTGAAAGCCTTGTTTGGTGACAAGATATGGACAGTTGGGAAACTCTCACCCCCATTATTAGGAGATCTTATTAATATCATCTATGTAATGTATTTTTGTGATATTCCACTGCAGCAGGTTTTCCATACCATCCCTCAAATGTCCCTCAGGTTTAGTTGTTTACTTCAGTATTTTACACCTGCTCCTTCCCTACCCGATCCTATAATTTTTGTCCCAATGTACCCTCCTTCCACTCATAAAATTTACTCTATTTTCTCCTCCCAGGAAAATGAATGTGTTCCCTAGCCCCAGTCTCTTTCTCTATGCCTAACCTCACTGGGTCTACAAATTGTAGGTTTGCTGCAATTTATCTAATGGTTAGAATTCAAATGTAAGTGAATACATTCCTTATTTATCTTTCTGGGCTTGGGATACCTCATTCAGGATGATTTCTTTTAGTTTTATCCATTGCCTTCAAATTTCATTATTTTATTTGTTTGTTTGTTTTTCAAGACAGGGCTTCTCTTGTTGCTTTGGAGCCTGTCCTTGAACTACCTCTTATAGACCAGGATGACCTCGAACTTACAGAGATCCACCTGTGTCTCCTGAGTATTGGGATTAAAGCTGTGCACCACCACCACCTGACTTAATTTTGTTATTTTCTAATAGTTGATAAATGTTTCATTGTGCCAAAGTAACACTTTTTAAAGAAAAAAATCATTTCTTCCATTGATAGACATCTAGGTTGTTTCCAATTTCATTCTATTAAGAATAGAGGATGAATAAGCATGGTTGAGCAAGTGTCATTCTGAGTCTGATAGGATGAAGTGCCCATTGGGTATATTCCCACAAGTCCTCAGAGACGCCTCTTTTGAAATTAGATCTTAAGGTAAATTGATTCCCAACTTTCTAAGACTCTGCCTTATTGGTTTGCATAGGAACTGAAACCCAGGAGCAAAGAATGAGTGTTACACTTATTTCACAGCCTGAGCTGTCATTTCTGTTATTTATCTTAGCCAATCTGACAGGAGTAAGATAGAATTTCAAAATACTTTGTTTTACATTTACTTGATGGTTAACTGTAGTTATGAGGAGGAGCGGGCTATGTTCCCAGCACCTGTGAAGAGCGGGGGCCATTTTCTTCAGGCCTGCCTGTCTCCCGGCTGCACAGCTAGCTTATACCAGAAATAACCACACAAAAATTATATTAATTTAAATACTGCCTGGCCCATTATTTCTAGCCTTTTCTTGGCTAACTCTCACATCTTGCTTTAACACATATCTGGAAATCTGTGAATGACCACATGCCGTGGATTACCGGCATGAGTCTAACATATGTCCATCTCGGTTAGGAAAACATCATGGCCACTGCCACACTTCCTTTCTCCTCAGCCTTCTGTTCTGTCTGCTCTGCCCACCTAAGGGCTGCCCTATCCTACAGGCCAAAGCAGTCTCTTTACTTAACCAATGAAAGCACAGAAATAAAGAAGGACCCTCCTACACCAGTTAAGAATGTTGAACATTTTTTAAAGAGTTTCTCAATCACTTTTTTTTTTTCTATTGAAAATTCTCTTTTTAGATCCCTACTACATTTTTAAATTGTTCCTGATTTTGGTGGAATTGCTTTGAATTTCTCTTCATTTAACTTGATGTTGGATATAGGCCAGCTGTAAACTGCCTTCAATATGTTCAGGTACGTTCTTTGTATCCGTAAGCTCCCCAGGACACTTACCATGTAGGGGCATTTGATTCTGTCAAAGACATTTTCTGCATCCAAAAAATGAAAATAAATGAAATTTATGCCCTGGAAATGCTGAAGCATGCATGGGCAGCTCATGTATGCTGGTTATTTTGAACTTGTCCATATTGGGTTTCATGGTCTAAGTTGATGAGGATGAATAACCAGGTCTCTTCCTCAAGAGGGCACAAGGTCTTATTACAGGAGGTTGTAAGCCACCACGTTGTTACTGTGAATTGAACTAAGGACCTTAGGAAGAGCAGGCAGTGTTCTTAGCCACTGAGAGTATTTGTTGTTTTGTCTTTCCATCTGTTTGTATAGTACATTATCTTTATACATTTATGCATCTTGCACCAAACTTGCATCTGTGGGATGAAGCCTACTAGTACACACTGGAGGATCTTTTTGATCTGTTCTTTGATTCATCTTGCAAATATTTCATTAAATTTTGGCATCTGTGTTCATAAGGAAATGGTCTAGAATTCTCCTTATTTTCATATGGGGTAAGTGTGGGCTCATAAAATCAATTGGACAATATTTGTTTTGTTTCTGTATTGTTAAATATTTTGAGAAGTATTACCATTAATTCTTCTTTGAAAAGTGTACTAGAATTCTGTGCTAAATCCAGCTGAGCCAGTGGCCATATTTTGAGTGAATTTTAATGACTGCTTCTATTTCACTAGTGGTTACAGGTCTGTTTAAATTGCTTGTTTAATCTTGACATAACTTTGATAAGTGGTACCTATCAAAAACCTATCTTTCTTTTATATTTTCCAACTGGATTATAGGTTTTTCATGGATGTCTTGATGGTTTTCTGGATTTTCCTGGTTTAGGCTTTTATGTCTTCTTTTTTGCTTTTATCTGTGTTAATTTGGGTATTCTCTCTCTGCCTTTTAGTCAGTTTGTATAAAGGTTTGTCTATATTGTTCAGTTTCTCAAATAACAAATTCTTTGTTTCATTGATTATTTGTATTGTTATTTTGGCATCTATTTTATTGATTTCAGCCTGAATTTATTTCCTGCTGTCTATCCCTCATGAGAATGATGACTTTATTTTGTTGTATAGTTTTTGGATGTGCTGTAAAGTTGCTAGTATGAGATCATTCCATTTTTTTTTTCCTGGACTTAGTGCTATGAACTTGCCCACTAGAAATGCATCTGTTGTATTCCATAAATATAAGTATTCTGTGTTTTCATTTTCAGCTAATTATAATCCTCCATCTCTGATATCTCTAAAACCAAAAATACTTAAAGATCATTATGTGTAGGTATTGCATGTTTATTTGAATAAATACACTAATGCTCATCTCAAAATCCTCATTTTTTTCCTGTTTCCTTCTTTCTATATGTATCTTTTTTTGTTTGGTTTGATTTGAATGATTTTTTTCACTCTAAATAATAACTCTTTAAGGCAGTTATGAGTCATTATTGTGTATGATTCCTTATACTAGTCAGTTTACAAATATTTAATGTGCCTGGTTTCAAGCTGTAGCACACAACAAGAACTAATGAGAATTGTTATATGCTATAATCTGTGTATTAATGACCATCTGGGAGAGCTGATAGCCCAAGGAAATATCCTATGGTGATTTTCTCATTTCTATTATAGCTCATTTGTTTAATTTTAATTAGGTAAGAACAGGGAAAATAAAACTTCTTTCCCTACCATGACTCTCTGAAGGAATGATGCTGCCATAGGCAACAGGTATAGCTAATTTTAATAAATTGGCAACAAAAAATAGGATTCAGTTTCATATACCTGATTAACCCATGAGAAGGAAACAATTCTTACAGTATCATGAGAATACCTTTTTGACTAACCTATACACATTTACACACACACATCAATATACATTTTTATATATGACAAGTAAGTAAGTTTTTTGAAAAATGAACTGTAAAATATGCTTGATATTTTCATTAAAATAAGGTACCTCCTGGCATGGTGTTACACAAATCATTTTTTACAACGGAATCAAATGCAAGGACTTTCTGTTAATTACCTATTTTTTTTAAAAAATGATACATAGATTACATTAATCCAATGGTGACTAGGTGTACAAACAATATTTTCAGCTCTATGCTGTCATTTGCCTGGTTAATGGAAAAATGAATGAATACTGAAAATTCAAATATCACAAAAATTATTATTTGCAACCTATGTATCAAAGCACAAATTACAAAGAATCCTATTTCTTCGCAAAAATCAAACTTCTGTTGTAAATTCTTCACTAATGTGAATAGAAAAGTATTTTAGGTTGCTTGTTAAAGAAGAGATAGTTCAGGAAAAAAGATTAAACAGGTGAAGAATATACAAAGAAAGGCAAAAAACAGAATGTATTAAAGATATGGGGGAAATAGGGATGTACAAAAATGAGGCACTACATTTTGAAGAATGTAACAGAATTTTATTATTCAAAATATAAAGAGGGTAAGAAAAAATACAAAATATTCCTTTTGGAAAACCTTTCTACTTATGTTTTGAGGAATTATAAATATGCAGTTTAAATGTTTCTGCACAGCTTCTTAAATGAATAATTTATGGGTACCACCTCATGAATCTTTTCTTCCCTACCATGCTGAGTATAATTACTTCTATTTTGTGCTTGGTGAAATGCATCCACAGTCTGTTTTGATATAGAGCTCTGCTGGTGTTCAATAAACACGAACTGAGGTTGAGGCAGAGATAAGCTTCTTCCAATCACCACACATAGACAGGACTTTAAATTTAGCTGATGAATTATAAAAGAAGATCTGTGTGGTTCTGTGTGGCTCTGTGTAAGTGAACTGATGTGACAACCGTGGGCACAGTATCTTCTAACACTCCCCCCACCACAATGCTGCATGATAGGCATCCTAACGTTCAAAATGTGACATGTGTCATACTTTTAAAAATAAAATGCAAGAAAACATGTTTAAAATTATTATTACAATGAAAATTAAAAGCAATTATTTTGAACAATGTACAAATTTGTAGTTAAGTAGTTGTTAAATTGTAATAGTGCAATTTTGGGAAAATCTATATCCATTTTATTTTATTTTTCTTGAAGAAAACAGTTAAATTTTCCTGCTTATACTACATTTATTCAAATGGGATATTATTGTAGCTGTTCATAAATGGAAGAGTAGGTTTTTATATTGGGTGAATATTATTTGTTGAGAATCACCAAAAGATATTTGTCATGTCTGAAAGCTTGTCACTTCTTCCACAGAAGAAGATATACTAAAAGCATATAGAGGAGTTGATACCTAAATACAGAAAAAACATTAACATATAAGATAAGGTTACTATTATAGGGAGAAAAATTGATATGTTCAAAGGTATTCACTGGCATACTTTATTTTCCAAAGTGATGAAAATCCTTTAAATATTCATACAGCAGAAAGTATACAAACACAACATAACTACAATATAGAATTCAGTCATAAGATTATGAGGGCCATCTTTACAAATACATGTGTAGTAAGTTTCCAGATATAAATATTAATTGAGATGAAAATGACAGAAGATGTGTTATCTGTTCTTCATTGGAAAAATGCTCAAAACAGTAGAGAAAGAGAAAATATTAGTGAGCTTATTAGTTCTAAGTGAACGAGAGGCACATGGCAAAAATTACAAGCGACAAAGTGACATTTATCTGAATATTCCGTCCCTACACAGCTTTCAGTAGTATAATAATGTATAATTTCCTGAAAAAATTAAATCAAAAGCTGGTGTGGAATACATGAAACAAAGTTTCTGTTTTCCAAATAAATCATAGAAAATTTATTGAAAGCTTCAAAAGGAAGAGATTAATTTAAATTAAACAAAAAATGCTTATGATAAGCTATTAGTGTATGAAAGTTGAATATAGCCAGCATCCTCAGCTAGAAAACTTGGTTCTTAATATGTACAGACTGCCTATCAGTGGTTCTCAGACCGGGGATCAAATGACTCTTATAAAGGTATGGTACATCAGATATCCTGCATATCAGATATTTACACTGGAATCCAAAATAGTACCAAAATTACAGTTATGAAGCAACAATGAATATAATTTTGTGGATGTGGATTACCACAACATGAAAAACCATATTAAAGAGTTGCAACATTAGAAAGGTTGAGGACCACTGTTCTAAATTGCCAAACTGTATTCATTTTATCTGTTTTTACATGTACCATAGCTGTATTTCAAAACTGAAAAATTATAAATATATACTCAACATTGGCACTATATTTTTAATGTTCAATGTAAAATATTTTGTGTATATATATTATATAAAATTTTATATAAAAATATAAGAATGTAAAATTATATACATAGATAATGAATAAATAAATAAATATAAAGAAAATAGCATTTAACAATAAATACAAAACAAACATTTTTTTTCTACTGGAGATACAATGTTTTAGAATAAAGAGAAAAATTATGATAAAATTAGTGCATTATCCTGCTTCAGATCTTGGCCCACAACAAAGGACATTCTCAGAACTATTGTTAAAATTTAAATTAGCTCTGAAATTTACCTGGTTGACTTGTGTGAGCAGTCAGGCCTGTTGTTGTCACTTAAACATATGTGATGGCCTATATTGACTGTCAACAAAACAGGGCCTGGAATCACAAGGAAAGAAGCCTCTGAACATGCCTGTCAGGGATTGTGTAGACTAGGTTGGCATCTGATCATGTCTATGGAGGATTCTGAATGTAAGCAGCATCATTTCCAGGACTGAGTCCTGGACCGAAGAAAATTTAAAGTGAATATTGAATATCAGCGTTTACCTGTCTCAGCTTCTTGTTTGAAGATGCAATAAGAACAGCTGCCTCAAGAAACTGCCCTCATGCTCTGATCAACTGTACACTGTTGCAGTGGTCTGTCCTGTCCCTTTAAGAGAAAAGCCCTGCCCACTAACCCCTTCTGTCCAGGCAAACAATCTAGGTGCCCCTCAATGGAAGAATGGATCAAGAAAGTGTGGAATGTATACACATTAGAATACTACTCAGCGGTTAAAAAACAATGACATCTTGAATTTGGCATGCAAATGGATGGAAATAGAAAACAATATCCTTAGTTAGATATCCCAAATCCAAAATGATGATTATGGTATGTTCTCACTCATTATTGGACTCTAGCCAAAAACAAAGGACATTAAGCTTATAGCTCACAAACCTAGAGAAGCCAAATAGCAAGGTGAACCCAAGAAAAACATATATAGATCCTCTTGGAAATTAGAAGCAAACAAAATCGCCAGGTAAAAGTTGGAAGAATGGGAGTGGGGATGAGGGTGGAGTTAGGGGTGGGCAAAAGGGAGAGGTGGAGGACGAAGGGAAGAACTGGGGAGAGCTTGGGGGAGTGGGAGGGTGGAGATGAAGGAAGGGTGGTTATTGGAGAAGGGAATAAGATATCTACATTAAGGGAGTTATTTTAAGACTGGCAAGAGACTTGTCTGTAGAGGGGATCCCAGGTGTCCACAGGGATGTCCCCAGCCAGTTATTTGGGCAGCAGAGGAGAGGGTGCCTGAACTAGTCTTGTCCCATAGTCACATTGATGACTATTTTGATCATCACCATAGAAATTTCACCTGATGGATGGAGATAGAGTCAGAGACTCACATTCACATCAGAACAAAGGACTGAGCTCCCAAGGTCCAGTCGAAGAAGAGCAGAATGGGGGAGATGAGCAAGGAAATCAAGACCGCAAGGGACTGGCCCATCAACTAAGACAGTGTGCCTAATCTATTGGGAGCTCATCAAATCCAGCTGGACCAGGACTGAAGGAGCATATGACCAAACTGGAATCTCTGATTGTTTCTGCCAACGGGGGGTGACTGAAAAGCCAATGATAATGGCAGGGACACCTATCTCTTCTGCATGTATTGGCTTTTTGGGAATCTAGTCTATATGGATGCACACCTTCTTGGGCCGGAATGGAGGGGGAAGAGCCTTGGGCTTCACACAGGGCAGGGAACCCTGCCTCCTCTTAAGGAAGCAGGGGGAGGGAGGGGGGGTAGTGGGGGAGCGGGATGGTCTGGGACAAGGGGAGGAAGTGTAACTTTTTTCTTTTAACAAGAAAGAAAAAAAGAAGGAAAACAGACAAGGAAAGGAATATGCAGACTTATTTGAGGATGTACAAATGTTAATGATACACCAATTAAAATACCAGAGAATTCAGGTAGAAAGAGAGAAACTTAAGTGCTGAGTCACACACTGTTGGCAAGGAGCTGTGTGCAAAGTCATCCTCCAAATAAGGTCAGGCATTGGAGCTTAGAGACCCTCTGAGAAAGGGATTCGTCCATATTGTACTATTTCAGATAGCTATCAGGACATGGTGAACTGCAACCTTAAATGCAGGGTACTCCAACTTCTCCTCCTGTGTTGTTTTAGAATGAAAAAGTATCACCATAGGCTTTGAAAGCATTACAAACTGTATTGGAGGCATTCAGGTTCTGATAGTGGACCCAATCTCATTAATTAATTATGATTAATTAAGAGTTAATTAATTCTAGCAAAGCTGGTAATCAGTCACTGAAAAGAATATATAAGGCAGGGAGTAAGCATCAAAATAAAATGTAGCATAATTAGGGACCTAATAAGGAGCCAGAGCCATGAACAAAGGAGCTATTGAACCAACTTAATTGTTCAATAGATTAAAATCTTGAGAGCAGATCTTTACAAAGTTTTTTTTGAGAATTTGAACATTGGTCTCAACAACATTTGAATCACTTATATCATTGAAGATACTCAAAGCTATTTATGGCTATGACTAATAGTCAGGGAAGTTCATAAAGATAGACATCTGGAATAATCATTAATGGCACAATAATCTGTAACAGATGAGTTGCCACAAGACTAATGGTTCCTTGACACCAGAGAAAGGCAGAGGAGGTAGCACACATAGTTTTAGTAAGAATCATGTTGGAAGAGCACATGGGATAGCAGTTAGAAAAGGGCCTCACCAAACAGAGGGGGAAGTAAAAGTTAAAAATTGGGACATCAAGGAGCTTTTGTAGAGATGGGGTAGTACAGAATTATCTTGTAAAAAGACACTAATGGAAACACCTATAAGCATTGACTGAGAAAGTGAAACACAAATGATACATCAAGAGGCATTAGGTAGGGTGGTATGAAAGGGGCAGCAGGTCATCATCATATTGATTATACTGTAGTCAAGGGTAGACTAAGCATTACTTCTTAGTTGGGCCTTCTGTTTAAGAATAATTTTGTGGGTTATCAAGGAATAGAAGGCCTGAATTGGCTATTTAGAAATGTGAATATCAGCAAAAGGATGTGGGATGGGGGATGTCCCTCCATATATGTGTTATTTTATTGGTTAATGCATAAAAAAGTCAAAGTATCAGTATTTGAAGATGATATGATACTATATACATAAGAAACCCCCAAAATTCTACTTGGGTATTCTTATAGCTGACAAACACCTCAGTAAAATATCAGAATGCAAGATTCAACAAAAGAAAATCAATAGTCTTCTAATATACAAGTGACAAATGGGCTGAGAAAGCAATAAGAAAACAACATCCTTTGCAATATCCACAAAAAGTATAAAACATATTGTGGTGATCCTTTCTAAGTAGGATATATGGCAAGAAATCCAAGTCATTGAAGAAATAAATTAGAGAAGACATCAGAAGATAAAAAGACCTTTCATTCTCATGGATTGGTGGGATTAACATAGTAAAAATGTCCACTTTACCAAAAGCAATCTCCAGATTCAACACAATTCCCATCAAAATTTCAACATAACCATTACTACAGAAGTTCCCACTGTCTCAACCACTTGCTTTGTGGGCTTTAGGCCTGGGAGTTGGCTTTTTGCTGATTCACGTACTGCAGTGCAGGGCAGCCTGATAGTGGCCTGCTGAGAAGGCAGTGTGGGGGTGATGCTGGACTGCTGCTCTGTGCCTTACCTCCTCCAAACCCAAGATTTCCCTCCTGCTCATGCTGCCTGCACTGAGAGGGTCTAGGGTGTGGTGTCAATGGTGGCTACTGTGGCACAGAATATTGGCCTCCTGAGCAGGAGCAGGCATGCTGTCACTGTTGCCTCCTGGCCTCAACTCAGCCAAGTTGTGACTGAAGCAGAGTCCAACAAATGCAGCAGCCCTGGAACAGTGTTCATGGCTGACAGTTTGGCTATGAATCCCAATCCTGGGGACAAGCCCATGACCCAGGGGGCATGAGTATGTGTTGGTGGTGGTGAGAAACACAGTGCTGGTATACTTCATGATCAAGACTGTTTGGATAGGAAGAAGAAAGCACAAATCTATGTTATGTGGAGTTTTGACACTAACATAGAGAACATGGCATTGACACCTTTAAGAAAAGATGAGGATGATGATAATACATTGCTTGATACCAGTCATGCTAGAAGATGAGAATGTGCCTGTCATGAAATGACTTCATATTTCTACTGAATAACAGAGTTTCTATGTCTAAATAATAACAAGCCACTCTATCGCAGGAAGGGAATTTAAATTGCACACACTATGACAACCCTTAATTTGTTTTTGCTGAAATAAACATGTATCATTTAATTATATCTTGGTATCTTTGGAACTGCACAATTAATGGAATCCATGCTCCAAACTAAACTGCACTGGATTTTTTGTTGGCATACAAAGAGATAGCCTGATCAACAGAATGAGATCAAAGACCCAGACATAAATCTATATACCTAGGGACACCTGAAGCTTGACAGAGAAACCAGAAGTATGCAGTAGAAAAAGAAAGCATCTTCAACAAATCTTGCTGGTTTTACTGAATGTCAGCATGTTGAAGAATGCAAAGAGATCCATATCTTTCAGTCTATTTAAAACTCAAGACCAAGTGAATCAAAAACCTCTACATAAAACCAGATGCACTCAACCTGATTGAAGAGAATGTGGGCAATAGCATTCAATGTGTTGGCACA
>JAQHUG010000593.1:22178-73529 GCA_028555095.1 Dicrostonyx torquatus
TACAGAGTGAGTTCCAGGATAGCCAGAGATACACAGAGAAACCAGACTTCATATTTGGACTATAATTATGAATATGGAGAAAAATAGTGTCTTCTCCCTGCCCATATGGAGCTCAGACGTCACTAGAGAAAGCTGGCAGTTGTCACTCAGCGTCTATACATGCTGAGAATTCAGCCAGGAGAAGGAAGGAGGGTATTGGTGACACGGAGCAGCTTTAGGTACAATACGTGACACATCCTAGATGCTATGAAATCATGGACTAGCAATCAGTAGTTAATGCCATTAACATTTAGTGAGTTTCAAAGTATAAGAAAAAATCTGTTTAACAAAGAAACACATTGATGGTGGAAACGTTATTTCTGGATTTTCTACTTACATCCTGTAAATCTACTTAATTACATATACATTGGTCCCACCCACTGTACCTCCTTCCCTTTTCCCCTTCCCCACAGTCTTTCCTGTCTCTTCCTGGCCCTGAATCTTTCCTACTCTTCCCCATAGACTCTGGTTATGCTTCTAAGCAATCGATTTCCTTTCCTTTTTGTTTAATTTTATTTTTGAGACAGAGTCTCACACTGTGGCTCAGACTGGCCTGGAACTCACACCAAGCCTTCTGTCTCCAGCTTCAGAGTGCTGGGATTACATACCACACCAAGTTTGATCGATATATTACAACATTTCTTGGAGTTAAAAAAATTGTATAGTCTATATAGTTGTTCTTTTTAGAGAGACAGGTGTGACTTTAAATGCATATTAAGTTTATGATAGAAATAGGAGGAAAAGGAGTGAATAACTCTGCCCAACCCCATGTCCAAGTAAGACCTTTAGAGACATAAGACTTTTAGAGACCTGCCTTTCTCTGCTAGTATCCGCACATCATAGCTCAGTTCACCTGTTCAGTGCTCCCTGAGCCTCCAAAAACCTCAACAAAGACTTCTTACTAGCTTCCCTTTGCCTAGACCGAGGCCCGGAAAGAAAGTGGCCATGGCCCTATTCAGCACAAGTGTGAGAGGCAGGGAAATCATTTTTTTTATCATAAATGAATGCATGGATAGTAACACTAAAGGATGAATTTGCCTGAGAAATTGTCTCCTGTTTTGGCGAGAAACTGATGCAAGACGGGTTCAGCTAAAGGCTGGGAACAGAGACAAGTGATGAATTCGGTTTGTCTATGCTAGAATGGTCACAGAGGACCGTTCTTTGTTCACTGTTTGGTGCCTAGCCTCAACTCTGCCCTCCCATCCCTGGGAACAGTCAGCGACTCTCCCAGTCTCCCGGGGCTGTGATGTCACAATATGACCACCAGGGGGCGAACAGATACTGCACAGCCTCTTCCACACAATTCTAGGAAGCCAAAGTCGCTCACAGAGCACTGCCGGCTTTGGAAATCGGCAGAAGCTTCTAATCAAACCCCTTTGTTAAAATAGAGAAGAAAACTGAGGCTTAAAGAGGGGAACTACTTTGACAAATCCGTGTAGTGAATTATTCTAACTAGAAACCAGAGCTTTTGACAACTCCGGGTCTACCCATGCCCTGCCGTGCTAAGCATATCCTGTAAGGTAGGCTCTCTCCATATAGCTATGGCTGGCCTGGAACTCACTATGTAGAACAGGCTGGTCTGGAACTCACATAGAGCCCCTGGCCTCTGCCTTCTGACTGCTGGGATTTAAAGATACATACCATTAGGCCTGCCTGACACTGGGTTTTCATGATTTTTGTGTTTACAAAAAGACTAGTTTCTCAATTAAGTTGTAAGAACATGAGGCTGGAGATCATGTTTTGACCAACAATGAACAGCTCCAGCACACCTACTGTTCTGCAGACGGCCTGTGACACCATAGGTGTTTTGGAGGATTTCTCCAAGCATCATGGAACTGCCCTGTGGCAATCCAGCCACCATTCCTGAGTGCAGGAGATGAAGGAAGGAGGAACAGAAGTTCAAAGTCATCCTCTACCATCTAGCAACTTTAAGGGCAGCCTGAGATGCACAAGATCCTGTCTCAACAGAAGAAAACAAAACAAAACAAAAAAATAGTAACGAGAAAATGTAAAAAGACAGTCTGGTTGAAAATGGAGAGCAGACACTGCTCGATAGGGTTGGAGTTGGAAGACCGTAGAAGGCATGACAATTGAGCACATGTCAGGTCTGCTCTGGGGAAAGCCTGAGGGAAATAATTCCAACCAGGAAAGACACAAACACGTTGAAAGGCTGAGAATGTGGTGCATCCAAGGGACAGAGAAAGGCCAGGTGCCTCTACAACAAGGGAGAGAGAAAGTTCACGGACAGACAGAGGCAGCTCAGAGGGGGCTTTTAAGCAGTCACCAAGAGGCCAGACTGGATTATAAAAACAATGAGAACTGTGTGTGTATATATATATACACATTATATATAATTTATTTAAATTTATCATATGTGCATTAGTGTGAAGGTGTCAGATCCCCCGGAACTGGAGTTACAAGCAGTTCTGAACTGCCACGTGGGTGCTAAGAATTGAACCCAGGTCCCCTGGAAGAACAACCAGTGCTCTTAACCGCTGAGCCACCTCTCCAGCCTGCAAAGAAGACTCTTCACCAAGGAGAACATTGAGACTTTTCTGAATTACCTTTACAGATGATGACAACTCTAATAGCCCCACACTCAGAGGGACACAGTGTGGGCCGCTGTAGACCCGTATTTCTATACGGTATGGCAGCCAGGCTCTGAAGCCATAGGCCCCACCTGAGGTGGTCACGTAGCCCTGAAGACAGGCTGTCACTGCCCTAACAAAAGGTCAGGATGGTGTTGCTCCTTTCTTTGTAATTTGGAGGATGCCTGATAGAGATGCTGACTCAAGCCTACGTGACAGCTAGCATACAGAGCAGACAGGTGGATGCAGACATGACAAAGCGCCATTCACCTGGTTACCTAGGAGACAGAATGCTGGTGTAATTCTCACTCCACTTATGTTTTGGTATAAAAGCTGTTTGGAGAATAAATAAGAGGAATTCTTCAGGATGTGAACTCAGGACTTCATGAGGGACCACTGAGAACCTCCCTCCCAATAAAGCCATGCGAGTTGTGTCCTTATTTCCACGCCTCCACGCCGGTCCAGAGAGAGTTGATGTTGGGGTCTGGTCGAGATAAATAATTTGTAGTTCAGGCTAGCACTGGACTCCAACAGGCCACCATCTGTTTTAATGACTCATTACATGGCACCACCCTCTGGCACCCTACCTATTGACAAACTCATCGACAGAAACCTGTGACAAGCTGCTTTCTTAACGTCCCTGAGTGTGGAAGAGGCTAGAACCAAAGGTCCATTCCCCGAGTGCTTGCTTAATAAGACAGCAGGGTTGGTAAGATTGCCAACAGCCCAGGAGGCCTCCAGGGTATTAGAGCTTAGGGTCCCTACGCAGGGTGATTTCATTCCATAAAACCCATTGTAGGGCTGGAGAGATGGCTCAGTGGTTAAGAGCACTGACTGCTCTTCCAGAGGTCCTGAGTTCAATTCCCAGAAACCACATGGTGGCTCACAACCACCTATGATGAGATCTGATGCCCTATTCTGGCCTACAGGCAGGATATTGTATAAATAAATAAATAAATCTTTTAAAAAAATTGTAGATACTGTCCCCGTTCAGTTTTCCTTATGAGGGCTCTTTTTTGTTGGGTGGTGTTTTGTGGTTAATATAGCCCAGGCTGACTTTGAACTCCCAACATAGCCAATGATAAACCTGAACTTCTGATCCTTCTATCTCTTTCAACAATGGCATTATACATACATGTGTCACAATACATGATTTATGTGCTGCTGGGGATTGAAACCAGGGCTTTGATCACACTAGGTAAGTAGTCCACATCTCTGGTCCCTCCTGGTTTCGTGTGTGTGTGTGTGTGTGTGTGTGTGTGTGTGTGTGTGTGTGTGTGTGTGTGTGAATGCATTTGCCTGACGAGGCCGAAGTTGTTCAGGCATCTGAACCTGGAGTTACATACAGGCAGTCGCGAGAAACCCGACCGTGACAAAGGGATGCTGGGAACTGAACTCAGCTTAGCCACTTCTCCAGTCCCACATCCTCTACCAAACTGTGTACAGACTGCCCTGGTAAGAGAGGGCTCACCACAGGGGAAGAAAGGCTGAGTGATATTTACATGGACAAATAAAACTCATACAAGTAAATTCCGTGTGTTTTGCTTTAAGAAGATCCGTGTGCTCATTCATTCACAAAACTTGAGCACTTACGATGCATTGTAACAATTTAGTGTATTAAAGATCCACTTATCCATTCTGCAAGCATTCATTTAGATGAACAAACACACTATCTAGAGATTCAGATGAATATATCCGAAAATTGTGGCCTCACTGTGTAACCAAACTAGTTTCAAACTTGTGATCCTCCTGCCTCAACTTCCCTGGGATGACTGGCATGCACCACCATGTCTTAATACTGGCTCTAAAACAAACATTTGGTACGTACTCCAGTAACTGGCCAGGGAATAGTGACAAGTGAACGGAGTTCTCCGCATGCACCAACGCTGAGAACTCCTTTAAATAAGCCCCTCCTTCCACCATTTATGAATTGTTTCTAACTTTGAAGAGTCAAAATGAAGAGTCTGTCCTTTTTTTATTTTAGTCTTTTGAGACAAGCTTTCTCTGTGTAGCTTTGGAGCATGTCCTAGCACTTGTTCGGTATGCCAGGCTGGCCTCAAACTCACAGAGATCCACCTGTCTCTGCCTCCCAAGTGCTGGGATTAAAGGCATGCATCACCACTACCTGGCTAAATTCACCCTTTTAAAGGAAATAATCAAGTTAAGCAGTGAGCAGGTGTCCCTCACTATCCATGCAAGATTGGGTCCAGGACCTGTCTGGATACAAAATCTGTGGACACTCAAGTCCCTTGTATAAAACGTGTTTGTATGGAATCAACACACATCCTCCTGCATGTGTGTGCTTACCTCTAGACTGCTTTCACTACGACAGCGTAAACACTTGTAAAGAATGCTACTTGTTAGCGTTTAGGAATGATGGCAAGACACAGAGAGCCTGGGCATGCTCAGTGTACCTCCTTTCCGGATCTCTTGCACCTGAGTTGGTTGAAACCATAAATGCTAAAGAGCTGACGGTACTAGACCAAGGGTTACATTTCTAGATATTTGTAACTGATCATTAAATAGTCATTACCAAAAGTTTTGCATAAGATTACAATGAAATAAACTGTATCTAAAATAGAGATAGTAAGGACTGGGGATGTGGCTCAGGCGGTAGAATGCTGGGTAAAGGTGCGTGGAGCCCTGGGTACCATCATCGGCTTTCCATAACTACAAAGGGTCGGTGGCACACTCCTGTAATCCCAGCACTCGGGAGGATGAGGCGCTCAGGACCATCCTCAGCTTCACAGGAGTTCAAGGCCAGCGTGGGCAATAAGGGTCCCTGTCTCTGAAGTGCAAACAAATGATTAAAAGTCAAAATAATAAAAGAAATTATAATAGAACAGGGATGATAATACTTAAACACACCACTTCCTAATTTTCCATCAATGGGCTCGAGGTTATCAACGCCTGTTGTAGCTGTGCGTGGGAAATACTCAGTGATGGTGCCTTACTGTGCTGCTATTCTCAATTGCTTGTTCTGTGAAGCCACATGGAGAGCCTGAATTGATTGTGTATGTGTGTGTGTGTGTGTGTGTGTGCACAGAAGTCAGAGGCCAACACTGAGTGGTTTTATTAATTGTTCTTCACTTACTTTTCGAAACAGAGTTTCTCACTGAAATGTAGCTTACTCGTGGTCTAAACGGGCTGGCCAAGGAACGCCATGGATCCACCTCTGTCTGCCTCCCCAGAGATGGAGTTACACACGCTTGCTGCCATCTCTGTTTTTTTTTTTTGTTTGTCTTAATTAAATTTTCTCATTCATTTTACATCTTGACTGTAATTTCCTCTCCCTCCTCTCCTCTTGTCCCCCTCCCCTGTCTTCCCTCTGCCCCCACCCCATCCTCCTTTCCGTTCAGAAAGGTCAGGTCTCCCATAGGTGTCAGCAAAGCATGGTACGTCAACTTGAGGTAGGACTAAGCTCGGAGTCCCCCAAATAGACCAAGCTACAAACTGTCACTTATGCACAGGGCCTTCGTCAGTCCCATGTGGGCTCCCTAGCTGTCGGTCCAGAGTCCGTGAGCTCCTATGAATTCAGGTTAGTTGTCTCTGTGGGTATCCTTGGGATGACCTTGATTCCCCTAGTTCATAGGACCCTTGCTCCTTCTCTTTGACAGGAGGGCCAGAGCTTATCCCAGTGCTTGACTGTGGCTCTCTGCATCTGTTTCCATCACTGAATAAAGGCTCTCTGATGACAAATAGGGTAGACACCAATCTGATCACAGGAGATGCCCAACTCAGGCTATGTATCCCCTATTGCTAGATGTATTAGCTGGGGTCATCCTTGTGGATTCCTGGGAGTTCCCCTGCATCCCTGGTTTTTATGTAGGTGCTGGGTTCTGAACTCAGGTCCTCAAGTCTCACAAGTATGTCACTGACTAAACCATCTCTGTGGTGATGTCTTGTTTGTGCTCTAACAAATAAAGCTTGCCTGAAGATCAGAGGGCGGAGCTAGCCAGTAGTTAACCATAGAGGTCTGGAGGTCTGTACAGACAGACAGGAGTGATATGGCTGGGCAGAGAGAGGAATAGAAGGTGGGAGGAGACAGGTTTGACTGAGGAATTAGCAAGGTGACAGTTGGCTATGGCTTATTCCTTTCTCTCTCAGATCTTTTAACATTTTCCCCATAACTGGCTCTGCATGTTTTATTATTAAGACCAATTAGAACTCATGCAACAATTGACACCCAACTTCACGGCACGGATTCATGAAAAGTCACTTACCTGTAGCTTTGCAGCCACTAAGACACGTGAGGGCTCCCGTCAGAGTCACTGTCCCACTGGCTAGGTTGTCTTATCTTTTTTTCTCCAAGCCTCTGAGCGAGTTTGGGATTTTCTTGTTGTAACCTCTCTGAAACAGTCTCCAGCGGCCACCCAAACTCCAGAAGCACCTGGGCTCCCAGTGCCTCAGGACTTAGACTAGTCTAGTCTAGACTGGCTCTGCCTTCAGGAAGCTTACACTATCCGTGTTTTTTCTGCACAGTCCCATGCGTGTTCTTCAGATAGCTGGCTCCCTCTCCCCTGTGGGTTGTGGGCTTCCTTGAACCCGCTCCTTGAGCTGCTGCCCCACTAGGTAGCTACCTTGAAACCCACTCAGGCTTCTGTTGTTGTTACAACCACCACACACTCTCAGTTCACAGCTATGCTCTAGAGGCTGTAGCTGACCTCAGCCAGGTTGTTCTCTACATGTGTTCTCCGCTCAGTGGTGCTGTGCCTCACATGTCACCAACGTCCTCAGCAGACTTGTCGAGACAATTGAGAATTCTTAAAGGGGGGGAATAAAAAAAAAGAATTTCTTTCTCATGTTAAAAAATGGGAAACACTATTATGATGGAGGAAGATAGGTCACAACGGATGGTCTAAAATTGGAGCAGTTAAATGAAGAAATAATCAGTTTAACCAGGATTGACATAATGTTAATTATCTATCATTTTAATCCTCTTTATTGTTGATATGATAATTCTTGGTTTATCTCTTTAAAAGTTGGTTAGTATGAGTGCCAAGATACAGGCCTTAGAAAAACGTATTAAAACAGATCATAGAGATATTCAGATCCAGAGAGAGGAATTTAATGGAGAACCAATTTCAGCATTGCATCATAATGTTAGAGAGAAAGAGCCTAAGGTTTTCAGACAACCAACTTGAATTTATCTAGTCACCTTACATGAACAACTGCTAAATGATAGATATCCCCAAGGCTATGCAAGAGTAAAATGGACTCCTGTGGAAATGTAAGATTTAAGGAGATTCAAGGAAGCAATGATCTCATATGGCATGCATTCACCTTTTGTGAAGCAAATGTTAAACTCATGGTCAACTTGTATAGAATTATCCCTCGTTACTTGAGAAACTTGGTTACTGCAGTTTTGGAGCCTGGTCCTCAATTACAGTGGAGGCCCTGAAGGAAAGAGGAGGCTAAGGTCACTGAATAATGAAATAGAGCTTGAATTATGGAAATCTCCCAAGACCAACTTCTTCTTCTTCTTCTTCTTCTTCTTCTTCTTCTTCTTCTTCTTCTTCTTGTTTTTCAAGACAGGGTTTCTCTGTAGCTTTGGAGCCTGTCCTGGAACTAGCTCTTGTAGACCAGGCTGGTCTTGAACTCACAGAGATCTGCCTGCCTCTGCCTCCCGAGTGCTGGGATTAAAGGTGTGCACCACCACCGCCCAGCAAGACCAACTTCTTGAAGAGGGAGATTATGCTGATGTACAAACACAATCCCTATATGATGACCATGTCCTGGATTTATGCAGCTTTGAATGCCTGGAACAGAACTGGAGAAATAGGAAAGAAATTGAGACATTTACTCAAGTTATTCAGAGCCCAAAGGCAACCTTTAGGAATTTCTTACAAAGATTGACTTCAGCAGCAAATAGAAAGTTACCAAATTCAGAAGTTAGACAAATATGAATTGAATCTCTGGCTTTTGAAAATGTTAATGCACAATGGGAAAGGGTAATTAGGTCAATAAAGGCAAAATCAACACCCTTGGAGGAATGGGTCTGAGATACAATCAATATTGACTCTCATGACCATGATGATGCTTGGGAAGGAGAGATAATCCAGAGGTTTGAAGAAAAATCAAAATGTCAACTGGTTCAATTGTGGCAAACACAGTCACCTAAAAGGGGATTGCAAATAGGGCATTCTTAAAAACAATATTTTTTCTAATTTAAACAGAATGCCTCTCCCTTCTGGATGCTACAGAAGGTGTTGCAAAGGCAGGTTTTGGGCTAACAAATGTAGATCAACAAGGGATAGTCAAAGTAACCATTTGCCTTTGGGAACTGCCTTGAGGAGCCTCTTGTAGGCCCTTATAGCAAATTCCGTTCAGTCATTTCCTGTAACCATGGAGGGAATCCCTTCCCAGAGCAATAAAGAACCTAATGCCTATTGTAAGAAACTACATTGCTCTGAACGATAGAAAAACTATAATAGAGAAAACAAAATATTCAGGAGAAACCGTAAAGAAAATATTGTGGCAAATGTCTATAAATGGACAAAGAACAAAATATGAATAAGTGATGTTGTCGTTGAAGGTCTGGTAAATACAGTTGCAGATGTAACAATAATTGCACCAGAATCTTGGCATCCAAATTGGTCTCTTCAGGAGGTAAATGTTCAGTTTTTAGGGATTGGAACTTAATCTCAGATAAAATAGAGTGCAAGATCGGTCGAATGTATAAGGCCAGAAAGTCAGAGAGGAAAATTAAAACCATAGGAGGCTAACATAGCAGTGAACTTATGAGAACATGATTTGTTACAAGAATGGAATACTCAAATTAACATTTCCCCAATCATAGAAACAAACCATAAATTAATGTATGTTTCCTGGAAAAATATTAGAAGGTATTATGAAGAACAGTCACCAACCATTCAGGTTGTACAAGAACAGGGCACAACAGCTGCTGACCTTTAAAGGCACAAGCAGTCCTGCCTTTAAAATGGTTGACAGGCAAACCTGTATGGGTTATACAATGATCTTTAACAACAGAGAAACTGCAGGCCTTATAACAACTGGTACAGGAGAAGCTAAATGATCAGCATATTGAAGAATCAACTAACCCTTCGAATTCTTCTGCATTTGTTATTGAAAAGAAATCTAGAAAGTGGAGAATGGTAATAGATATAAGAGATGTTAATAAGGTGATTAAGCAATGGACTTGCTATGTCTAGAATTCTTTTGCCTTCCCTATTGCCTAAAGGATGACCTCTTATAGTTATTGATTTAAAAGGTTGTTTTTCACTACTTTTACAAGAAGAAGAGAAAAATTTTCCTTCACAGTGCCTACTTATAGTAATTCTCAGCCTGTTAAGAGATATAAATGGAAGATTCTCCCACAGGGAATGTTAAATAGCCCCCCCCCGTGCTAATATTTTGTAAGTCAGTCATTGGAAATGAAACATAAGCAATTTCCTCAATCTATAGTTACCATTATATGGATGACATTTTATGAGCTGATTCAAATGTAGATACTTTAGAAAGAGTGTTTGAAGAAATAAAGAAAATTTTGCCTTGTTTGGAATTACAAATTGCTCCTAAAAAGAGAAGATTCTATTAATTATTTAGGATATAAAATATATCTACCAAAAATTAGAGCCCAAAATATACAAATTAGGAGAGATTGATTGCATACATTTTTTTCAAGACAGGATTTCTCTGTAGCATTGGAGCCTGTCCTGGAACTAGCTATTGTAGACCAGGCTAGCCTTGAACTCACAGAGATCCTCCTGCCTCTGACTCCTGAGTACTGGGAATAAAGGTGTGTGCCACTACTGCCAAATGATTGTATACTCTTAATGATTTTCAAAGATTGTTGGAGACATTTATAATCTATGGCTTACTATTGGTTTAAAACCTGATGAACTGAGAAATTTGTTCAAAACCTTAGATAGTGACAAGGACTTAAATAGTCCAAGAGAATTATCAGCTGAAGCTGACAGAGAATTGGCTTTGGTGAAAAACAAATTACAGGATGCACATGTGCATTGTTTGAATCCAAAGCTTGATTGCATTCTGGCTACTTTACCCTCTAAGCATTCTCCTATGGAATATGAATGTAGAGGAAGATAACATCTTAGAATGAATCTTTGTTCCACAAAAACAGAATTAAAAATTAAAAACTTATGTGAAAAAAGTCTCTGAGTTGATTCTGAAAGGAAAATTGAGACTTCATCAATTAGCAGAAATAGTAGTCACAACAGAAACTACATTACCTTTTACTAATAATGAAGCTGACAAATTATGGGCAGAAAGTGAACCATGGCAAAGACCTTGCAATAATTTTTTTTGGGAAAGATTAACAACAAATATCCCCAAAGCAAAAGAATTCAAATTATAAAGTGAACTAACTGGATTCTTCCTCACATTGTATGGGGAAAACTAATATCTGGTTCCCCTACATTCTATACTGATGTAAATAAATCAGGAAAGGAATGTGAAAAATCAGAAGATTTAAGTAAAGTGGAATAAAACCCTTATGATTCTGTTCAAAGGTCAGAATTGTATGCTACTCTCATGGTACTGATGAAGTTTACAGAACCTCTTAATATAATTACCGGTTCACAATATGAAGAGAGTTGTTTTGCATATTGAAACTGCTGGATTTATACCAGATGATTCAGAATTGACTTTCATATTTATGCTGCTAGTAGAAATAATCAGGAATAGGAGTTATCCTATATATTTAACATACATCAGATCCCATACAGGTTTACCAGCCGCTCTAGAACAAGGTAATGAAGAAATTGATCGACTATTGGTAGGAAATGTGCTAGAGGCCTCAGAATTTCATTTAAAACATCTTGTCAATAGCAAAGGTTTTAAGAAAGACTTTCCCATCATGTGGCAACAAGCCAAGGGAATTGTAAGAAAATGTCCTACTTGTTCTTTATACAATCAAACACTACGACCTGCAGGAAGTAATCCAAAGGGTACTCAGAGGAATGAAATCTGGCAGATGGATATGTTCCATTTTGTAGAATTTGGAAAACTAAAATATGTACACTACACCATTAATACCTATTCAAGTTTTCAATGGGCAATTGCTTTGAGTTTGGAAAAGGTTGATTCGGTAATCAAACATTTGCTATAAGTTATGACCATATAAGACTGATAATGCTCCAGCATATGCCTCTAGTAAAATGAAACCATTTTTTGCTTCTTACAATATAAATAATATTACATGTATACCACACAATCCTATAGGGCAGGCAGTTATAGTTAGATCAAATCAAACTCTAAAGAATATGCTAAAAAAAAAAAAACCAGAAAGGGGTAATAAAGGCACCCAGAAATAGAGTGCATAATATTTTTATTAACTTTGAATTTTCTAAATGCTAATGAGAAAGGAACAACACCTGCAGAGAGACATTGGATAATAAAAAAATACAGATAAATCAGTTTGTATATTTTAAAGATGTGTTGACCTCAGAATAAAAACAAGGACATGTGTTATGTTGAGGAAGGGGTTTTGCTTTTGTTTCTACAGGAGAAAAAAAAGCTATGGATACCATCAAAATTGGTAAAATTTTGATTTAAACAAGAGAGGGCTCTTGATTAGGAGGATAGTTCAACCAACAGCATGACCTTTAAATCTAAACTAACTTATATGACTATATTAACAACTGCTTCTCATTTGATCAGATATAACTTGCCAAAAGGGAACCTCCCAGAAATTAGGGTTGAGGAAAGGCTTTATTTTTGTCTTTTCAAGAGAATGAAGGCATCTACATAAGGGATCTAATGACCACTGGACAAATGAGACATCTGAAGGAAAATGATGGATCATTCAAATATAATGTCCCAAGAAAAAGTGTAAGTTGGCCTGTTGGTATATCACATCTGGAACAGGATAAAACTTCCTAAATCTTCTCAAATGTTTGTTTCTGCTGTTCTCTACAGACATATAATGCAAATGGTCTTTTTGTAGTCCCAGTCTAATTAAATACTAAAACTGACTTTAGAGTTGAAGTATGGCTCTCCCCTTCTCTAAACCCAGCATGCTTGTTAAAGTAAAATCCAAAATCTCTGTGTCATGTCAGAAGAGCCATTTGATATGGAAGAGAAAAAAATAAAAATTTGGGGACTACTGTATTGTCACTAGTCTCGTAATTCCTTGGTTTTATTTTGATTCTTTAAATTTCGTCTTAAGATATAAATATTATCTCAAATTTTATAAGATATATATAAATATATTAAACTTTTTGCTATGATATTAATGGTCTTATAGAGTACTAATCCTACAACAAGGCTTCATCTAGCTTCCTGTACATGATTTTGGGTTTGAGTCTCTGTCAGGTAACTAGGAATTAAGTTTTTGTAGTCTGGATGTACATAACAAATATTGATCCTTTAACCTCTTTGAGATCTAATGCATATGACATTTATAAGTTTAAGTTTTCTGGAATGAACCAAGACCATGCCTAACAGTGAACTTTGAAGTCTCCAATAGGAGGATGGGACCTTACAAAGACAATTCCACCAGGACTATGATAACACCACTAAGCTAAAAAAACACCACCTCAAGATTGGCTTTGAACTACAAACTGCTCAGGACAATTTCAAGGTGACTAACTAAGATAATCCAGCCTCACAGACTACTCTAGTCAGGACTTGAGACAAGCCCTTCACTTTCCCATTATGCAGAGACTGGACAACAAATGATATAGCATCCTCTCCCAGGACTTGACAATTAACCCACATCATTTTTTTTTCAGGATCCCCTGAAGATGCTATTGCTCCCAGACAGCAGGAAGTAAATTTAAGAGCATGATGCCCACATTCCCAAAAGGTAGGATGGGTAGTTTTGGTTTTTGGTCTTTCGTTGGGTTATGGATATTTGTTATTGTTTAGGAGAGTTGGCTTCAAGTTGTTATTGGGAAAAAAGCTGAACAGAGGAGAATAGATTCAGGGATCTCGTTCTAAAAAGAAAAAAGGGGATATATAAAAAATATCCATATATATATGGATCTAAGGGTAGATTATTGAGTCTACCCTGAAAAGGAAAAGGGGGGATATAGAAATAGGATAAAAATGTAATTATCAAATCTACTTTTGTTTTGTTTTGTTTTGCTTTTTGTTTTTCGAGACAGGGTTTCTCTGTAGCTTTTGGAGCCTGTCCTGGAACTAGCTCTTGTAGATCAGGCTGGTCTCGAACTCACAGAGATCCGCCTGACTCTGCCTCCCGAGTGCTGGGATTAAAGGTGTGTGCCACCACTGCCTGGCTTGAATCTACTTTTAAACCAAAAAAGCAACTACTTGTTTTAAATATTTTACATTGATATGGAAATTTAAGATTATTTTTGTTGAAACATTCTATACATACAATTCTAATCTTGTTCAAGGTATTGTACCTATACAGCTCATTTAACAATGTAATACCAATTTTTTTTTGTCTTGAAAGTTACTATTACCAACTAATTAGGATATAAAGAAATGCAAGTTAATAGTAATTGCAATCAAACTTGTAGTCATATTAGGTATGCTTTCAAGGTCAAACAAATATATTTTAGATAGATAGATCATCTTCAAACACTTCAGAGATTTACAGAACATTTGAGATGCTTTAATAACAAAGGTTCTTTTCTTTTTATTTTTTATGACAATGAGACATGTCTGCTCTTGGCAGCACCATTCTACTTTAGAGAAGATGATGGGCATCCAAGAAACTCCACATGGAGTTTACTTTCTTTGTGGTAAAAGTGAGCCGATGGCAAAGAAGTGCCCTTGCCTCAACTGCTGACAGAACGCTGTCCTAATGGGACAAGCAGGACACAAAGGAAAGGAGTGCCGAACTTTGCCAAGACAAGGAGGGACAGCCCTTCAGAATAACCTGCTTCACAGAAAAGTCTGTCAGATATTATAGGCCTGTCGACTGAAGACGGCACCCCAGCATCATAGAGGAAACTGTCCAGGCAACCAGCTCTTTCTGTCATATCTCACATTTTTTTTGCAAGTTGCTTGCATCCACTTCCTGTTTACTCATGTAATATTATTTCCTTCTCAGGTCTCTGGTGGAGCTGAAGACTTTATAGTTATAGTTTTTCCTGTTACCAGATTCAGAAAAGAAATTCACTAAAGAAGTATAAAGTATATAAGATTGAGGGACATTAAAAGACAGTTTTGGTAATGTAAGTTAGAATAGAAAGTAAATTAGGTACAACCGTTTGGACTCACCAGGCTAGGATAGATATGGATTATTTTCTCTGAATTTGTCAATTGCTAATGGACTAGACCTTGTTGGTGTATTTATTGCCTGTATATATTGTATATAGTTTTTCTTATATTATAACTTTCTTTTTTTAATTTTTTAAATTTTTTTTAAATTCTTTTTTTAAAGACAAAAATGGGGAAATGTGGTGCTATCTTATTTGTACTCTAACAAATAAAATTTGCCTGAAGAACAGAGGGTAGAGCTAACCACTAGCTTACCATAGAGGTATGGAGATCTGTACAAACAGAAGGAAGTATTATGGCTGAGCAGAGAGAGTAAGATAAGGTGGAGGAGACAGGGTTCAGCCCCTTTGTCAGCTGAAGAGTTAGCAAAGTGAGAGTTAGCTATGGCTTGCTCCTTTCTCAGATTTTCAGCATTTGCCCCAGTACCTGGCTCCATGTTTTTATTATTAAGACCAATTAGATGGCTGGAGGGACGGCTCAGCAGTTAAGAACACTGACTGTTCTTCCAGAGGTTCTGAGTTCAATTCCCAGCAACCACATGGTGGCTCACAACCATTTATGATAAGATCTGGTGCTCTCTTCTGGCCTGCAGGCAGAACACTGTATACAAACTAAACAGATACACCTTAAGAAGCCCTGTGTGGTGATACTTTGTTTAAAAAAAAAAGAAGAAGAAGACCAATTAGAACTTTTTACAACACATTTCACATCTCCTTTTAGAGTATGATGTTAAATAATATAGGGACAACTATCTTCAGGGTTCTTCCTGCTGAAGCTCCTGAATTTTCTTCACACGCTTATTTTTCTTTTTGCTGATTTTGTAGTGAAGTCAAACCCAAGGCTTTGCACACACCTGGAGAATGCTCTAGGACACTCATGTTTCTTAGTGATTAAGACTCAAGCCAACAGTGCTTCAGGCACTAGACAAAGGAATAATGGTAGAATGGTCCTGTCCTTGCTCCTTCAGTTGGCCACATTTATTCGATGCCTTTGTGTGTCAGATGTTTTGATAAGTGCTAGAAGAGAGAAGTAGGGATATTCCTCACAGGACAGGAAAAATACACAAATATTTACACCCCTCACAGAGATAGGAAATTTATTAGAGTCCTTACCTAGCATGCACCAGGCCTGAGGTTTGATTGACAGCACCACAAAATATAAGTGGGAGAAAAAAAAAAGACCAACACTTTCCCTGAGAGAATCATGAAAGATGTCAATAAATAGATAAAGAAGAAGAGGGATAGAAATGTTGCTCATGGTTAGATTACTATCTAGCATGCAGGAGACCCTGTGTTTAATTCCCAAAAGTCTTGAATCACCACAATCCTTGTACTGAGGGGCTGAAAGTTTAGGATCATAATGAACTGGATAGATGGTTTCTGGGTAAAAGCACTCGTTGTGCAGACAAGAGACATGAGTTTGAATTCCCAACACCTACATTAAAACCTGGATGTGGGACCTAGAGAGATGGCTCAGTGGTTAAGAACGCTTAACTGCTTGTTCTTGCAGAGGACATACATGGGTTTGGTTCCCAGCACCCACAGAGTGAGCTCACAACTGTCTGTAACTCCAGTTCTGAGGAGCCAATGCCCTCTTCTGTCCCCTGAGAGCATGGCACACACCAGATGCACAGACACACATGCAGACAAAACACCCACTCACATAAAATATTAAAGTTTTCTTTTTAAATTCTAAAAAGCTGTGTGTGGTTGCATATCCCCATCACAACTAGTACTGTGGCAGGCGGGAAAAGAGCATCACCTGGTCTTGCTAGCTGCAAGCCTGTTTTCCAGACTGAATAAGAAACTCTATTTCAAGAAAGGAAAAAAATAGAGTATGTTAAGGCAGTATTTATCTGGGGTCATTTGTGCCAGCATACAAGTATAGATACAGCACCCACACATGAACACAAACACACATGGGCACACGGAAAAACGGAAGCTGAGGTCATAGCAAGTTTCAGTATGGAGGTGTGTCATATAATAATTCTGGGAGGTTGAGGCAGGAAGATCAATTTAGCAAAGCAAAAGTGTTGGTGGTCACAGAAAGAACCTAAAGTGTATCAGGTGCTGGAAGTGTTACATTGTAATCCCGTGACTGATGGGATGGCCAGAATCAGTTCAAGCAAGGAGGTGATGACATCCTGTTTACAGTCAAGATGATCAGCAGGGCTCTTGCAGAAAATGGGAGGAAGATACATCTGAGGGTCAGACAAGGGCCGGGAGACCTGAGGACAGGCTGTGGGAAAGTTTGCGTGTGGATTAAAGATGGCCTGAGCTCCGGGGAGGATAATGGTGGAAGAGAAAGCTGAGGTGGAGGAGGTAGGTAGAATAAGACAGAACGAGCAGGTTCAGGAGATGTCAGTGAGTTACCCCTAAGACATCCACTTCTGTGCACAGAACTTTTTTTTTTTTTTTTTTTGGTAAAAAGGAAGAGATGAAGCACCTTTCCCTCACTAAAGCACTGTACCCTCGGGATAAAAAAGCAAGTCAGAACTGAAGGGAGAAGTTGAACTGAAGCCTGAAGCATACTGGTGGAATGTCACTGTCCAGTTCCTGAGAGCCCCAGGGAGGGCTGCTTCTGAGTCATTGGTTCCTCCCACTGCTCATTGGGGTGAGGAGGTGACAACACAGGGGGACAGGGGGATAGGGAGCCAAGACTTATTCCTGCCAGTCACTGTCTGAACCTGGAAATCAGATTCTCCACCAGAGTGGGGTGTGGCCTGCCATCTCTTCTCCTTTCTTACCCCTCTCCTGGTCTCCCTGAGACTCTGCTGAGAATTCGAGTAGAAGCTCAGGAAGCCAAAGTCCAAAGTTAGGAAGGTTGTGTTTACCCACAGTGCCCCATCAAGGTGTGAATGGGGCCAGGATCTTGAGTCTGCCCATTCTCTGCAGAGCTGGGTGCTCTGGTGTGGACAGAGCTGGCTCTCTTCTTAGGGTCCCCTTAGCTCAGGAGCTCATTCAACATGAAGTCTGGAAGCACAGCCTGTCTGGGTTCCTGGGGTTCTGGATCAGCGTGAGCATGCTCACCTTCTGGTGAAACTACAGCGCTCTAGCAACTGGCTGTCACGGCAAGGTGCAGAGTGATGGGGCCTCACCTTTGCAGGCAAAGGAACAATGGAGGCTCGCTTGGTAAGTCAGTGGGAGTGACTCCATAAGGAAAGTCTCTGCTAGGCTGGCTAGCTGTCAGTCAGTGGAAGGCACCAGGAGACAATGACCGGAGGTGAGGGTAGGGGAGCAACTGGCATGTAGGTGGTACGCCTCTGAAGTTGGTGCGCTTTCACCTTTGAGATGTCTTTTGATCCTTATGACAATTGCGGCATGACCATAAAAATAGTATGAGATTCCAGATGATCATTCTAATGCTGTAGAAAAGAGCCTAAGTTTTTGTGCCCCAGACTACAGACTGCGCTGCATTCAGAATGGCCATTTGAGGCTAGAGGATGGCTCAGCGGTTAAGAACTGTGGGATATTCCTTTGCCCTGTGTGAATATATGTAGCTGTGATTGGCTTAATAAAGAAGCCGACTGGCCAATAGGTGACCAGGATAAAGTTAGTCAGGAGAGCCAAAGAAGGAATGCTAGGGGGGAAGAAGGGCAGAGCTGGGGAGTTCCCAGCAGATGCAGAGAGAGGCAAGATGGGCATGCTGTACTGAGAGAAGCCACATTAGCAAAACAAAGATAAGAAAAATGGGTTAATTTAAATCTAAGAATTAGCTAGTAACAAGCTTGAGCTATTGGGTGAGCATTTATAATTAATATTAAACCTCTGTGTGGTTACTTGGGAGCAGCTTGCAGGACAGAACTTCCTCCAATAAAGAACACTGGATGCAGTTGTCCACGTTGGGTGCCATTCTGTTGTCAGGGTTTCTGTTCTGCCCAGTTCCCGTAATCATTAAGTCCCCCAAAAAATCACCAAAGGTCTACATTAGTTATATACTGATTGGCCCATTATCTCAGGCTTCTTATTAACTCTTATAACTTATATTAGCCCATTATTCTTGCGTATGCTAGCCAAGTGGCTTGATAACTTTTTTGGTGAGGCAGTCACATCTTGCTTTTTCTGTGGTCAGGTCAGGACTCCAGAGGAGTGGGCTTCCTTCTTCCCAGAATTCTCCTGTTCTCATTGACCCGCCTCTACTTTCTGTCTGGTTGTCCTGGCTATAACTTCGTGCCTGGCTACTGGCCAATCAGCATTTATTTAAAATATAATTGACAGAATACAGACCATTGTCCCACACCAGGACCCAGGCTCAGTTTCCAACACATACTGGCCACTCACAGCTGCCAGTATCTCCAGTTCCAATGGATCCAGGATCCTCTTCTGGCTTTCTCAGCCACCAGGCACTAACTCAGCAACACACTTAAACAAAAGCAAAACACTCGTTACATAAAATAAAACTGAATATATCTCTTGTAGAAGAATAATGATCTTGAGTTGGGTCTAAATAAATATTTGTCACATGGATGAGTGACTGGGCTGAGGGATGGTGTAGGTGAGTGTTGTTTGCTTTGCCCATTAATGTTGACAACCCCGTGAGTGATATTCTTCTTTCTATTGTTTATGAACTGGTTCTGACTTTCAAGTGTCAATTCCTTTTCCTCCGGTAGGGAAACAATCAAGGAAAGGCAGTAGACAATCATTGTTCCTCACTACCTAGCACCATTGATTCTAAGACTGCAAAATCTGTAGCTGTTCAAGTCCCTTATATAAAATGATACAGTGTTTGCAAATAACCAACACGTATCCTTCTGTTTCTGTACTTTAAGTATCTCTAGATTACCTACACCCACTACAGTGCAAACACTTTATAATTGTTGCGCTGTTGTGTTTAGAAACAAGGACAACAAAAAGTCTGTACGTGTTCTGTAAAATCATTTTAATACAAGTCCTTAGTTGGTTCAACCTGTGGCTGCTAAACCCAAAGATATGGAGGACAGACTGCAGCCTTAGAGCCAGCTAAAAGAGGCAATGGTAAAATATCTAGACATTTTGCAAGCTGGTTATTAAACAGTTATAGACAAAGTTAAATTGCATGAGTTTATAATCACATAAATTGTGTTTAAAACAGAGGTAATAAGGGCTGGGGTGTGACTTGGTTAGTAGAGTGTGCTTGCCTAGCCTGCGTGATGCCCTGAGTTCCATCTTCAGTGCTACACAAACCAGGCCTGGTCACAGCAGGAGAAGTCAGGATTAGAAGTTCAAGGTCATCCTCAACTATATAAGGAGTTCAAGGCCATTCTCTACTGCAGGAAACCCTTCTCAAAAGAACAAATAAACAATGACTTAAAATAATAAAACAATTAAAAATAAAACAGAGATGATAAATACTCAAACACATCACTTTCTAGTTGTCTTTGCGATGTGTTCAAGGCTATTAATGCCTATTGTAACTGCATGGGAGAAATACTTGGTAATAATATTCTATTGTATTTTTTCTCTCAACTGTTTGTTCAATGATGTGTGTTAGGAACCTGAATCAGTCATAGTCATGAATACCTACATCATGGAAATTAACAACTGTAAAAATCAGAACCATGGGTCCTACATATTTCTTCTCTCTGTAAGCATCAGGGCTCTGGCATCTGGGCATTTCCCTCATGCCACAGCCCTGAAACAGCAATCCATGCTTCTGCCTTGGCCCAAGAAGTCCAAACTAATTCTTGTCTTGAAGCTGGCAGACACACTGACTTCTCCCAGCCAACTAAAGCAAGAAGCAACTGAACATACTGAAGTACAAAATGAAATAGACAAACTTAAAGAAGAAGCCAGTGAGAAAATTTGGAAAATATAACAATTTCCACCAACCATTTTTTTTTCAAAATAGGCTAGAATTAACCACCAAAATCCCCAAATTTTGGGTTAACATTTTCCAATCACCCACAAGTGTCTGCACTGCTTGGGGGAGGAAGACAAGAGGTGCCACATTATCTAACCAGACTTGAAGTGACAGAATTTGAAGACATAAAATCAGGTTACAGAATAGATTTTTGTTTTGATAAAAATCCTTATTTTGCCGGGCAGTGGTGGCGCATGCCTTTAATCCCAGCACTCGGGAGGCAGAGGCAGGCAGATCTTTGTGAGTTCGAGACCAGCCTGGTCTACAAGAGCTAGTTCCAGCACAGGGTCCAAAGCCACAGAGAAACCCTGTCTCGAAAAACCAAAAAGAAAAAGAAACAGAAAAAGAAAAAAAAGAAAAAAAGAAAAAGAAAACACAAAAATCTTTATTTTGAAAATAGGGATCTCTCCAAAGAATTTCATCTGAAGGAAAGAAATGCTCCATCTTCAAAGTCCACTGAAGACAAATGGAAACTTGAAAAGTATTTGACAACACATTCAGGTCCAATACAGAATAAAGCCAGCAGGAAGAGCTACCATAAGGAACTAGGGGGCTTTTTTACCTGGTTGACTGACCATCCTATGCAGGTGAGGGTAAAATAAGAGAGCCCATCAAAAGTGATGTTTGTCCAGGCCCCTTGGTTCCTGATATGGATGATGGGGGTGGGGGTGGTAATGATGATGATTGATGAAAAAGAAGGAGGAGGATTGGAAAATATTGATGAAGAAGGGGATAAGGGTAAAGGTGAAGAAGATGAAGATGATGAAGAGCAGGAAGGAGAAGAGAGTGAAGAACACTGGTGGATTCCAACCTTCTATTTTTTCTTTTGCTTTTTTAATTTTCTCCAGTCCTTGAGAACAAGTTCAGACCTTTTGTGCTCAGTCACAGTTTTTTAGGTCTTTTTCTTCTTAACACTGTAATTCTCAGATTATTTGGAGAAAAATAACTTGAGCAAAATACATTGAGAGTACGGGGGAGAAACCATTCTTCTATCCCCAAAACTGGTAATTACACATTCACCAGTATGCATTCCTATTAGGTAGTCCTCTTATGTCCACTCCCTTGTGGTGAGTTCTTTTAGAAGCATGTGAACAGAATAAACTGGACAAAGTTATGTAGGCAGAAGTTTCTATCCCACCAGCCATTCCCAAGTAATTACACAGAGGCTTAATATTAATTATAAGTGCTCAGCCAATAGCTCAGGCTTATTACTAACTAGCTCTTACATTTTAAATTAATCCATATTCCTTATTTACACTCTTCCACATGGCTTAGCACCTTTTCTCAGTACTGCATGCCCATCTTGCTTCTCTCTGTTTCTACTTGTGACTCTTCAGGCGCCACCCTTCTTCTTCCCAGCATCCTCCTAGTTTGGATCTCCCACCCAATCCCTTTCTGCCCAGATATAGGACAGTCAGTTCTTTATTAACCAGTGAGAGCAATACATATTTAGAGTATACAAAGAGTGTTCCACAGCAAGGTTAAGAATATTAATTTGCCCCTGATCCATGTGATTCACATTGCTCTGCTGATTCTATTCTCTTTGGCAATCTATAGACCAGGAATAGTGCATGACTAGATCTTCATTGATCTCTTAAGCTTTGCTCATCTGAACCTGCATTCACGGGAACTGTTTTTACTGTTATGAGATATGTAGGTATATGAAATAGGTATGCAAATCAAAATTTTGTTAATAATCAATTGCACACTCATTTGAAAACAATTGTTTGGTATATGGATAACTTTTCCATTTGTTAGACACAAAAATACATTTACATACTCATGAGATGAATATGATTATTTGTTTTAGATAAACAGATCCTGTCTGAATATTTGGTACTATAAAATATGGAGCCTCTTCTACGTTTTTCAGAATTGATTAATATTTTGATTTCTGAATTATCAATGCTGGAAATGCTGCTTTGAATAAGTAAGGTGTGAAAACACTGAGATATGTTCAAGGTCTTCTCAGAAATTATTGGAAATTTTGTCCTAATCCCAAATTTTTCTTCACCTCAAATTCATTGAACATTTTTTAATGAAACTTGTTAGCAAGTTAGTTTAAGAACAAAAATTTTAAAACCAGAGAATTATGAGAAGAGGAAAGGCAGGGACACAGTTACCAGAAGATGCAGAGGAAGCAAGATGAAAATGCTGCACTGAGAAAAGGTACCAAGCCATGTTGCTAAACATAGACAAGAATTATGTATTAATTTACATTGTAAGAGCTAGTTAGTAATAAGCCTGAGCTAAAAGGCCAAACAGTATATAATTAATATAATATAATTCATTTTCTTTGGAACTGAACAGCTGTGGGACCAGGTGGGACAGAAAATTCCATCTACAGATAAGGATCTACTGTTCCAGTTCATGCCTGCCGGCAGCAATGCTCCTACTGTGACGATCATGGACTCATCCTCTGAAGTGGAAATCTGAATAAACTCTTACTTTCTGTAAGTTGCCTTGGTCATGGTGCCTCATCACAGCAGAAGGAAAGTAACTGTGGCAGAGACATACCCTGTGCAAAGCACACATGGTGTGTACTCGGAGTCAAGACTGTAGTGAAGTCATGTGGTACAACTCAGGCAAGCACTGGAGAAACACCTAGGAGTCATTATGCTCTTGGTATTGAATTAATACTAGGTTGTTGAACATTCAGGAAACTTTTCCTTTGCCACATTTCTTGCCACCCCCACATTCAGTTATGACTCCACATAGGGTTGAAACCCTCAGAATAAGAAGGTGACTGGGCAGTCCCCAGGAGCCAGCCAGCAGGTGAGAGACCTGTGGGTAGGCTGTGTCACCACCGCTGCCACCCACTGGATTCTGTTCCACGAGACCCACTCCTCCACCCAAACCCACAAATCCCATCATCTTTCCCTTGGCCAGCAATATCCTGAAACATCAGCGGCCCTTATAGGCACAAGTACTACCTATACCAGTTGGAAGAACAAGTAAGTGGCAGGTCTCCCAGCTAAACTGTGCCAATCTCTAGGCTCTAAGCCCCAGGGCACATCCTGTGCCATTCCCACTCCACCACAGCCCCAGCAAGGCAGCAGAGCCCTGCCCCCGACTCTGGTGGAACTCCACTTCTCTGGTGCAGTCCCCAGGAGCCAGTCAGCAGGCGACAGATCTGTGGGCAGGCTGCACGGCCACTGCTGCCACCCACTGGACTCTGTTCCCACAAGACTGCCCGCTCCACTGCCCAACCACACCTACTGCAGCTTCCTCCCCATGAACAACCCTCTCCAGCAACATCAGCACACCCTATTGGTACAAGTGCCACCCACACGAGTTGGAAGAACAGATGGGTAAGTGCCAGTGTAAGAATACATTCAACCACATAAAGGGCATGTGGCGCCTCCCGAACCCAGTGGTGTTATAACAGCAAGATCTGAACATCCCAACGCAGAAAAAGAAGAAGAAAATGACCTTAAAAATAACCTTTTGAAGATGATAGAGTCCCTTAATGAAGGAAATTAAAAATTCACTTAAAATATAGAGGGGGGAAAATGGGAAGAAATCAATAAGTCCCTTAAAGAAATCCAAGAAAAAAATCAAACAGGCACATAAACAGTTCAAGACTTGAAAATTGAAACAGAAGAAATAACACAAACTGAGGGAATTCTGAAAATGGGAAAACTGGGTAAGCAAATAGGAACTACAGCTGCAAGTATCTCCAACAGAATACAAGAGGTAGAAGAAAGAATATCAGGAGTTGAAAATACCATAGAGGAAATAGATTCATTGGTCAAAGAAATGTTAAATCCATAACATTCTTAACACAAAGCATCCAGGAAATCTGGGACACCATGAAAAGACCAAACCTAAGAAAAACAGGGATAGAAGGAGAAGAATTCCAGTTCAAAAGCACAGAAAATATATTCAACAAAATCATAGAAAAAACTTTCCCAACCTAAAGAAGGATATGCCTATTAAGGTACAAGAAGCTTACAGAGCACCAAATAGACTGGATCAAAAAAATAAATAACTCTCCCTCACCTCATAATAATTAAATATAAACACAAAAGGGAAAAAGCCAAGTAACATCTAAAGGCAGATCTATCAGAGTTACAACCAACTTCTCGACGGAGACTAAAAGCCAGAAGGTCCTGGACAGACATTTTGGAGACATAAAGAGACCATGGATGCCAGCCCAGACTAATATACACAGGAAAACTCTCAGTCACCATAGATGGAGAAAACAAGATATTTCATGACAAAACCAGATTTAAACAATACCTATCCACAAATCCAGCCCTGCAGAAACTACTAAAAGGAAAAACCAACCCAAGGATGTCAGCTGCACCCAAGAAAACACAGACAATAGATAATCTCACACCGGCAAAATCCAAAGAAGGGAAACACACACACACATACTTCCACCACCACCACCAAAACCAGAAATAACAGGAATTAATATTCATTGGTCATTAATATCTCTTAATATTAGTGGACTCAATTCACCTATAAAAAAACAAGCTAACAGAATGGATATGAAAACAAGATCCATCCTTTTGCTACACACAAGAATTACACCTCAACTCCAAAGGCAGGCATTACCTCAGACAGGGTAAAGTGTTGGGAAAAGAGTTTCCAATCAAATGGACCTAAGAAGCAAGCTGGTCTAGCTATTCCAATATCTAACAAAATAGACTTCAAACTAAAATTAATCAAAAGTGATGGAGAAGGACCTTTTATACTCATCACAGGAAAAATCCATCGAGATGAAGTCTCAGTTATGAATAGGTATGCCCCCAAATAAGAAGACACCCACATTTGTAAAAGAAACATTACTAAAGCTTAAATCACACATCAAACCTCACATATTCATAGTGGGAGGCTTCAACACCCACTCTCACCACTGGACAGGTCTGCCAGACAGACAATTAACAGAGAAATATGGGAACTAAAACATGTGAACTCAAGTGAACTTAACAGACATCTACGGAACATTTCACCCAAACACAATAGAATATACCTTCTTTTCCGCACCTCATGGGGCTTTCTTTAAAACTGACAACATACTCAATCACAAAGCAAATCTCCACAGATACAACATAAGTGGAACAACCCCCTGTATCTTTTGTTTGTTTGTTTTTGGTTTTTCGAGACAGGGTTTCTCTGTAGCTTTGGACCCTGTCCTGGAACTAGCTCTTGTAGACCAGGCTGACCTAGGGATCTGCCTGCTTCTGCCTCCTGAGCGTTGGAATAAAGGCGTGCACCACCACTGCCCAGCTAAAACCCCCTGTATCTTATCTGATCAACATGGGTTAAAGTTAGAATTCAACAACAACGCAAATTACAGAAAGCCTACAAACTCATAGAAACTGAACAACTCGCAACTGAATTATTACTGGGTCAAAGAAGAAATAAAGAAAGAAATTAAAGAGTTCCTAGAATTCAATGAAAATGAAGGTACAACAGACCCAAACCTATGGAACATTATGAAAGCAGTGCTAAGAGGAAAATTCATAGCACTAAACGCCTACATAAAGAACTTGGAGAAATCTCACACTAGCAACTTAACAGCACATCTGAAAGCTCTAGAACAAAAATAGACAAACTCACCCAGGAGGAGTAGATGGCAGGACAAGATCAAACTCAGAGCTGAAATCAACAAAATAGAAACAAAAAGAACAATACACAGAATCAATGAAACAAAGAGTTGGTTCTTTGAGAAAATCAACAAAATAGACAAAACCCTATCCAAACTAACCAAAAGGCAGGGATAATATCCACATTAACAAAGTCAAAAATGAAAAGGGGACATAACAACAGAGAGTGAGGGAATCCAGAGAATCATTAGGTCATAGTTCAAAAACCTGTACTCGACAAAGTTGGAAAACCTAAAAGAAATGGACAATTTTCTGGATAGCTACCACATAAACAATTTAAACAGCCCTATAATCATTAAAGAAATAGAAACAATCATTAAAAGTGTCCCAACCAGAAAAAAGCCCAGGACCAGATGGTTTCAGGGCAGAATTCTACCAGAACTTCAAAGAAGAGCTAAAACCAATACTCCTCAAATCGATTCACACAAAAGAAGCAGATGGAACATTGCCAAATTCTTTTTATGAGGCTACAGTTATCCTGATACTAAAATCACATGAAGACACAACAATCAAAGAGAATTACAGACCAATCTCCCTCATGAACATTGATGCAAAATTACTCAATAAAATACTGACAGACCAAATTCAAGAACACATTTTTAAGCCGGGCGGTGGTGGCGCACACCTTTAATCCCAGCACTTGGGAGGCAGAGGCAGGCAGATCTCTGTGAGTTCGAGACCAGCCTGGTCTACAAGAGCTAGTTCCAGTGCAGGCTCCAAAGCCACAGAGAAGCCCTGTTTCGAAAAACCAAAAATTTAAAAAAAAAAAACACATTTTTAAAAATCCAGCATGATCAAGTAGGCTTTATCCCAGAGATGTAGGGATGATTCAACATATGAAAATCTGTCAATGTAATCCACATATAAACAAACTGGAAGAAAAAGACCACATGATCATCTCATTAGATGCTCGAAAAAAACCTTTGACAAAAATCTAACACTTCTTCATGAAAAAGGTCTTGGAAAGAGCAGGGATACAAGGAACATACATACACATAATAAGAGCAATATACAGCAAGTCAACAACCAACATCAAATTAAATGGAGAGAAACTCAAAGAGATTACACTAAAATCAGGAACAAGACAAGGCTGTCCACTCTCTCCACATCTCCTCAATAAAGTACTCAAAGTTCTGGCTAGAGCAATAAGACAACAAAAGGAGATCAATGGGATACAAATGGAAAAGGAAGAAGTCAAACTTTTGCTATTTGCAGATGATATGATAGTATACATACATGACTTCAGAACTTCTACCAGGGAACTCCTACGGTTGACAAACACCTTCAATAATGTGGCAGGATATGGGTATTAAAAAGAATCAGTAGTCCTCCTGTCTACAAATGATAAACAGGCTTAGAAAGAAGTTGGAGAAACAACACCTTTACAATAGCCACAAATAATATAAAATATCTAAGGGTAACTCTAACCAAACAAGTGAAAAACCTGTATGACAAGAATTTTAAGTCTTTGAAGAAAAAAATTGAAGAAGATAACAGAAAATGGAAAGATCTCCCATGCTCATGAACAGCTAGGATTAACATAGCAAAAATGGCAATCTTACCAAAAGCAATCTACAGACTCAATGCGATCCCCATAAAAATTCCAACACAATTTTTCACAGACCTCAAAAGAACAATACACAACTTCATTTGAAAAAAAAAATAACAGGATAGCTAATACAATCCTGTACAATAAAGGAATTACCAGAGGTATGACCATCCCTGATTTCAAGCTCTACTATAGAGCAATAGTAACAAAAAAACAGTTTGGTATTGGCATAAAAACATATGCATGGATCAATGAAATCAAATTGAAGACTCTGACATAAATACACACAACTATGAGCAGCTGGTTTTTGACAAAGAAGCCAAAATTATAAAATGGAAAAAAGAAAACATGGTGCTGGTATAAATTGATATCAACATGTAGAAGAATGCAAATAGATCCATATCTATCGCCCTGCACAAAACTCAGTTCCAAGTGGATCAGAGACCTCAATATAAATCCAGTTACACTGAACCTCATAGAAGAGAAAGTGGGAAGTAGCCTTGGACACAATTGGCCCAGGAGACAACTTCTTGAATATAGCACCAGTAGCATAGACAGTGAGATTGACAATTAATAAATGGAACCTCCTGAAACTGAAATAAAGCAACAGGGTCAATAAGACAAAATGGCAGCCTATAGAATGAGACAAGATCTTGGGCCAGGCCGTGGTGGCGCACGCTTTTAATGCCAGCACTCGGGAGGCAGAGGCAGGTGGATCTCTGTGAGTTTGAGGCCACCCTGGTCTACAAGAGCTAGTTCCAGGACAGGCTCCAAAGCCACAGAGAAACCCTGTCTCGGAAAACCAAAAAAAAAAAAAAAAAAGAGACAAGATCTTTACCAACTCCACATCTGACAGATGGCTGATCTCCAAAATATATAAAGAACTCAAGAAACTAGATATCAAAAAACCAAATAATTCAATTTAAAAATGGGGTACAGATCTAAACATAGAATTCTCAACAGAAGAATCTCAAATGGTCCAAACACACTTAAAGAATTATTTCACATCCTTAGTCATCAGGGAAATGCAAATCAAAATGACAGAGATATCATCTTACACCTGTCAGACTGGCTAAGATCAAAAACACTGATGGCAGCTTATGTTGGAGAGGATGTGGAGTGAGGGGATCACTCCTCCACTGCTTGTGAGAGTGCAAACTTGTACAACCACTTTGGAAATCAATGTGGTGGTTTCTCAGAGAAATGGGCATCAATCTACCTCAAGACCCAGTTATACCAATCTTGGGCATATACCTAAAGAGGACTCAATCATACTACAAGAACACTTGCTCAACTATGTCCATAGCAGCCTTATTCATAATAACCAGAACCTGGAAACTACCTAGATGCCCCTCAACTGAAGAATGGATAGGACAATGTGGCGCATTTACACAATGGAATATTACTGAACTATAAAAATCAACCTCATGAAACATGCAGGAAAATGGATTGGACTAAAAAAAAATCATTCTGAGTGAGGTAACCCAGACCCAGAAAGACAAACATGGCATGTACTCACTCATAAGTGGATATCTGGAGTAAAGTATAGGGTAACCAACCTATAATTCATAGCCCAGAGAGGCTAGAAAACAAAAAGGGCCCAAGGAGGGATGTATGGATTTTTCTGGGTATCACTGACACATGCGGAGAGCCGTGAGACCTCAACTGTCCAGGCAGAGTTCACCCTAGGCTGCTTGGTAGGTGGCAGCATGAGTGACTCCACAGGAAAGTCTTGGGCTAGCTCTCAACCAGGGGGTGGCGCTTAGGACCACCGCCTGGAGACTGGAGAATCCAGGTACCTGAAATGGTGAAGGCATGGCTTGGCTCCCAACTCGGAGTGCTTTGATGCTCCTAATCTCATTTGATCCTTTGCAACATTTGCAGGACGATATTGAAGATCTTAAAAGTCACCGAAGTCTTCATTTTAGCGCTAGGGAGAAAGTCTCCCTCCTAGGTGGTATGCCCAAAACCACAAACTGTGTTAAGAAAGACAAGTGTTTCTGCACTCCCCACCAAGCACCCAATCCTGAACTTTCCCAGACCGGTGCTGTACTCTTTCCCACTCGAACCCCAACCCACTTCCCACTGAAATGTAACGGGGCTGGGTCCCCTTGCAGGGGAGACAGGGGTTAAAACCCAGGGCGCGAGTGGCCCCTTCCCCCTCCGCAGACCCCTCGTCTCGGCGCCTCGCCTGGAGCGGAGGTTCAGAGCCCTACGCGAGAGGGGAGGGGGAAAATGGGCTTGTTTCTCGAGTGGCCAATCCACGAGCTGGTGGTGCCTCAGAGGAGGCGCCAGAGCTAGGCCGGCCTGGGGCTGCAGGCTTCCCGCGGCAAAGTACAAATGCACGGCGTCTGGCGCCCGAAGCGTGCACAGCGGCCTCGCTCAGCCTCCCCCGCGCCGCCGCCGAGGGTCCTGCCGTCCCATCGAGCCGCAGGCCGGTGCCGGTGGAGTCCGCACCGCAGCGCCGCCGCCAGCCAGCGCCACCTGAGCACCGAACCCCGAGAGCTAGGCGCGCCCCGCAGACCCCGGTTCTCTAGCTAGCACCTTCTCCCTTTCTGCCATCGCTTTTCCCTCCTGCCGGACCTTCTTCTAACTCCTCATCTCCTATCTGTCCATCTCTCTCCCTTTTCTCCTGGTCCCCTTCCTACTGTCCTCTCATCCCCACCTGAGACCTCTCCTGTCCTGGGCTCTTCTTCATCTTTGCTTCTCCAACTCCTTAGGCATTGGTCCTACTTGGTCCTCTCAGAGTCTTACTTTCTCCCGGCTCATCCCGGGGTTGTCTGACCTTGGGGCAAGAAAGGATGGTTCCCGGGGTGACAATCTTCTCCTCTTTGCTGGGACTCGTGATGCTCTGGTTCCCCTTGAACTCGCAAGCCCGAGCCCGTAAGTAGAAACGAGGCAGAGTCTGGGCAGGCAGGGGAGGGATGGGGACCCCTGGGATGGAGGGAGCCTTAGTTCGTGAATTCATTCAGGCAGCACCTGCATAGCAGGAAGGCTCTGAAACCAGTGTGGGCTGGTGAATCTGAGGGAAGACAGGGGCTTGGCAAAACTCCACGCGGGGTAGGGGGGCTGCTGCCCTGCACAGGGCGGGCACTGCGCATTGTGGAAAGACTCTGTGTTCCCAGCAAAAGGTAGTCCTTTTTTTTTCCCCCGGATGCTCACAATATTGCAGGGAGGTGCCATCGTTCACTTTTAACAGACGAGTAAATGTATCAGGGCAAAGAGAAGAAAGTTACCCAAAGCTCGTGAGCCATCCATAGCAGGGACTCTAATTCCAAAGCCTGCCTCGCAGTGCCTGGAAGGCACCGGGATGTGGAGCTGGGAGACTCTGGAAGGCATCAGGACATGGTAAACTAAATGAGGGTTTTCATCTTCCTAGCCCCACTGAATATGATCCAGTGGGAGTCAGACACGGAAGGAACCTCACTGTCTCTTTTCTAATCTATAAAATGTGAGTCTCCTAAAACTGTTCTGAGTATTAAATGACAGGGAGCAGAGCGATGTTTTGCGAGGTAGCTTCCCCGAAGTATAATGCTGGAGTTTCCTCTTCAAAAACAATGTGGCCTCAAGCAGGTTATGTAGGCCCACAGCCCCCTTAAACCGGTAATCCCTTCTGAACTCCCTCAATAAAGAAACAGGGACCAAGGAGGGGCAGTGGTTTGCTCCAGGGGCAGGGGCAGAGCCTAGCTTGAAGACCCCAGCTGCCTACCTCCTAGCTGAGAACCTTCCACCTCCACACACAGCTCCGCAGGTCAGCTCTGCTTCCCGCTCACTCTGAGCTTTGCGGAACTGGTGAGCCTGGTTGCTGTCTTGTTTGTTCTGGTGAGCGGAAGGTTGCACGTCTGTCTGATGTTCCCTAGCCTGCCAGAGGCTGGAAATTTGTAGATGTCCTCATGAACAGGAAACGGAGGGTTCAGAGTCAGGTTCGAGCCTTGACTCTGCCTCTTACACCTGTTTCGCTTTTCAAACCTGTTAGCCTTGGTTTCTTCATCTCCAAAGGGGAGCTACTAACCAGAGGTCTGAAGGGTTTGGGGAAGGATTCAAGGGAATTGTGCTTTCAAATGCCTAGCAAGATGCCAAATACTCAGTAAATGTCCTCGCTCCTTCCTTGAACCTTGAGGACTTCCTCCTAGTCTGCTTGCTTGTCCACGGAAAGAGACAGTCTCAGAAGACCTCTGTGCCTGCCCTGACCTTGGCCTTGGCCCCGCAGTTTCCTTCCCGATATCAGTGCCCTGGGAGGTCCACTCTGAGGATGACCCAGCAAGTACTCGAAGCCTCTGCTACCCCCCCCCACATGACCTTTACCTTTGCCTGATAACTCCTTCCCCTAGGCCCCCGTGCCTCCACTGGCCTTCTAATCCGTATCTGTCCCCCAGGTCCCTCAGTTTGCTGTCTCTTCCAGAGTCTTGTCCCCAGGTCCCTCAGTTTGCTGTCTCTTCCAGAGTCTTGTAAATACAAAGCTCCAGACACTCAAGAAAATGACCGTCAGTTAGGTGACCTGGTATTCAGGGAGGAGCATTAAGATCCTGGCGTTGTCAAGGCTGGCAGAGCTTTCTCTTCTGTGTCTAGCCATCAAATTACCTATTTTTAGAGTTAAGATGAAGGGGGCGGGGGAGACTACTACAGAGCAACGGTAAAGGAACAGAGAGACCTAGATCCTAACCCCAGATCTTTCATGTATTGGTCACATGTGTTGGGACACTTCACCTGCCACTGAGCCTAAGGTTGATTGGTGCTCTTGGTCTGTAAATTTGTCTCCTGCCAGCATCCTGTCTTAAGGTCTCAAATGAAAGGTCTTGTCTTAGTGTAAGAGAGATCTCAAGCATGTGGTGTGTGTGAAGTCTCCTGGTAGCTCTAAAGTGCTTTTACAAATGGTGCCGACAGATGGGTGTTCTCAGGTGTGTGCGGGATGGACTTCCAAGGTGGTTACAGCTTGAAACATGGCTGGGGCCCGTGAGTAAGGGTTTTGGCACACTCTTGAAGTTCAAGGCTGCTGAGCAAAAGTTCTTTATTCTCTTTTTGGCTCTACCCACAGATCCAGACTGAGTCTCAGTTAGGTCATAAGCTGAGCCCTAACCGTCCACCCTCACCATGGACTGTATCCCATTTTCACACAGCCTGGAGGCTCTGGTCTAGTTCTGACTGTGCTGACCCAAGTCCCAGGTGGAGTCACATCTGTGTGCTCATGCATCCCCTCCGTGACTCAGAAGTGGCCCCATTTCTTTACTCCTCTCCAGTGCCTTCTCCAGCACTTGCTTCTCTCTGCACTGTGTCCTCATGAAGCATCTAGCATACTTCAGGCTTCTCTTCTATGCTGCTTTCGGGAGACTAGTTGATTACCGAGTAAGACATCAGCCCTCTGGAGTTTGCGTCTAATGGGAATCGGAGTTTTGGTTCCCAAGTGATGGATTCTCAGACCCCAGAAGCAGGCCTGGACAGAAGGGTAGTTCCTCAGATGTGATGTGGCAAACTCACCCTCAGAATATCAGGGTAGCAACACTTGCTCTTTCCCTGGTGCCAAATCTAACCTCAGGCACCGTGTCCTCTCCCGCCTCTGCCACCTGTGAGGTAAGATACATCACGCGCTTAGGTGACGTTTGAGGACCAGGGTGGCATTAACTGCCTGTCTCTAAGACGAGATCATCTTCATCCTAAGTCCACTTGACTTTGGGAGTGGGAGTTGGGAGAGCGTAGGTATTCTGCCCTGTGGGGAGGAATAGACGAGCCATTCGTAGGAAACGTGCCTGGAACGGTCTAGGGACATATGTATCTGGAATACTTACCAATATGGAATCCTGCCCTGCTGTCCGGCTTAGCCACATCTCTATCCATCTGTCCAGAGCCGTGGGGAGCAGGGAAGGGAAGGCCTGAGGGAGGGAAGACCCAGTGTCTGGGTCTCTAACCACAAGGTTCTGCACCTCCCTGCTCCCACCAGTAGAGGTCTCTGCCTCACTCACTCACCGGTCCAGGCAGCAAGCCCGGAGACAGCTGCGCAGTTGCTCCTCCAGCTGTTGCACCTGTTCCAGGGCTGGCCTCTCAAGTTCCCTCAGCCGCTGGCCATGGCGCCGGCTCAGAGAAAAGGACCTTGAATATCTCGCACTCTCAAAGAGGAGGACCGATATCGGAGCGGTGTCCCTGGGAAATGCAGCACAATGATCAGGCGCCATTCTGGGCAGGACCCAAGCCTGTTGCCCATTCTTGTACTCGGGAATTCTTCTCTGTGTCTCGGTTGAGTCCTTTTGCTTGCAAGTTGAAGCCATTTCTTCTGGTTCTGTCCCTTGGACATCTCTACAAACAGCCCTTCCAGAGCTACGGAATGACTGTAGAGTCTGTGCCAGGAAAGATCTAGAATCTCTGGCAAGTCCTGATCCCCCGCCCTCATTGGGGTTCACTTTCTCTAGAATGAGGGGATTGGACATAGTCTGAGTCCTTAGCTTTCTAGGATTCTATGAATCTAAGTATATGTATATTCTATAGTATATATGTGAATATATATATATATATTCAAGTGAAATAGAATGTGGACAGCTTCCTTTGATAGGTAATAAAGATGCCCTTCCTGGCTCAACGATTCCGCTCTTGGAAGTCCTTCCACACTTGTAAATGTCTACTGTGTCCAGATAAAGGAAGCTGGTTTCAGACAAGCATATCCCTTCTGCTGGCTTGCGCAGTTTGGCCACTGAGACATTTCTTGTAATTTCATTAGAGGCCTCCCTCCAGGAGAGCCAGAGCCCAGGGCAAGGCTTGTGTTTTAGAGGGGAGTGAGGGTGTCTGTCTGAATAAAATATGATTGTATGGGTAGAAATGAGACCCGAAGGCTTGCATTCCTGGGCAGTCTGGCTCACTGAGATTTTCTGAGTTCTTACTACAATTCCAGCCCTCTTGCTCCTCTCCCTGAACCTCGTGGTGTATTTCCATGGTCCCCTCCAACCTCCCCAGAAGCTGCTTTTTTGGTTCATTTCAGATTGCTATTGCAAAAGTCCTTAGGCACACCAAGCACCCTTGATTTGTCCCCACGGGACCTTTACCATTGCATGAGTGTTTTGGATCAGACTGTGGGGTGTACCGGGTGGGGGACATACGAGGAATGTTGACTTGCTCCTAAAGATCAAGGAGTCAGGGCTGGAAAGGTGGCTCAGTGGTTAAGAGCACTGGCTGCTCTTCCAGAGGATCTGAGTTCAATTCCCAGCACCCACGTGGTGGCTCACAACCATCTATAATAGGATGTGATGTCCTCTCTGGCATGCAGAACACACATACATAAAACATAAGTAAATTTAAAAAGAGATCAGAGAGTCACCTGTGCCCTCAGCTGCCCCAAGCTTCTGACCTCCGTGTACAGAGTTCTTTGGTTTGTCAGGTGGTTTTGGGAGTCAGTGTGGCCAAGAATTGGAAAGGGAGGTGAAAGGTTAATTACTATGATGTGGTGAGGTATACATGTTGAAAGGGCTTTGTTCTTCCATGCAAGACTGCTGTTTTTTGTTGTTGCTAAGGAGAGAGTGTTCTGAGATTAAAGACCATCATCAGATCTCCCTCTATAGCTGCACCCCCTCTTTCGGTTAAGCTCATCCACCCACCCACCCACCCACCCATCCATCCATCCATCCATCCATCCATCCATTCATTCATTCATTCAGCAAACACTAACTCCACACAGACTCTGCACCCGCCAGAGGGTCAACGCTCATTCCTTCCTCTCACACAGTCTGGTATAGGAGACGGATCCACTCAGCAAGTGCTTCCAATCCATGGTGATAAGAATTCGGACCACAACGGGACCAAGCTTACTCAGTCCTGAAGGTGAAGCCAGGGTTCTGCAGGGTGGGGGTGGCTTTGTAGGGGCAGTGGCAGGCAAACTGTCTTTAAAAGAGTGAGGGGGGCTGTCCTAACACTGGCAGTATGTTCCAGGTGGAAGAGGTGGGAGATCCTTGAAGTGATGAGTGAGAGACTCAGCAAGAGGGGATGAGACTGAAAACAGGGCCACCACAAACAGTAGTGGTTAAAATGTATCCAGGAGCCAGCTCACGGACAGCCTAGTGGGTGATCTGGGGCCATCTGCAATCAGCCTGGATAATATTACTACCCTGAATTGAGACCAGATAAATTAAGTCCAAATCCTTTCAGTCTGTTAAAGGAAGCAAGGAGTCTATGGAGGTGGGTACTTCCTGTGGGGGCTAGCACCCTTCAGAGCCCCTCTCAAGGACTTTCCTGTCCTAGCCACGGGCACTCCAGCCTCTCTGTATTTGCAGGTGACTCCTGATGCCTGGCAACCCATTCTCCTCCCACTCCTTGTTTAACACCTCCAAGATCCTGCCTGGTGTCTCTGCACCCCTCCGTGTGTGTATGTGTGACTGTGTATGTCTGTGTGTGTCTCTGTGTGTGCGCACGTGTGTGAATGTGGGTGTGTGGTGTGTGTATCTGTGTCTGTGTGTGTCTCTGTGTGTGTGTGTGCGCGCGCGCACATGCGTGCGTCTCATGACTGGTTGTAAGACTTGAGTTGCAGAAGTTCCACAGATCAGGGAATGTCAGAAAGCTCTTTCCTGTTACTAATGAGAGTGATGCTCACTGCACACGGTGCCAAGTGCCCTGCTGTCACTGATATGTCATCTTCTGGCCCTGTCCAGGAGCTACAACCACTGCGGTCACTTACCGTCACTCCGCTAACTTCTGTGTTGCCAAATGACTCGGGCTACTGCATTTGTCCCCAGCCTTGCAGGTGGTTCTGGGCCACCCCGATGACATCACACGCACTCGAACCTCCATACCTGCCTTGATTGCTCCTCTGCCCTCTCCATCCATATTCTGCCCTGCCTGCCTTTGGAACTGACAGGCATGCTTCTTCCATCTCCACCTTTGTCCATCAAGCACAGTTGCTTCCCTTTAGGTCCAGCCACAGTACTATTTCCCCAGAGTGACAGCCATAGCTCTTTCCTGATCCCTTTCCCACTAGCCCTCCTATTAGCTTCCAACTCCCATGGCCCACAGTGATGCTTCTAAAATGCAGGCTTGATCATACCACCCTGCAACTCAGTTAATACTCATCACAGGCTCCCTTTGCCCTCTTGATTCCAAGGCTTCATTGCGAGCTTCCATCCCACCTGTTATCCCTCCCTTCCCTTTACCTGCCAATATCAGAGCCAGTTTCTGCTCTGCATCCCAAGCTGAGGTCCAGAGAGGTACCAGTGATATTAAGAGAGACAGGGCTGGCTTTTGAGTGAAGATATAAGGGTCCAGGAGCTTCACGATTGAGGAAACTTTGGAGCTATGACCTCTGGGGTATTATGATATTCATGGCTGTCCTGAGAACTGTGGAAATAAATACCATGAGAAATAGACCGTTAAGGAAGTGTAGAGCCAGAACCCAGATCTGGGTCTTGTCAGTCTGGTCTTACACACTGCTTAAATGAACATGTATTGTGATCTGTGTCTGACAGTACGCGTGGTGTCGCTAGGATCTGACTTGATCCTAGCATAACCCCAAGTGCCACTGAACAGATGTGAAATTGGTCGTGGGAGACTTAAGTAGCTTTGCTCAACTTGGGCTTCAAATAAAAGCTAAATCTATTATTTCAGCCCTGACCTCTGGGACTACAAAAGGTCCTAGAAATTAAGACCTGCTAATTTCTAAGATCGAGAGCGAGCTGGGCACAGGTGGGTGAAGTAAGAATGGTGATGGGTGAGAGGAGGCTGGGCTGCGGCCAGGAGGGGAGGCAGAAGGTTGCGGAGGACGAGGGGAGGGAGATACGAAGAACACCCTGCCTCCTTCTCAGTGGCACTCGAGATGGACTTCAGTGGCTCCCAGAACGTCATCCTAATCCACCTAGGAGGGCTTGAGAGCCTAGGATGGATGCAGACGTCAGAACCTCAAAGGACTGTGGAACAGTCAATCTGTCTCATAACCACAGCATCCGAAAAGCCCATCAGAAACTTCACGATGTAACGAAATGTAGGCTTTTACAAGCATGCAGCTCTCAAATCTTGAATCTTAGAAACCTGATATTGTGGATTCACAGACTATACAGGAAACCTCTGGAGACCATAGCCTACCCTTGAATAGGGAAACTGAGGCTCAGAAGAGGTAAGGCATTTACACATTTCGTGTGTTTGCAGCTTCAGGAGTGAGCACTCGTGCCAACAGCCTTGTACAGGAGCCGGTGCTGGTGCCGGGGTCAGTGGAACCGGGATGGCTGTGTTTGGCAGTCTCCTTCCCTCCTGGTGTTCACATGGCCTTGGGCACGCATCTCCCTAGAGGAAGAGGGCTCCAGGCACCTTAGAGGGCACGGTAGGGTGGAGTCTGTGGCCACCAAAGGCCTCCTGCCAGGCCCCCCACAGGCTCAGCTTCTGCCAGGCATGTTGGTGGCAGGGAGGAGCCCTGACTGAGTGGCTCCTGTCCTCACACTCTGAGTAGGCAGGGATGGGAAGGCGTGCCAACTGGCGCAGAAGCCCAAGGCTTTAAGGACTGCCCCAAGAAAGGTAGGACACAGTTTCTTCAGCAACTGACTGAGACCTAAGGTAGTCACGGTGTTGCAATCACTCCTCCCTTATGGGGGGGAGGGGACTGAGAAAGAAAGACATTATTCACTCCATGGAGAGCCAGACTGGCTCTAGCCAGCACCCCAGCTGGGTCTGTGTTCCACCCTCTGCCAGGGGAGGCTGAGAGATAAACATAGCTCATTTGATACAGGCAAGACAAGCCAGCCAGGAGTTGCTGGCTCATGGGGGATAGGACCTGCTGTTTGGTGCCACCCTCCACAGTGGGTTGGTGGGAACAGGTAGGGAAAAAGCTAAGCTGCATGTTCCTAAGGTCCTTCGTGGCCCCCTCAACAAGAAAACTAAATGATGTGTTCCTAAGGTCCTCCATGGCCCCCAACAAGAAAACTAAACGGTGTGTTCTTAAGGTCCTCCATGGTCCTCCAATGAGAAAGCTAAGCTGGATATTCCTAAGGTCATCCGTAGCCCCCAGTGAGGAAGCTAAGCGATGTGTCCCTAAGGTCCTTGGTGGCCCCCCCAATGAGAAAGTTAAGTGTAACATGAGGGCTGGCTCATTGGGGTTACTGTCCCGCCCCAGTACCCTGCAGCTGGCAAGCCCCAAAGAAAATCACACAGAGAGTCTACGTTAGGTTATAAACTGATTGGCCCATTAGCTCAGGCTTCTTACTAGCTCTTATAACTTATATCAACCCATCGTTTTTATCTTGTCAGTCACATGGCCGGTACCTTTTCTCAGCTGGGCAGCTTACATCCTGCTTCCTCGGTGGTCTGCGCAGGAATGCCAGGGAAGCTTCCTGCTTCCCAAATTCTCCTGTTCTCACCTCTATTTCCTGCCTGGTTTTCCCGCCTATACTCCCTGCCTGGCCAATCAGCATTTATTTAAAACATGATTGACAGAATACAGACAATTCTCCTGCACCAGTTAAGTTGGGTATTCCTAAGGTCCTTCATGACCCACCAGGGAGGAATCTAAGTGGAATATTCCTAAGGTCTTCTGTGGCCCTCCAGTGAGAAACCTAAGCTGGGCATGCCTAAGGTCCTTGTTGGCCCCCAATGAGAAAGCTAAGCAGATATTACAGCAATTAATTCTCATACAATGTTTAGGAAATCATTAACTTATGTTTCACACAGGTGTGTAGTTGAGGATGACCATGAACTTCTTATCTTCCTTTCCCACCTTCAGAGTGCTGGAATTACGGGCCTCTGCTACCTTGCCTGATTTATAGGACGCTGAGGAAAGGATCAAATCCAAGGTTTTGTGTATGCTGGGCAAGCGCTCATCATCAGCTCCCACTAAGTAACATATAAAACAGCACTGAGAATAGATGCAGGTTTCTTTCTCAATGTTTCAGAATGGAGGCACTAAGCTCTAGCTGGACCTCCCCATTTCTTCTGAAAAGAAGTGCCCAGGTCATGGAGGTTTCCTATAGGAATGCCAATATTCATTTGGGACCGAATGTGTCCATTTGGAACTGTATGGTGGGGAGCTGGCAGAGACAGGACAAGAGACATAGTGAGCCCGGGTATCATATTGAAATGGGAAGCTTGATCCTGGGTCAGCCAGGGGGTAGGGAGAAAGTGAGGGTGACAATGGTTGGTTAGAAATGAAAGGAGTGGAGGCTTTAGGAAAGCAGGGGAGTAAGAGAGAAGGGCTAGCCCATCTCAAACACAAGCCAGTGTCTCAGTCATTCTGAGAAACAACCCACGTACCCATTAGCAACGGATACGCAGACAGCTATGATGTCAAGTCAAGGTGGCTCAGGGAAGTAACAAAGATAATCCTTGTCTCTGTGGGTGTCGTGTTCATATCGCGTGTGTGCATGCGTGCGTGTGCAGATGTGTATGCGTGGATGTGGAGGTCAGAGGTCGACATAGGTGTCTCTCTAGATTGCTCCCACCTTATGTACTGATTGAGTCAGGATCTGTTGCTTGAGCCCAGCGCTTGCTGGTTCGACTAGTGGGGTTTCCTCTAGTCTAGCCAGCCAGATTTCTCCAAGGGTTCCCTGTCCCCTGCCTCCCCAAAACTAAGATTTGGGTAGGCTACCACGCTTCAGGACATTCCACATGGGTGCTGAGGATCTGAACACTGGTCCTCACATTTGTGAAGCAAGCTTTTCCCCACTAAACCATCCCCTTGGCTCACAAAGACCATTTTTAATGATATGTGAAAGTTAGACGCTCTCTGCGAGTGTACGTGTGTGTGTGTGTGAGAGAGAGAGAGAGAGAGAGAGACAGACAGACAGACAGAGACAGAGACAGAGACAGAGAGCCAGGAGATCCAGGCTTTCAGCCTGCCTGGTGTGGTCACTGCTGTGTGGCCTTAGCATCTAATTTGTCCTTTCTGGACCTCATATTATCCACTATGCCAAAGGACTACCATTTATACCACAGTTGTAGCTCCACAAAGCCCTTCATTGCTCGATCCCCTCACTGCCCCGTAAAATGCCAAGGTTCAGCGAGGGGCAGCAACATGCCTAAAAGCAAGTCCAGCTGAGATTCAAACTCAGACATCCTGGGAGCAGGAATGAGGCAGGGTTTGGGGTTGGGCCCGCCTGAAACTAACACCCCTCGTTGGTTTTGCCAGGCCCAGGCAAAGTCTGCCTTTTCGGTGAGAAGATATACACCCCTGGCCAGAGCTGGCACCCCTACCTGGAACCACAAGGCACGATATACTGTGTGCGATGTACCTGCACTGAGGTAGGTTCCTCTGGCAGCTGGGTCACCTCTGTCAGTGTGTCTGGAAGACCAGAGGATGGAAGGACTTAAAGTCTACACACCCAGGAGTTATCACAGATGTTGTCAGAGGTGGCTGTGGCTCAGTGACTGGGTGGGTTGAGGATCTGGTCTCTAGTCTAGTGTGTATTTGTGCCAGTCTCCACCCAGCCGAGCCAGAGCCTTCTGGCTTCTGTGACTTCTACTCCTTCCTTTCCAAGGAATTTCCTCCAGCCTGCCACCTAACCCTGTCTCAGCGTTCCTCCAGACTTGCATGTCTCAGCCTCCTAATTACTGTCCGCAGTGGTGTGCCTCTCTAGATGAGGCCCCCAAGATGTTCACATCTAGCCAAAGGCTGAACCACATGGAACAGAGGCCATGTCTCTGTTTTCATTTCTATCTCCAGCTATCCAACTACTAATGGAAGCCGTCAGCCTTCCCTTACCACCATGAAGCACTTGAGAAAATAAACAGAAAGTTTAGTCCATGTCACAGCTTTAGAGGTTCTTGTCCAAGGTCAATCGATCCTAGTGTTCACTTTGTGGCCAGGAAGCCAAACAAAGAGGAAGAGGCCCAAGTCCCATGGTTCTCTTCAAGGGCACACCCCCAGTGACCTATGGACTGCCTACAGAATCCCATATACCAAATGTCTCAACACCTTCACCTTCGGGGTCATTCAACATCCAAATCATATCACCAACCCAGCACCTCCCTGGGCCTTGCAGGAAACCAGCACAATGCAGAACTCTCCAGGAAGGCGTGAGAACAGAAGGACAGGAGGAGCAGGGCAGAGGGGACACTCAGCCAGCAGGAACTCATTTTCTGGGTGCTGCTGGGGTTTCTGGCTCTCAGGCGCTCAGCACCCTATTCTCTCACAGACCTAGAGAGGGAGGAGGGAGTCAGAGAAGAGCCCCAGAGGAGATCTGAGTGGGGAGTCAGTGACGCAGCTCTTCTCTCCACTTCCTCAAAGGGCTCACTCCTTCCTGGGTCTTTCCATCATTCTCCCCACTGTCCCACCATCTTAGCTCCAGGTAGAACTCAGGCACAGATAAGGATACAAATCCCCCCAAGCTCCAGCTGCCTCTTTTTCTTTTTTCTTTTTTTATTATCCTTAGCACATCAGAGGCCAATAAGCCATTTAAAAAGGAACTTTATGTAATATAGTCAGAAAACAGAAAGGAAACCATAACAGAAAATTCCAGACATGTCACGTGGTGCGGTTGACAGAGGCCAAGTTTTGCGATCCACTGGAGCTTATTCCTGTCTGCTTCCCCAGAACTCACACACGTAGTTTCTTTCCCTCAGCCCAAAGGACTGTTGCCCGTATTTCCAAAGTGCAGTCTGAATGCCTCCTGTTCTCTCCCCATTGCCCCTCTTCACCATCCAGTCTTTCTTCATCTCTCATCTGGATCACTGCATCAGCCCACCAGCAGGCCTCTCTGCCGTCCCTCTCAAAATCCATTCTCCACGAGGCAGCTAGTTACTAAACCCAGGACTACGGTGTTTCTTCCCCCTTAAAACCACCCAATCACTCTCATTTGGACAGGGTCTCACGTAGCCTAGGCTAACCTCAAATTATCTGAGGATGATCTAGAACTTCTGATCCTTCTGCCTCTACCTTGATGGTGGCTGGGGTCATTGGCATGTGCCACTGTGCCTACTTCATGGGGTGTTAGGAATCGAATGCAGGTTTTCGTGCGTGCTAGGCAAGGACTCTACTAGCCCAGCCCCCTCTAGCAGTTCCGCAATATCAACACTCTCTTGATCTTCCAACTCCACACCCTCACACCCTGCGGCAAACACACAGATCTGAATCTCCAACATTTGGTACATTTCCTCCCAATAGTCTTCCTCTAATTTCAGGAATAACAGCTTTTCCCTTCCTGGTTCACAGTGAAGCTGTCACCTCATTAGGAGGGCTTCTCTTACAATCTCCAGATCTGTCTTCTAATCACCTGGTTTGGTCATAGCCATAAACGTTAACACCTGAAGTTAGCTTGCCCCTGCTTCTTAAAGCCCTATGGTCCATCTCCAGCCACTAAGATGCAGGCTTCTGAGAACAGATAGGCTGTCCCTTATCCTGGTTGTGTGTCTCTGCCCAGTATAAGCAATCAAAGTGTCTCAGCATCCCAGGCAGGCATGGACCCTGGTGATGGTAGTTAGCTGCTGTATGGTCTAGGGCAGCCTCTGGGAGATTCTTCACACCCCGTATGGATGCTAGTGTCTCTCAGGCTATTATTAAGGACAGGATGTGAGGTCATCTATATTTACACAACCACTCCAAAAATGGTGGATCTGACCTTAAAGAGAAGTTCCCTCTGGCCACAAAGAGCCCTGCCACAAGCCATGTCCTTACCCTTTTACCCCAGGCTGTCCCCCTACCTGACCCACTGCTGCCTGTTGTTCATCATTTCAGCAAAAGCCAAGAGAAAGATTCTAGCTCTTTGGATCACACATCCCTCAAATTCACCTAGCTTCTCATCTAGCCCTCAGTTTACCCTCTTGAGGTTGATTAAGCTCCCCAGCTGAGGGACCTTTAGGAGGTCACTGTTGATGCTCAAGCCATTTCCGATCAGTCCTTGGTGTTCTCTCTGGCCATCTTGGAAAGGAGGGACTCCAGAGAGACTTGGGCAGTCTAGGATCTTCCTTAGCGTAAAAGACTGTCTCTGGGAGAAGTTCTGTCTGGGCAGAGAGGATAAAAGGAAACACATACCCACAAAGGGGCCGCGAGGTCTGAGCAAACCCATGACCGGTCTGTCTTCTGCATGGATGAAGCAAGCAGATACGTACACTAAGTGAGGTCGCTTGGTGGCAGAGTCGGGACCGGGCTCATTTGAGTTTGTTTGGGATCCTATTATACGGAGGATGAAGAGAAAGCAAAGTTCTGCAGTCGGGGTGGATGCTTGGGGCGAGGACCCCTGCAGATGGGAGGCAGTGGTTCTTTGGAAGAAGGCCTGACCACGTGTCTGTTTCAGAGCGGCCACGTGAATTGTTACCGCCTCAGATGCCCGCCCCTCCGCTGCTCACAACCTGTGATGGAGCCGCAGCAGTGCTGCCCCAGGTGTGTGGGTAAGTAGTTTTTGTCCTACCCATGCCCTGAGCTCCACACAGGCCGGTTCACTCCCGCTGTAAGCCCCTAACTGAGAGAAGCCCGCCATAAGGAAAAGAGAGACCCTGTCCATCAGATGTATGGGACCTTACAGGTGCTCAGGGGACACATTCTGGACCCCCATGCAGGCGAGGGTAGCAGACTTCTGGCTCCAAAACTGATGCACATTGCAGGAGAAGAAAGCAGACAGAATAGAAACTGGGTGGATAAGAAGGCTCAGCAGGTAGGGGAACCTGAGCTCCCCAAGACGAAAACCTGCGTCCAGTCTCTGGGATGCACATGGTAGGAGGAGAAAATCAACTCAGAAGTTTATCCTCTGTCTGCCACCCACATGCCACAGCTTGCACCCCTTCCCCCAGAATTTAAAAAAAAAATGTAATAAAAATGTAAAGTTAAAGAAAGAAAGAGTAGAAACTGGCTGAAGGAGATTAGAATGGCTTGGCATGCTGACTCTACTTTTGGGCTCCAGTCCCTCTGGTAATGCAGAAGTTAAGAGGGGAAGTGAAGGTGAATGATTTGGGGCTGGCTGGCCCCTGTATGCATGCATGCACAGTGTCTTTGCTGTGGCCCATTTCCCTACCTCTTATATTGTGAACCTGTAGGTGGCAGGGCCAAGCCTTGGTCATCACTCTGTTCCTGATTCTTGGCCTAGGGCCTGCCACAGAGAAGGGTCTTAGTGAAGGCGTTGTGAGGGAAGAGAGAGGTGTCCCAGGATGGGAGACCATCCCCTCCACCCAGCACAATGAGGAGTGGGAGTTGGCCTTGGTGGCCAGTGAATGACAAAGTTTACTCCAAGCACCTGGATAGTGGAGAGCATCACACCTGATCCTGTGAGAGTAACTCCGTGAGGGTGGGAATTCGGTGTTCTCCAACCCTGTTTTTTTGGAGAGCCGAGCCCAGGGTGTCCCATGCATACTCATGGGCCTCAGGCACTGAAAGGTGAAAGGTGGCTGGGCTGCAGTGGAGGGAGGCATGTGGTCAGATGTAGGTATCAGGGGGACCTCTTAGGTCAGACCTTAGTTTAAATGCTAAGGAGAGAGAGAGAGAGAGAGAGAGAGAGAGAGAGAGAGAGAGAGAGAGAGAGAGAGAGAGAGAGAGAGAGAGAACAAAATCGTGGTCTTCCTAATTCTGGAAAAATTCTTAAATCCATGAAATTTCATTTCCTTCTTCTCCTGCTCTACCATCTGCAGATCCTCATGTCCCCTCTGGGCTTCGGGTTCCCCTAAAGTCCTGTCAGCTCAACGAGACCACATACCAACATGGAGAGATCTTCAGTGCCCAGGAGCTGGTCCCCACCCGCCTGTCCAGCCAGTGTGTCCTCTGTAGCTGTATTGTAAGACCTTCTACAGTCTCTATGGCCCCAAGCCAGTGTCTCTCCCACAGAGAGGGATGGGGTGGGCCATTAAGTGAGAATAAGAAAGGTTGGCGGGAAGGAAACACCCAGGGTCCACTATGCCCTGTCCCTAGTTTGTTGAAGTGACCTTTCTCTGGGTTTCACACCTGATTCCCAAATAATAAGAGTAGCCCATGTCTGCTTTCCCCAGTAAACACTGTATCCCTTTGAGGGTAGGGAATATGTCCATCTTTTTTTCTGTGTCTTTTCTTGCTCAATGTCCAGGGCCTGGCATGTAGAAGATGCCAGTGGCTATTGCAGAAGGAAGGAAGGAAGGAAGGAAGGAAGGAAGGGAAGAAGGGAGGGAGGGAGGAAAGAGGGAAGAAGGAAGGGAGAGAGGAAGGGAGGGAAGAAGGAAGGAGGGAAGAAGGAAGGGAGGGAAGAAGGGAGGGAGGGAAGAAGGAAGGGAGGGAGGAAGGGAAGGGAGGGAGGGAAGAAGGAAGAAAGGAAGGGAAGGAGGGAGGAAGACCATTCAACAGTCTTGGGACACAGATGGGGTTTAGTCTGAAGCACTTATGCTCTCCCTGCCCATGGTCTAGGCCTAGGGACAGCAGGGTTGACAGCCCTGTAATAGGGGGACAGACCAGGCCAAGCATGTCCTGACTGAGGAAGTCTTCATCTTCTTGCTTGGGAGAGTCCTGCCGCTCTTCCTTTCACACATGCTGTCACTCCAACTCCAGGCTTGGCTTCCCTTTCTCCTTACTCCCTATCACCAAACCTCTCCTGACTCCTTCAGGGAGTCGGCTGCAGTGATCTTTAGCCTCTTTCTAGATGAGACATCAGTGAGCTGTGCATGAACTCAGCTCTGTCCTGGCCTTGTATGACTTTTCCTGAAGAGACTTGGATGAACATCTGTTCACCACAGACAGGATACTAACCATAAACCAAGTCTAACTTAGTACATCCTGTTCAGATAAGCAACAAGAACTCAGAGCAGTAAAGTAGCTTGCTTATGGCTGCATAGCTAACACAGTCAAAATCCAAACTCAGACCTCTCTGACTCCCAGAGCCCCTGTTCTTTTCCTAGTAGGGTGCTGCTTCCCATAAAGGGGAGTCCTGCATTAGGACCAGGCTGTGGGAGGATGCAGAAATGGTGGTGATGAGAGGATGCTCTAGTGGTCCCTTTGCTCATCCTTTCTGGAGGCTCTGCTCACCTCTTATCTCATCCCTGTTTATGGCTCTGGCTTGTGTTCTGACCTCCCCTCTGGGGCAGGAGCCTTACCTCTCAGACTACAGGAACAAGGGGCCTTACAGCAGCTTTTCCTAGTCACACAGCTGATCTTCACAACCCGAATGGGTGTGCTCATTGCCTTTCATAGAACGTGAAACTCAGGAGAAAAGACCTCTCCAAAGGTGCCCAGCCTCCTGCCTCCTTGAGGCTCCTACATCACTTTTGAGAGGGGGTCTTGAAGTTCAAGGCCAATGGTTTTCTGCAAGATTTTTATAAGCCTAGGAGTCACCCATGTAGTCCTTTCCCTTGCTGGGTCCCTGATGCAGGCCCAGGAGAAAGATACCGATTTCAATAGGAAAAGCCTGAAGCCTGGGCTCTGATCCTTTCTACCCTAACTTTCTCTTTGACTGGATGACACAGTCCCCCCCATCTTGAAGTCCATCTCACAGGTGCGTAGTAAGAGGTGCAGGCTGTGGGGGCTGCGTTCCCCAGCACCCAGCTCCCAGCCGCAGGCCTGCTTTCGGCCCTGGCTAGCTTATACCCGGAATAATTACACACAAACTGTATTCATTTAAATACTGCCTGGCCCATTAGGTTTAGCCTCTCTTACATATTAGTTTAACCCATATCTAGTAATCTGTGTATCACCACGTGGTTGTGGCTTACTGGGAAGATTCTAATCAAAGTCCATCTTGGGCTGGAGAAACATGGCATCTTCCCCAGTGCCTTCTCTCTCACCGCCTTTGGTTCTGTCTACTTCGCCCACCAAAGGGCTGCCCTACCAGAAGGCCAAGGCAGTTTCTTTATTCAACCAATGAAAGCAACAGAAATACAGAAGGATCCTCCTACACCACAGGTGACTGTGAAAGCTGAGGGAATATTGGAGGTGAAGTTCTTTTCAGGGCTTGGAGAGGGAAAAGGAGGTCAAGGGGAAACTCCTGAGCTGACTTACCTCGCTCAGGAACCACATGACACTTCCCTCCATCCTCTACTTCAGGGGTGACCTCAAGGCTGTTTGTTCTCAGGGAAAGAGGCTCTCCTGGGCCCCAAGGTTGTTCTTCAACAGAGTTCATTTCCAGTCTGGTGTGTTCTGTCTGTCAGGAAGGACGCATCTACTGTGGTCTCATGACCTGCCCTGAACCTGGCTGCCCCACCCCACTCCCTCTGCCTGACTCCTGCTGTCAGACCCGCAAAGGTGAGCGACACAGTGAGCTTGATACAGCCTAGAGCCCTTAACTGAGGGATTGCCTAGATCAGACTGTGGGCTATCTATGGGAGATTGTCTTGATAACTGATGTAGGAGGGCCAGCTCACTATGGGTGGCACCATTCCCTAGGCAAGTGGTCCGTCCTGGGCTAGCTAAGTCAAGCAAGCCAGCAAACAGTATTCTTCCAAGGTTTCTCCTTCCGTTTTCCACTTGAGCTCCTGTATTTACTTCCCATGCTGAGACATTGTAACTTATAAACTGAAATAAGCCTTTTCTTTCCCTAAATTGTTTTTGGTGAGAGTGCTTTATCCCAGCAATTGAGTTTAACTGGAACTGTGACTCTGCAGTCTGCCAGGGTCCCACATCATCCCCTTTGTGGAGCTGCAGGAAGAGACAGGGACAGCCAGCATGAAGTAGACACTCCCATCCTACAGGGAGGTGATGGCTTGAAGTGGATGTACCAGAAAGCAGGACATGGGTAATGCTGTGCTGTGCCCTTTTGGTCACTTCAATACCAGGAAGCACAGGCAAGGCAAAGTAAAAGTCTGGGGTTGAGAGAAGCAGAGGGAAGAGTTCATTCTACCGCCTTGTCAACTCCCATCAGCCAAAGCTCACATTGACAGCCCTCATTAAAAACCCTTCACTTCTGCAGCATGGTTGATGGACAGCCTTGGGAGCAGCAGGCAGTGGGGGAGGAGCTTGGCAGGGGACATGGATTGGAGTCACTGCTAGGGCAAAGCTGAGGACAACTGGCTGCTGGGGGCAGAAGTGGTACTACTGCAGAGCCTGTTGTGACGGGGTACTGTCCCCACAACAAGGCTAAAAGGCACGAAGTAGCAGCCAGGAGCGGGTGAGCTCAGGCTCATGCTGCCATGTCCTCTTCGTGGCAACAGAGGCCACAGGATTGAACTCCTGGGGTAAACTGAGGCTGGCATGTGTGCTCCTGAAGAGCAGACTGGGCTTGAGCAGAGGTGTACAACTGGACCGTCCATGTGGACTGGGTAACCTTGGGGTACTGTGTAGTCATCCTTACTCCATGTCAGCTGGGAGGTGAGCAGCAAGGCTGTCTCAACCACTCTAGCAGGCAGCCTGATTCTACTCCCTGCTTCTCTGAGGCAGGAACATTTCGGACAAACCAGATCACTGGTGTAATGAATGGAGCAAGGGATTGAGAAAGACAATGGCGCCAAGCTTCAGGAAGTGACAGGACTCTGTGTGTGTACTGGTTCGTTCCCTGAGAACAGCAGCTAGAAGTGGCCTCAAGGTTCCCCTGGCAGCAGAGGGACCGGAGAGTAGAGCCCCGGAAGTGTGTCATGAAAACCCTGGTTGTAGACATGGAATTCTGGAACCTTGGGACCATTCACAAAGAGATGACCAGTGTCCCAGAGGGGTGGCTTTTATTTTTTTGTTTTTTGTTTTTTTTCAAGACAGGGTCTCTCTCTGTAGCTTTGGTGCCTGTTCTGGAACTAGCTCTTGTAGACCAGGCTGACCTCAAACTCCGAGATCCGCCTGCCTCTGCCTCCCCAGTGCTGGGATTAAAGGCGTGCGCCACTACAGCCTGGCTGAGGGGTGGCTTTTAAGTAGACTATGTAAGATGCTCTGGCATAACTGAGCAGTTGGGTCCGTGGAGTGACTCAGTCAGTGTTGGGGAACAGAGGAAGCATCCTGGCTGTGGATATGTCTGATAACTCAGTAAAGATGAAGACAAGCTGCACAGAGAAGTTTGGGCCCCTCTAAGGTAACTTCTAGGCTAGGTCTACAGGTGTGGCTTTTAGGAGGGCAGAGCTATAGATAGGCTTCGGTGCTGTGACCACCAGGCTGACCCCGTTTCCTTTTCAGACAGGACAAGTGAGAGCTCTACTGAAGAAGACTTGGCACAGTTGCAGTCTGGAGAGGTAAGTGTGCACACAGCTGTGCAGACCTGGTGGGGAGAGATGCTGCAATCCCAGGCCAAAAGTCTGCATGACCCTCCAGCACTCACTTTTCTTACGTTTTACACTTTATCTATTCCTGATCCCTCTGCCCACCCGAACTACAAGCCTGAGAACTTGGCTCTAGGTCAGCTATATTGGCATCTCCATGTTCCAGCCTCTCTCCCTACCTGTCGTCAGAGTCCCCATTATCACTGATGGGCCATAAGGGAACAGCTTGCCACACAAGGCAAACTCCCTCGTTTGCCTCTGGGGAATCTCGCTGACACTGTTCTGTCCACAGCCTGTGTGTGTATGATCAACCCAAGCCCCTGAGGAATGGCCTCTGGCTTGGTCCGTACTTCTGTGCCTCATTTCTGGGATGCGGTTTCTTTGCCAGGGATCTGCTTTTCTGCTCTCCACCTCCATCCTGGCTCCTGCCAATCTTGCATAGAATTCAAATGGCCCAGCCTTCCCAGCTCTCTGAGGTCTGAGGGGAATGTGATGGGATCCGGGAGCTTAGGGCAGCTCAAGCTGGACTTCTGACCTTTCCTGCTCAGCCAAGGCATCTATCTGCCTTTTCCAGGCTGATTTCTCAGAAGCTGATTTCTCACAAACCTGACCCTTCCTGCTTGTCCCTAGAAGGCAGGCTAGTGGAGACCCTGAGCCACTCCTTCCACAGTAACTTAATGACTTGGGCTTGTACCAGTTGGGAGTTGCATCTTTCAAAACCTTGTTTTTTAAGTATTTTATAATCTATATTTTTAAAAAGACTTATTTATTAATTATGTATACAGTATTCTGTCTACATGCATGCCTTCAGGCTAGATCTCATTACTGATGGTTGTGAGCCACCATGTGGTTGCTGGGAACTGAACTCAGGACCTCTGGAAGAGCAGTCAGTGCTCTCAACCTCTGAGCCATCTCTCCAGCCCTTTCAAATCCTTCTTGCCTCCACTCCACTGGGCCAGCATCTCCTGGGCTCAGGCCTGCACTGGGGTCTGGGGTGTTTCTATTCTGCAGACTGTCTCTGGACCATGAAAGAGAAACGTAAAGTGGGAACAGATTGCATAAGGCAGGGTGTGAGCAGCTCATGGACATTGAGAGAAAGGACAGGCTCTTCTTCTTGCCCTTTTGTTTCACACCCAGCCCTGCCATTCCCATTCTGTGACCTGGAGCCCAGTCATCAAACTGAGCTGCAGAGAACCTGCCCCATAAGCTGCCATCCACACCCTCACTTCGTTCTCTCAATCCTACTAGATCTGATGTGGAGGGGCATGGGGTAGGAGTGAGGGCAGAGGGGTGGGAATAGGGCCTGGGAGTGAGGGTAGAGGGGTGGGAATAGGGCCTGGAAGTGAGGGCAGAGGAGTGGGACTAGGGCCTGGGAGTGAGGGCAGAGGGGTGGGACTAGGGCCTGGGAGTGAGGGCAGAGGGGTGGGAATAGAGTCTGGGAGTGAGGGCAGAGGGGTGGGAATGGGACCTGGGAGTGAGGGCAGGGGGCGGGAATAGGGTCTGGGAGTAAGGAAATTGAATTCCAGTGATTATGGAAAGG
>JAQHUG010000593.1:74353-112662 GCA_028555095.1 Dicrostonyx torquatus
CCCCCCTCTCTCTCCCTCTCCCGCCCCTCCCTCTGGAAAATCCTCTACTCCTCACTAGCAGACCTTTCAATGCAGCCTAGTCTGTGGCCCCAGCTGTGGCAGATCCCACTCAGACACCCTGCCTGCTGATTGCAGGAGGATGGAAAGAGGAGAGTCCCCAGCACTCCAGCACCTACCAGCCTCAGTTTCCCTCTGGGCTTCATCCCTCGCTACTTCCGACCCATGGGAACGGGCAGCACCACTGTCAAGATTATTCTGAAGGAGAAACATAAGAAAGGTGAGGATAGGGCCCTCCTCCCATCTGCTGATGGGGTGGGGACCCCTCCTTCCTGCACCCGTACTCTGGTTCTCCAATCAAAACAAAACCAAACACAACTAAATGTACCCTTGAAGATCATGGATCCCAACTCGCATTTGACAGATGAGGACACTGAGGTGCCCAAGTACTAGATCAGGGAAAGAACCGGTTCTGTTTCATGGGGGATGAGGGTTTCTCACTAAGTAGCTCAGACTAGCCTTGAACTTCAGATTCTCCCAAAACCAGCCTCCTAAGTAACAGTAATTTTATTGCATCTATTATGTCTTTATTGAGAAGTGGGGGAGACAGAACAGAGTCTGTTCCAGTCTCTGCCCCAGTGACTAGCTGGAGAGACACGTGAATAAATTACCATGATGAAGGGCTGAAGACAAGACTGTCAAATGAAGGAGGGGCCGAGCTGGTCTCCAGGGTGACAGTAGGAGAAGGCGCACGGACTGCAGAAGTAGAGAATGGGGGTTCACAGTAGGCTTCCCAGGCTGGTAGAGAGTCCCAGACAGGGAGGGGAAGTAAACCTGCTAGAGCGCCCACCCCAGGTGTGAGAGTTGTCCTTGGCTCTCCATTGCCAGGCCAACACTCTCCTTTCTCCACCAGAAGAACCTCTGAGGCCAGGGGAGGGCTCCCCATCCTCAGCAAGCCCTGGTTATTGGAGGCATGTCGGAGTTGGTACAGGTTTTGTTCCCTGGCCAGCATTTTGTAGGCAATGCAGCTGGTGTTCACTAGGGACCCTCTACCTTTTGGGCACTCACCCTCCCTGCCTCCTCCCTGCTCTCCATGTTCCAGCCTGCACCCACAATGGGAAGACATACTCCCATGGGGAGGTGTGGCACCCTACTGTGCTCTCCTTCGGCCCCATGCCCTGCATCCTGTGCACCTGTGTGGATGGTGACCAGGACTGCCATCGTGTGACCTGCCCCACTCAATATCCCTGCAGTCAACCCAAGAAGGTGGCTGGGAAGTGCTGCAAGATCTGCCCAGGTAGGAGGGGTGCTGAAGGCAGGGGAGGCACTGGCCATGGGTACTGGGAGCCCTGGGACCTGGAGTGCTGACATTCAGCCACAGGATGAGGGGTTTGCAAGTGCCAAGATTGCTAGAAGCACAGACACAGAAAATACCAGGCTACATGGAACCACCTAGCATGACAGTGGGAGCCTCAGAGGCTCCTGACATAGACGTGGGGTCAAATGATATTTTGCATTCTTTGAAGCCATAAAGTATTAGAACATGGGACATTTTGAGAATAGTCAATGTTGGTTGAATACATCAAACTTTATTTTTTTTCCCTCTCTCTCTCTCTTAGAAGATGAGGCAGATGTTGACCACAGTGAGGTCATTTCCACCAAGTGTCCCAAGGTGCCAGGCCAGGTGTCTGTGTACACGTTGGTCTCTCCAAGCCCAGACGGTCTGCACCGCTTTGTCCTGGAGCATGAAGCCTCTGACCAGGTGGAGACCTACATCTGGAAGCTAGTGAAAGGTGAGTGGCCAGCTCCTGCCCTCAGAACCGATAGGGGCCTTAAGGAGGTTTTCCTGATCAGGTGCCTCAGCATCCTTCCAGGAGTAAGAACCCCTCATTTCTGTTCCTCTGCAACTTCTGATAGCTCTAATAAGCTCGCCAAGGTCTCTGAATGCTCCCTCTCCTGGTCATGGAGGATTACTGCACCCTTTGAGTAGCCGACCTTAAAATCATAAACTCTACATGGTGAGATTGAAGCATTGAACCATGATCCAAAGAAGATCCATGGAGAAAAGAAGATTCAGTGGGTGGGGCATGCTGGCTCCTGAATCTGGTAGGCTTCCCTGTCAGAGGAAACAGCTTTACTCTGAATGACTGCAAAGGTCAGACCACAAGCAGAGGCTATGCAATCAGGCAGATGTAGGTTCAAATCTCACCGCTGCTACTTCAAATCCTGCCTCTTCTCATTGACCTCAGGCAGTCACTTAGCCTCTCTGAATCAGGGAAAGGTGCTTTGGGATAATCCCTGACCTATGGAATGTAGCAAAAACATCCCTCTCCTCCTGCCACACCGGTTGGTTAGAATGGCAGAGAGGCGGGCTTCTGTTTAGTGAGAGGAGGCACTTGCTCATCCTCACAGTCTTCCTATGGTGACAGCTGACCAAAGGAGAGGCAGAAGCAGGGATTCTTGCTGTTGCTCTGAATCTACAGATCACACTGTTTCCCAGACTGGTGCTGGCTACAGCTAGCTCTCAGACCACCCACACAGCAGGTGCTGGGATGGCAGAAAGCAGTATGCCCCCATCCTTGCAACAGTTGCTTATAGGAAGGCTTTCTAGAGGGTAGACCTCTGCAACGGAGGGAAGCAGGGGGCCTTGGAGAAGCCATAGAGTAAGTAGGAGGGCAAGTAGGAGGGCAGCAGCCCTGTGCTCTGTGATCTGCATGCTACAGACACCAGGTGCAAAGTGCCCCATTTAATCCTCACAAGCACCTTGGTGGTATATACTCAGGCCCCATTTTGTAGCTAAGAAAACTAAGTCTGGAAGACTGGGGTGTAGCTTAGTTGCCAGAATGCTCACCTTGGACACAGGACGCAGCCCTGAGTTCAATTCCCAGCGCAGTCTAAACCAAACAATGGTGGCAGACACCAGAAGTGAAACCAGACTTTCAAGGTCACTGTCAGATATGTGGAGAATCTGAGAACATCCTGGGTTATGTAGACCCTGTCAAAGGAAGGAAGGGCAGACAGTCTGGAAGACAACATTGACTTGCCAAAGACTGAGGGATGTGCCTGAGAAAGACCAGGAAGGGCCAGGATGACACAGAGAGGATGGAGAGGGGACTGACTTCCCATCTCATCATCACCAGACCCAGCATTAAAGAAATGAGGGGGAGGCTTCAGCTCCAATATGCTAGGCCCTGCTGTCCTGACCCTGGCAGTGCTCCCCATTTCCTGCCCGTCCCAGGTCACCTAAATGTTCCACGATTCCCTCTCTGCCCCAGACGGTCCCACCCAGGGCTCATTATCAGGACTGCAGTTTCCTCCCTTGGAGGGATGGAAACAAGTGAGCAGCAGTCACTGAACCTGCTGCAAAGCCACTCCATCTGGGACCGCCCAGGGAATTAGTATCTGAGCATAGCGGGCCCAGGGCTAAGAGCCTGTGAGATTCTGGACTTTCCTGGTAGGGTAGACTTCAGGGGCCTCAAAGAACTTCCCCTAACCTCCTGATGGTCCCTGGTCCCAGCCCCACCCCCGTGCAGGTGCCTCTCTCTCAACCCAGAACAACTTGGTCCAGAGAAGTTTGGCTTCACTGTGATCTGAACTGGCATAGTGCCGGAACTCACTCAGCAGCACCGGCTCCGCCTAAGGGGCCACGAGCTCATCTGTGCTCAGACTTGACACGGCCTCTCAAAAAGGCAAGGGGCACATTCAAGACCCCAGACCCCAAAGTATCTTCCTCTCCATATGGTGGAGGGATCCCTCCCATCTGTCACACCCGTCTCTTCTCCCATTATTTTTTTCTGTGTACTGGTGAGCACGGTAGGCCTGTGATGGAGGGCCCATTCTCATCCCACAGAAGTTCTTTGTTGCCACTCATGTGTAGTCCCGGGACCTTTTGGAGCTATTTGCTGTATCTTGGCATCTGAGCTGGAGCTCCGAGGATAGTGCTGGCTAATTTCCCAGTTCCTGAGACAAAGGCTCCATATCTGAGCTTCCTATTCCCCTTCATGGGGTTCCCCTCTGATCCCTGGGTACAGATCTGGTTCTTGGTGTCCCCCAAGGCCGTGCTGGCCTAGCTGAGGCCTTGCTGGATGCATTTCTTCTCCCTGGCCAAAGGCTGGGTAACAGCCGGTGCCACCTCAGAGCCTGTGCTTAGGGCTTCAGTGCCATGTATGGTGCCGGGCATAGCTTCCCACAAAGTGAAAATACCAGATGATTCGATCGATACCTCATTTCTCCTGGGGCCTCACTAGACTGGATACATATAGATTTGTCTGCCCATCTACCTATCCATCCACCCACACCCATCGATTCAGCTAGTCAGACACCCTACACCTGTCTACCCATCCACCCTTACATCTTTCCATCCACCTAACCATCTATCTATCCATCTATTCATCCATCAAGAAACTCATCTATTCATCTCTACCCCACACCATTTATCCATCCATCCATCCACCCATCCATTCATCCACCCATCAATCCATTCATCCATCCACCCACCAATCCATCCATCCATTCATCCATCCACCCACCCATCCATCCATCCACCCATTTATACATATACATGCACACATTCACCCATCCATCCACCTACCCCACACCCAATTACCCATCTACCCATTCATTCATCCTCCTGGCCACCTGCTCATTCCTACATACACATAGGCATGCACACATCCACCTACCCACCCATCCATCCACCCATTTACACATACACATATACATGCACACATCCACCCATCCATCCACCTACCCCTACCCCCCACCTACCCATCTACCCATTCATTCGTCCTCCTGGCCACCTGCTCATTCCTACATACACATAGGCATGCATACATTCACCCACCCATCCTTCTATCCAAGGAATAATATATCCTACGTGTTTCATGCTCAGAACCCATAGAGTTAAGTTCTCAAGAATTCCAAGTCTGAGAGAGAAGGCAGGAATAGGCATAATGACAGCACCATAGAAATGGGTGGGATCAGTCTGGGAAGACAGCTCAGTTGGTAACGTGCTTGCTTTAAAAGCCTGAGAACCTGAGTTCAGTTCCCAGAAGGCGTGTAAAAATGCTGGGTGTGATGGTACACACTTGTAACTACAGCACCAAGGAAGTGGAGACAGGAGAATTCCAGTCACACTAGCCTACTGGTGAGCTCCAGGCCAATGAAAGGCCCTGCCACAAAGGATGAAGGCAACATTACTGAGGAAGGTACTCAAGCTTGTCTGTTGTCTGTTTTCCATACATGTGTACACACACCCCACCCTATATAGACACCTTTAATAAGAAACAGGTAAAATGATAAACAGAACTCAAGTGTGATTGGTCCCACATAGAGGAGGCTAAAATCCCCTTCACGGAGGATCAGGGGAGCCTTCCCACTAAGACCTGGTAGATGGGTGGTTCACTTGCTGTGCACAGTAGGTATAGAAAGCAATAGCAAAAGGACTGGAATTTGCAAAGGCTCAGTTTCCTCCTAGGACCTCAAGTATTTGCTAGGGCTGGGTCACACTCAAGACACGATAGTTCCATGTTGTGTGATGTCTGAATGGACACAGCTATGGATTTTTATCACATGCTGTATGCTAGAGGAAGGCTTGACTGGCCCACATGGTCAACCTTTTCTTACTGTCTCTCTCATTCCTCCCTCCTCCCCTCCCCTCCCCCTCATTCCCTTCACTGTGGACAGGCATGTGGATGGTGACAGGAGCAGCAGCAGAGAAAAGAGATGAAAGGATACTTGCTTTATTTATTGTGGAGGTCACCATTAGGATTGCAGGTTAAGAGGGGCTAGGGCACTTGTGTGGTGACGGAGTAGGGGCAGTTGGAGCAGGAGGACAGGGACCCTGCAGATTTATTCCACATGACTGGTGTCTGGTCAAACTGGAGGCAGGGAGGGAGGTGGCGCGGTCACCCCATCTGATCTTCCTAGCTCATGCCTTGTCTGCCCACAGAAATCTTCCACTTGGTTCAAATCAAGAGAGTCAGGAAGCAAGATTTCCAGAAAGAAGCCCAGAACTTCCGGTTGCTCACCGGCACCCATGAAGGTAGGACCTTGGTCTAGGAATCGGGCCAAGGAGGGGAACAGAAACAAAGCAGGACCTCTTGGGGAGTTCCCGGGATGCTGGTGTCAGGAGGAAGGGGGGTGGTTGTCAGCCACAGACGTCAGTTCCCAGCACAGGAATCCAGTGGGTGTCTGGGCCAGAGATTTCTCAATCCCTAAATGAGAGAGAGAAGGTGAGCTTAAGCAGCTGGCCTTGTCTTGGCTCAGTAGGGTCAGGTCTGATCCCCCAAGCCCTGTTGCTTCCCATGCCTCTAGACCTATGGCTCTTAACCTGTGGATCATCCCCCCCTTGGGGGTCGGTCACATATCAGGTATTTGTATTACCATTCAAAACAGTGGCAAAACTACAGCTATGAAATAGTAACAAAATAATTGTATGGTTGAGGGGTCACTACAACGTGAGGAACTGTCTTAAAGGGTCTGCATTAGGAAGGTTGAGAGCCACTGCTCTAGGCTGCCACTTCCCAATGAAGGGTCCTTCTAACCACTTTTCCTGACACTCTAACTGGCTCTACATTACTTCAAGAAAATGGACCTAGATGGGGTTTTTGGAAAAGGGGGAGTAGCAGGTCGGGTAATAGATAAAACATTGCCCACAGGAATGGAGTCAGGAAGCCCAGCCCTTAAATGCAGGGTGTCTGAAGGCTGAGCCATATGACTGTGAGATGGGGACCTCATCTTCCCACCAGTGGGTCCCAAACCCTAGCCCATACATTAACGTCCCAGTTGCTGTCACTGTTGTACACATGCTTGTAAGTGAACATGTTCACACACACCCCTTGTCTCCTTTACCTCTCTCCATGCAGGTTACTGGACCATCTTCCTAGCCCAAACTCCAGAGCTGAAAGTCACAGCCAGCCCAGACAAAGTGACTAAGACGTTATAACCAGGACCTAAACAGTTGCAGATATGAGCTTTATTGTTTTTGTTATTGTATATTAATAAAGAGGTTGCATTACTCCCTAGCCTTGCCTGTTGACTTCACAGCCCATTTCCAGGGACCCTTCTAGGCAGATCAAGGCCTTCATCTTGAATCCAGAAGGTGTACAGAGGGCCTGCAGCTTTCTGTCAGCAACATGAATAGGTCTTGCAGCCTCCTTGCACCCTTACTCCTAAGGCCCCCCAGAAGGCTGCTTTTACAGGTAGCATCTCCACCCCTCCAGCAGCTACACCGTGCTGAGCGTACTAACTAAGGAGAGGAACTAACTTAGCCAAGTGGTGGTGATCGCAGCCTCAAAGTACTTCCCCGGGGCCTGGGGCCTTCCTGGGGCCAGCCAGCCCTACTTCAGGGAATCTGGGTTTAAAGGAAAGCTGGAGCTAACGTACCTGGAGGCACGGAGGGGGTTAGTAGCTGTCCCAGAACTGGAAGCCAGGACTCTGTCTCCAGGCTAGCATTCTCCCCCCATTCTTGCGGCCACATGAACGGCCTCACCTCCAGAGGGATCCAAGACTGCAGTCAGATTGCCAAGTTGGCCCATAGTCTGAGAGGGCCTAACCCGTACAGTGAAAGGCAAATCAACCATTTATCCTGCCCACGTGTGTAAGTGCTCACACTGTCAAATACGCTTTATGGCCCGTGACTTCATTTACGTCAAACAGCATAGGATTTACGGCCCTCACCCCCGTGACTCTGAAGAGGCCTCTGAGGCTCGAGGGAGGCAGTCTTCCCCAGAGCCTCACAGGGATGAGTAACGAGGCAGGACCTGAACTCAGGTCCTCTGCCACCCTGCGGAAGTGCTCAGGATAGCCAGGCTGAGCCATCCGCAGCCCCAGTCTCCACTTTCCCTATCCAGATCAGGTTAAAGGCAGTGAAGAGATAGTGGGCAGAGGCCTGTTGACTGGATCTGTGTGTGGCCACCTAGAGAACCCACAGCCTCGGTTTCTACCACACTGTCCCCAAGATCTGGGAGATATAAGCAGCCACCAGTGCCACCTTGACTGGGAACCACCTTCCTTAAGCTTCCATGGCCAGCTCTGGGAGGACAGGCTGGAGAGTCTGAGGTTAGAAAAACCTGTCCCTTGTAATGAATAGGCTTAATTTAGGCTAGCTTGCTCACCACCAGGACTTAATTTGGCAACTCTAAGGGTGGGTTCTGAGCAATTCAGAAACCTAGTAGCCCAGCCATTCATAGTGTGGGCTATGAGCATCTTCCCAGAAGTCTTTGCTGAAGATGTCTCTTCAGCAAAGCTTTTCCCAATGCTCCACCCTTGCCCTTTGCCCAACTCCCAGCCCTCTTCCCCATTCCTGGGCTGCAGGTGGACTTTGCAGTCCTAGGTTTCCGGACAGGAATGGCTCCCCGGTGTAGTCTTCCTGATGTGGCAGGATAAGCTTTCTCCCCGATTTCTTTAATAGGCTTATGTGAAGACTGTGATGTGTGCCCTAAGTCTGCTTTCCCATGGGGGTGGGTGGGGGGGCACTGTTTATACTCCCAGCCGTCCTTGCTTCAATCCAGCCCTTTCTATCTGAGCAAACACTTATTCTGAGCAACACCAAACTGCCCCATGATTTCACACGCTATCTGAGCCACTCCAGGGTAGTAAGCCTTACACTAGACCCATGACACGGAGCAAGGACCTGATGTTGCCCTTCCCAAGTCTGGAGGAAGAGATCAACAACAAGGAGGTGAAGCGGTGACATCGCGATATCTGAGTGACGACAGAGGTGAAGGCAGGACTTTGGGGGGGGCACAGTCCCTAACCCCAACTAAGGACACTTACCCAGACTCTCTGAAGGATGGGGAAGAGGTGGAGAAATAGTGGAGGGAGGGAGAGAGGAGGGTGGGTAATGAGGTAGGAGCAGAAAACTCTGTAGATGAGGGAAGCAGATGACAAGGAGAATCACGATCATTCACCAGTGCTGGACAGTGCTGGGCAGTAAGCAGACAGAGGTGAGGCTGTCTTCCAGCTGAGAGGCTCTGGCTTCACCCCAAGAGACACTCTGTGATTTAGAGACTGCCTCTACCTGCTGCAGAAGAATGACCTGGCAGAGCTGGCCTGAAGCCAGAGAGGAACGGTTTAGACAATGTTCATGAGAGGCTTAGGAAGGAGGGAGGCCACAGGGAAGGCAGGATGGACTGACTGGGGCGGGGGGTAGTTGAGAGAGAGGGAGGAATCTCACCAGATAGCTTCTAGAAGACATACGCACACACACACACACACTCGTGTACGTGAGCACACACACATACACACCTGGCATCTGAGGAGATAACCATAGCATTCTGGGTATATTATAGGTTACCAGAAGAAGGTTGGGCTAGAGATAGAAGCTGGGAGCTGGTGACCAAAACCATGGCCTGGGGGAGATTGTAGAACATACAGCATCTTGCAAGGGAATGACCCAGGAGACCAGAGGGAAGGCAAAAGACTCGCCACTAAGAAGTTGAATAGGTGAAGCCTGAAAGAGCCCTCTGAAGAGCCAAGGACGACCTCGTGACCACGACAACCATTTGTGTCAGTTGAGAAGCAGAAGCTGAGTTTGGGGGACCTGAGGCCGTGTCTGGGAAGCAAAGAAGCACACTTTTAACAAATTAAGCAATAAGAAGAGAGGGGGAGAGTGGCTGGCTGTGTCTCTGTGGGACGGATGGGAGAGAACCCAGCCAGTCTTGGTAATGAGAAGATCCCAGGAAGAGGGAACAGAGAAGAAAGGAGATCTGGGGACAGAGAGATGGATATTCAAAGATGATCGTCTTTTTTGGCTACAAACCCACTGTGGTACCCTAACTCCTCCTACACGAGGCTGCTGAGGAAGAAGGAAATGACAGTCTTGGGGACTCTCCGAGGCTCCCACAGGGGACCCCAGGGACCTACTGTCCTGCCTGAGGTCAATGATACCCACTCCACCATCCTAGTATCCATCCTAGTATTCCATCTTCTCTGCTCCCCGGAAGACCCCAGTGAGGGGGGATTACTACTCATGTCTCACAGATGAGGAAACGAAGACCCATAGGGTCATGTGGACCTCAAAGCACTGGACTGCCCAGCAGACCTGAGCTCAGAGCCAACATTTCACTTTTGCACCCCAGGTACCCTCCCGGCCCCAGAGCTGGTTCATTCACTGTGATGCCTCCAGGTTTCTTGGGGCTGGTTCCTCCTGCTCTTCCTCTTGGAGCTATTGACGCCACCTCTCCCCATCCCTTCAGGGAATACTGGGCTCTGAGAAATGGCAGTTTTTTCTGAGAATCAGGATGTAGCCTGTAGTTTGAAGCTGCCTTTAAGGCAAGGGAAGGCCCGGGGCCACACTGGCACAATGGCTTTCCCTCTAGGACTGGCCCAGTAACCCACCTTGTCTGGAAAGCACCCCTATCTGACTTCTCCCTGGGAATTGCTATCGGGTGTGGCCGAGGCTGGCAGGGGCTGTGTGGGTCTCTGCATGGATGCCCTTCTCTGCACAGGGAAGCTTTCTAGAATGAGACCTCGGGTCTGGACTTCTGCTCTGGGCTGATGTAATGACCCCATGGATCCAATCTCAGTCTCAGGCTCTAGTGCAGATCACACAACATGCCTGAGGTCAAACAGCAATGAACCTGCTCAGAGGCTGTGACTGAAAATTCGGGTTATTACAACCTGCTCACAACTCCCTGCCACCAACATTCCCTTCCTACTTCATCCCTGCTAGAAAGTCCTGCCTAGCAGCCCAGGTGCCCTTCCCAAGTCATCAGTCTCTCCCTCACTAAAGTTGTCTTTCCAGGACTTTCCACAGCCCTTGGGTAATGCCAAAGCTCTCCATCATGACCCTTCTTGATGTCTTCTGCTACCTCTTCAACAGAATCTCCTTGCTTGTCCTCCCAACAGCACCCCCACGGTCCAGGCTACAAGTCTGCAGGAGCTAGGGAGTGCAAAGTGGTGATCTGAATGAGAATGGCCTCCATAGGCTCAAATACATGAATACTTGGTTCTCAGGTATTGGGAACTGTTTGGGAAGAACTAGGAGGTGCAGCCTTGTTTTAATACAAGTGGAACTGGGTTTTGAGGTTTCAAAAGTCCATGCCAGACCCAGCAGTCAGCCTCTCTCTGTCTCTGTCTCTGTCTCTCTCTCTCCTTCTCTGCCCCTGTCTGCTTGTCTGGCACCAAGATGCTTCCTGCCATGATGATCACATCGGACTAACCCTCTGAAACTGTAAGCAAGCCCCCAATTAAATGCTTTCTTTTATGACAGCTGCCCTGGTCATGGTATCTTCACAATGATATAATAATAACTAAGAAATCAGTATCCCCCTCTGTTCTTCCTGTTGCCCAGATGTTGTGTTCTCCCATAATAGAACTTATTCTTCTACAGAGCCAAGATCTATTACCATGCAGTGGGCCTCTGATGCAACCGTATAGTCTCTCTGCACCCAGCCTGTGTCCCATAGGAGGCATTCAGCACACAATATATAAGAGGGAAACATGGGAATAGCAGTGACATTAAGGGCAGTGGGAGGGGCTCGAAGGAACATATCATAGGTGTCGATAAACGTTTGCTGAGACCACGAATCATCACTACCATTGTTACCCGGTACCACCGCCACCTTCTCCACCAGGACCTCACATTTATGGGGCCCAGGCAAGAATTCAAACAGAGTCTGTGTATCTCAAATATTTAAAACCTGAGAGTCACACTAACAAATCATCCCACAAAATATTCCTTTTTGGCCTTGAAGGCCAACTTCAAATACGAAGTTTAGTGATTTCTCCAAATTTCCTGGTAGCACAGGAGAGAACCAAGAAGTGATCCTTGGCTCTTCCTCCTCCTCCCTTCTGCTGTTCTTTTATTTTGTTTGGGGAGGAGAGGTATCCCTTGAACTCACAATCCTCCCATTTCCTCCCAAAGGCCAAGACTGCGCACATGTATCACCATGTCTGGATCCAGCACTGTTCGCAGGGGTGGCCATCCTGGCCTGCATCCTGTGACAGCTCTTGACCAGCTCCACAGATGCTTCTCTCCCCACATTGACCATGTAGCCCTTCTGCTCCCTGTAAACCTGGGAGAATGCATCTGCGCCAACAGATTGAGGGAGAAATTAGGCAGGTGACTTCTGGCCAGAAGAGGCCAACACCGCAGCTGTTGGAGCTCTGAGTCACATAGTACCAATGACTCCACGGCAGGCTGTCATACTGTAAGAAAGCCAAGCCACTTGGGAGAGGTATTCCTAGATGCTGCAGTCACCAAGTCCAGCTGAGCAACAGTCCAGCTACCATAAATGATAGCCCACATATGTGGCTAGAGAACCCAGGCACGGTGGGACTTAAAACAAAGCATTCGTATTGGCTGGCCCCAAACAGACGTCAGAAGCATTCAACAGCAGTAGTTGGGGGAGGGAGCAGGGATTTGTCATGCAGCAAAGGTAAGTGAAACTTGTCCAGACCCTACCCACAGTCCTGCTGTGCCCCGCTGCAGCCAGTGGTCCCTCTGAGCACAGGTGAGATCACATGGTCCTCAAGCAGACTCTACCCTCTGGACAGAGAATCCCAGGCTTCCTTGTTTCTGAGTGTGGCCTTTGATGGGGAGAGGGTGCCCATTCTTTTTTATTCCATGGGTCCCTAGTGCTATGGGCACAACTGAGAAAGGGTCAGTATGGGGTCTGAGGGCAGGTGCTGTGTCTGTGGAGGGCATCAACAAGAGAAGCAGGGGAACCGGCTTAGTGACTTACCACAGCTCTCGGTGACAGAGAGGTTGGCTGTCTAGGCCAGAACAGAGATAGAAGTGGATTTAAGAACTCCACCTATCTATGGACTAAATTTAATAAAAAGAATAAAAAAAAAAAGTTTTTTTTTTTTTCGAGACAGGGTTTCTCTGTGGCTTTGGAGCCTGTCCTGGAACTAGCTCTTGTAGACCAGGCTGGTCTCAAACTCACAAAGATCCGCCTGCCTCTGCCTCCCGAGTGCTGGGATTAAAGGTGTGCACCACCACCGCCTGGCTAAAAATAAAAAAAGTTAAAAACAAAAAAACAAAAAACCTCTACCTAATAAAAGGTTCACAGAATGATGTGGGATTCCCCTCTTTATGCTGTGAATGTCATTGGTAAATAAAGAAACTTCTTTGGGCCTATAGTAGAGCTATAAGGAAACAAGAGTTTGACAGGGAAAACTAAACTGAATGCTGGGAGAAAGAAGGCAGAGTCAGAGAGAAGCCATGGAGCCACCAGAAGAGACAGACATGAACTTGTAGCTGGAACCTTGCCGGTAGGCTGTGAGTCTCATGGTAAAATATAAAATAATGGAAATGGGTTAATACTAGATGTAAGAGCTAGCAATATGCTTAAGTAATTGGTTAAGCAGTGATTTAAAAAATAAATAAATAAAAAATAGACGGTTGAGTCAACAAAAGACATGCCAGTCAGACATGGTTACCACCGTCCTCCCTCAACATTTAAGAAAACAGATGGCCTTATGGTTCCTACCACTATAGACATCTGTAGCCGGTCTCCACTTGGGACATCTCCCATCCCTTATTCCCTTGTCATTTTCATATACACTGGTTCCGGGTGATCTCCCATCATAGAAAACCTGAGGATGTACATTCCCATTCCACTGGTGGTGACTGAGGGTGTGTGGAGCTGACATTCCAGCTGCTTTGAGCTGAGAAGTCACCAGCACCATCTCTAGTTCCTCTGTTCCCCTTTGTGGACCCATCCTCCCCTTCCTTGCTGTATCCCACATGTGTCCAGGTGGCAATATCAGCTAGTTCCGCCGGGTTTGTGTCCATGCTTGGAGGACATGTGAGGATTAAGAAATGGCAGGTGGAAAAAAACAGAGATACAGAAGAAAAGACAGAGACACAGGATAGAGTCAGGAGGGCATCCAGTAAGCACTGAAATTTGCTGCATGTTTATCCTTCATAGGCTTTATATACCACAATCCAAAGAGGCTTCTTCACCAAAATACAAGGAACAAGCAAAGTAATCATCTTCTCAATACCCAAAGCATCAAGTAACCACACGCTAGGTCAAAACAGCCTGTTAGTAGCCACACCTTGGGTCAAACCTCCTGTCAGATAATCTTGAAGGAACAAGAATAGGCCTGAACTCTCTGCCTTTGGTCAAGGTGGAACTGAACCATGTCCTTGGGCTCCCACACTTCCCTCCCCTCCCCACCTCTCTGCTCCATAGTTACTGGTTTGTCTAGGAAAATATCTCCTAACACATCACTTTCACCTGATACCCCAGCTCAACCTCTGAGCCTAGGGATCCCAGCAAAAGGCAGTTACCACATGCTAGATGTCCTGTCCTTCCAACAGATCCAGGTCCAGTGTGGTCGTTAATTTTGATTATAACACCAAGGCTCCACGAGCAAAGGAGCTTGCTGCCAAGGTTGACTTCTTGAGTTTGATCCCTGGGTCACATATAATGGAAGCAGAGAACTGACTCCTAACATGTTCTGACCTCTGAGCACATAATTGTGTTACATGTGTGCATGCTCACACACACTGTGCTTAATAAATCTTGAAAGAAAGCTCGATGGATCTAGGGCATTCATGAAGCCCACCTTTGGGGCATGTCTGTGAGGGTGTCTCCAGGGAGGTTTAAATGTTTTATTTTGACTTATTTTTATCAACTTTAAACAAGCTACCTTAATTGAGAAAATGCCTCATTCAGATTGACCTGTAGGCAAATGTATGGGCATATTCTTGATAAATGATTGATGGGAGACAGCCCAGCCCACTGTAGGTGGTGCCTACACCTTGGTCATCACCTGGGTTGTATAAAAAAGCAGGCTAGAGATCAGTAAGCAGCACGTCTCCATGGTCTCTGCTTCAGTTCCTGTTTCTAAGTCCCTTCCCTGCTTGAGGTTCTACCTTGGCTTCCCTCAGTAATGGATGGTGATCTATACTTGTAAGCCAAATAAACCCATTCCTCTCCAGGTTGCTTTCGGTCATGATTTAATCACAGCAATAGAAACACTGACAAAAACACAAGCCAGGAGCTCACCAACTGGACCAGATTGGTGGCCAAGAAGGCCCAGGGAGCGGACTGTCTCTGTTGGGTTTCAGATGTTGCCAAACAGGCTTTCAAGCTGAGTCTGGGGTTAAGAACTGCTGTCCCCTGCTTGCTCCACAGACACTTTACCTATTGAGCCAACTTACCAGTTTCTAAACTGGTGTTTTAAGCAAGCATCCCAGACAGACGCTGCCCATCTTAGCCCATCTTTTGTTTCCTTCCTATGGCGGCTGCCCCAGCCCCTCTCAGAGCGCTTCAAAACTTACTGGTAATGCCCCAGACCTCCATTACCAGGCAACCTAGAGAGATTCCCCTCAAACTCACATCTGACCATCTTACTCGGGCCGGGGTCCATGGCTGCCCGTCCATCTCCCTCATCTGGTCGCCAAGCATTGACTAATACCCCGTTCCCACTGCCCCTCCTGAGCACCCCTCATCCTCCCAAGACGGAGCCTCTACCCTAAGGGTCTTCTGGGCTTTTACCAGAGCCAGCTCACATGTCAACCCTCTATCTCCCTATATCACAAGCCATATTTGGTGGACTGGCTGTAGTGACAGCTGTAAATACCGCGGAAAATTGAGGCTCAGTTCTTGGATCACATACAGTAGAGGCCAAGACTCGAACTCAAAACGGCTCCATTGCCCGCGGCTACCAGCAGGGTGCGCGGAGCCTGGGACCGGGGGCGGGGGTTGGGGCGCGGGCACTGAAGAACGCGGGCTTTGATTCGCGACTCCGGCGTGGACCCAGACGCTAATTAAAATCGCCTGGGCCGCGGGGGCGGCGGGGCGGGCACAAAGCCGGCTTTGACCCGGCGGCACAGGCCGGGCTTGTGGGACGTGTTTGTTTTTGCTCGTAAAGCACAGCGACCCAGGAGTCTGGCGAGGGCCCCTGAGGCCATGGCTGTCCTCCTTGCCTGCTCTGGGCAAGCCCGGGCGTGAGCAGCAGCTTGTGCACTGCCGGCCTCAGTTTCCCCCTCCGTCACTGGGACATAGCAGTGTTAACTGTTAGCCTACAGGGTTCCAGGCTCCAAAGTCCAGAGAGAGTGAGGGCCTTGTCAAAGGTCACAGGGCTCTAAATGAAAGATCCAGGGCTGGAACCCAGACTCCCAAAGTCACAGGAAGCCGCCTCTAGGAAGGGCCAGCTGGCAATAGGAAGGTGGGTTTCAGCAAGGAGGCATTTTCTGTTCACCCGTCCCACCTCCCACCCCCGTCAAGCTGCCTATCCGAGTGAGCTCCCCGGAATGGGTGTTCCAGCAGGGGACTAGACAGAATTCCCTGGAGCCTTCAGGCTTCTACCAACCCACTCTTTAGGGCTCGGGCTGCACACCAGAGCCTACTGCGCTGGTGGGGAGGCCTGCACCCTGATTAGGTTGGGTGAGCGCAAGTGTGGATACGCCATCAGAGTTCAGGTTTGTGTGGATGGGTGGGAACCAGGCAAAGATGGGAACCTCCGTGGTTGTAGGGTTGCCCTGGCTGCAGTGGTCACAGAAGTATGGAGTCTGAGGTCCTCTCTTACCCCAGTCTTCCAGCGCGCCCTGTGGCTCCCTTCCAGCCACTTTTCATCCGGCTTCTACTCACTGGTCAGCCCCCACCACCTTCCCTAGGGTACTGACATGCTCATGTCTTTGTCCTTCATGCCAGATGAGAAGGCCCCAGGGTGCACCTGGAAGATCTTGCAAGTCCACCCTCCCCACCATGATCAGTCCTCTCTTCATATGCTGGCCAGGTAATACCCACTGAGGTGAGTTTTTTCTGCTGTGGGCCAGGGCTCAGTCTAGGCTGCCACAGGGGCTCAGTCAAGGCCTGACAGGGGCCTTGGGATAGGATGGGAGTCTTCGGAGAATGACAGGAGACGACCCCGGCTCATTGGGGAACCAAGAACAAAATGACTGACAATTCCCATCCAGTGAGAAGAGCAACAACAGAGGTGTCCTGTGCCAGGTCCCTGCTACCTCTCAGACTGGTCCTCTAACAACTTAAGCACTAAGCCTTTGCACTTCCCTCCCTCCTTCCCACCCACACCGTCCCAACGTCTGCCATGGAAGCCTGGGGAAGGCTCTGATCCCAGCCACCTGTGAGGAGGAGGACAAGAAGAGGAGAGGGAGGCAGCCAGGGGAAGGACTTCTCAAGGCTCTCTCCCTCCCTAAGCCGTGGGAGCCAGAGCTTGGACAGAGACACTATTAAGACAAAATTTGCAAACATGGTTTCTAAAAATAGCTGAGGCTGGCAAGGCCCACCTGGCACAGACTGCACCTTTGAGGCTGCTGGCCTGCTCCCCGCAGCACACTGGCCACCAGTCTGTCAGCAAACATGTCACTCTGCCCTCCCCGACCCATGGCTAAGGGGCCACTGCAGCTCTGGAGGTGGGTCCGGGGTAAAGACACTCATGAAAATGAGCCTTGTCCCTAGCTACTGAGAAGGAGGGGGGAGCATTTGCAGGCCAAGGAGGTGGACATCTCGTCTATAGGAGAGTGGGGGGAGACACTGTCACTGCCTACAAGGAGTGCTGGAGATGGATGGAGGTATCTGCAAAGGTTCAAACAGCATTTAGGCTCTACAAAGGAACCTGGTCCAATCCAAGTAGAAAAACAACCCAGGAGCTAGAGTATAGCAAGAGGAAGGGAGAGCTGGGAGGCTGATTCCATTATCTTTATGGACCCAGGCATGGATGAACACATGGTCCCTCTTGCTGGACCTCTCAGAGCCATAAAGGAACCAGAGAGCTTGTCCAACTCTTTAACTGAAGAATTTAAAAAAGAATGAGCCAGGAATGACATAGAACCCAGGTCTGCGGGCCTGATGAAATGTCAAACAGGCCCCCATTGGCTACCTACTCTGAAGGCACATGGAATGACCATCATTAATAACGTGTCTCAAAATGCTCCTTCTCCATCATCTGTTTTCTGAGGACCTACTGTGTGCCAGCCGCTGGGCTCAAGGAGGTGAACTAGACAGACAGGCGGACTCCTGCTTTCCAGTAAGTTCCGCCGAAATCCAGGACAAGAAAGACTCAGATGAGCCCCTGCCTTAGGTGCCCCCGTGGTTTTACAGAACCAGGCCCAGTGCTGGGTTTTCCAGTACGGTGCTTAGCCTTCACCATCAACTTGTCTGGACTTAGGATCACTAAACAAATAGATCTCTGAGTCTGTGAAAGCATTTCCAGAAAGGTTTAGGTGGTAAGACCCACCCTGAATGTGGGTGACATCACCCCTATGGACTAGCATCCTTGACTGTATAGAAAACATTCCTGGCTACAGACACAGCCACCTCACTAAACTGACCCGAGATCTCACCGCATGATGGAGTGTACCCTCAGCCTGTGATCTAAATTAAACCCCTTCTTTTTTTAACTGCTGTTGTCAGTCATTATATCAAAGAGATAAGAAAAATAACAAGGCCTGCAGTGGTGGTGGTGGTGGTGGCTCACGCCTTTAATCCCAGTGTTCAGGAGGCAGAGGCAGGTGGGTCTCTGTGAGTTTGAAGCCTGCCTGCTCTACAGAGTAAGTTCCAGCACAGCCAGGGCTACCCAGAGAAACCCTGCCTCAAAAAACCAAAAAGAGAAAGAAAAGAAAAGCAACAGATATACACAGGTTACAGAGAAAGGCACCAAGGAAGGGAATCTAATATCTTGTCCAAGGTCACCCCACATATAATCTGTAGGCCTCCGTCTCTCTCCTTGTTGGTGGAAACTCACCACTTGTTTCTGGGAGCCTCCTCTTCGGGATACTCTCATGGATTAGAGCAATAAGGTACCTGGAGTCCCTGTGGTCAGAATGGTCGCCCCCCCACCCCCACCCCGCAGTCCTCACTCTGCTGGACGGGCAGGCAGATCCCCTGTTCCATGGCAGCTCACCTTTAGATAGCATCACTCCAGTGCCAGACACGCCCTCCCCCAGCCTGGAGGTTAAACCCAGGCTGTAAATTTCTCTGTTAAAAGTCCTTGAGTAGACCAGTAGATATAAAGACCTGTGACCTCCCTCAAGGGTCTCCAGCTGTGATGAGTCCTTCTCAACAGCTCTGGGTCAGTAACCACTGTCTCTGATAAAGACCAGTATGGTAACATGGGTGCTACTCACTCTCTTCTCACATAAAGTTGAGTTCACTTATCCAACTTCATTCTGTTTGGCGTGCCTATCCATCTCTGTCTCTCACCCACCATGCAACTTCCTGCCTGGGACCTGGCTGCCTTCGTAGACTGCCATGGTCTTGGGACCCACTGCCCACTACCTGCTGCCACCTGCAGAATTTTACTTAAACCATTGCACCAACCACTGTGAATGTCAGGGTACCCTGGATAAGTCACGTACCCTCTCCCAAACTCAGCTCTCCCATCTAGAAACTGGGGAAACCAATCCCCATGTCTCCATGTCTTCCCACAGGACATGAAATTGGCAAGGGGCGGGGGTTGGGAGAATAATATGAGGTCACAAATTGGACAGTGCACAGAGACTGGGCATCCAGTTACGAGTGACTCATCTCAGATGAGCTCACCCATGTAGAAACACCAAATGGCAACTCTTGCCCTGGTTCAGACTTAGAAGAGGACCCAGTCGCTCAGCCTCTGGACACAGAAAAGCCCCTCTTGTGTAGCCAACACCATTTAGGGTAAGCAAGGAGACAAGACCCCAAGACAAGCCTTCAGGAGTTCAGTCTGTCTTGGCAGGAGACTCACATAGCCACCACCACTTTCTGGGTCGCCTTCACCATGCCACTCCTGTTCAGAGTGCTTGTGTTATGTGGTTTTTTTCCTGAGGAGACATGAAGAAATGTCTCCTCACCCCAGATGGAGCACCAAAGAGACCAAAGAAATTATCACAATCAAGGCTAGTGTACCAGATAGAGCACCAAAGAGACCAAAGAAATGATCGCCATTAGGGCTAGCCTTGGTGCACCAGTGAGTTTATGAGGATTACTTCTGGGTACACAGGGGACACAAAGGTAGCTGCAGACAGCTCTGCTCCCCAATAGTGCCTGGTCACTGCCTGTATAACCTTAAGGAAAGGCCTTGTGACTCTAATGAGTTTTGAGCTGGGTCTGTATCTTGTAAGTTCCTGTACTTCATGGGTCTTAAGAGAATGTTTCAATTTTGAGTAAATAGCCTGATAACATTAGCTACACAGAACAGTCCCATCTGTCTTATTGGGGGGCTGTCCTTAGCCCTCCCACCACAGGGGAGCAGAATGAGACTCAAGAAAGTCCCAGGGGCTGACCCAACATCATATTCTATGGAAGAGAACTAGAATGGTCTGGGTTCAAGCCCAATCCTTGCTGAAGGTGATGCTGCTGCAGGCACCAAGGGATGCAGCTGTTCCTGCTGCCTCTCTCAAAAGCCAGCCCCGGATTACGCCATGCTAGGTGCTGGGCAGAGCCGAGTGCTGAGCAGCAGCATCAGAAGGATATGTGGTGTAGCCACAGCGGCCTCAACGTTCAGGTGCTCCTGACCCTGGCACCCTGGCACCTCTAACTGCAGCTCAGCTCTGTAGATGTGCAAGGTATCCTCCCAGAAGTGAACTCTTTACTGGATGGGTTAGATTGTGACCCACCCCCACCTTTGACCTTCTGTGAAGTTAAGCATGGATTGAGGTTGAGTAAGGTCTAAGAAATCTGGTACCGCTCACTCAGGGTCTCAGCCACCGCACCCTAGGGAGAGCCCAGGAATGACGTGGCTGCCATTTGTTGTGGCTAAATGAGTGTGTTGGGCTCTTTGGTCCTCCCACATTATCTGACTTCGTCTGCATATTTAAATGCCACGGTTATCCAAGTCTACAAAGAAAGGGAAGATACTAGGCTCAGAGAGATTTAGTGACTTGCCCAGGTGTGATGGCTCATCTTTGTTGTCAACTTGACAAACCTGGAAAGTAGGACCCTCATCTGAGGAACTGCCTCCATCAGACTGGCCTGTGGGCATGTCTATGGGGTGTATTCTTTCTTTTTTAATTATTATTTATTTTTATTGAGCTATGCTACTTTTTAAAAGATTTATTTATTTTATGGATATGGGTGTTCTACATGTATACCTTTACTTCAGAAGAAGGCATCAGATACCATTATAGATGGTTGTACACCACCCTGTGGTTACTGGGGATTGAACTCAGAACCTCTGGAAGAGCAGTCAATGCTCTTAACTGCCGAGCCATCTCTCCAGCCTCCAGGGCATTTTTCTTGATGGCTAATTGATGTAGAAGGGCCCAGCCCACAGTGGGCAACACCATCCCAGGGCTAGTGGCCTGAGCCGTGTAAGAAAAGGAGCTGAACATGAGCCTGTGAGCAAGAAGCCAATAAGCAGTCACCTTCATGGTCTCTGCTTCAGTTCCTGCCATGGCTTCCCCCAATGTTCTGTGTGACCCAGGGTATGTAAACCAAATAAATGTTTTCCTCCCCATGACTTTTGGTCATGGTGTTTCAATGCAGCAATAGTAACCCTAACGAAGACAAAGATAGCAAGACGGATTTAAGGCCATCAGCCTGACTGGAGTCCTACATCCTACTTCATGGTACAGAAGCAGAACAACCCTTCCCACCCAAACACCTCCTTCCTGTCCTTCCTAGTCCTGGTAAAGGCAGCCGAGCAAGGTAGGGAGGATAACCAGGTGCCTCAGAAACCAAGGAAAAGAGACGTATGAACACAGGAAGGCCTTCCAGCTCCTCCTGGAGTCTGGGTGGTGAAGCCCGTCTCTTGACCGACAGCTACAAGCTGAACATCTCTAAGCTTCAAATGATCTATAGGACTTCGCCAGCCCCAACACTTCCCACAAACCAGGCAGTCAGGAGTCATGACAACCCCGACACAGAACATAAGCCAGCTAATTTTCTCCATGTTCCAGCTAGGAGGTAGCAGTGACACACTCCACCACAACATGTATAGAACATCCCCTCCCTGCCCCCCTCCACCCTAAACTTTGGGTGAGGTCTGACCTTGGCACATGTTCTCTGGATGCAAATGATGCACAGAACTCTGGGACAGTAGGCAGGAGGGACTCCTCGGCCCTGGCTTTGTTCTGCTGAAAGAAGGGAGTGCTGAGAGCTAACCAGGGTCTCAGCAGATGTCCATTCTTGAGACTGTGAGTTTATAGACAGCAGAAATGGAGGCATTTCAGCCATCAGGGGAGAGGTGGGAGAGCACTGGAATCCCTGGGAAATACAGTGGGCAGAGAGTGCAGAGGTCAGGTGGGTAGGAAAGGGTGGGCAGAGGGGCCGTGCCAAGCCAGGTCACAGCTGCACACCTAGGCCAGGAACCACTGAGGACAGTGTGGGCCACTGAAAAACTCATATGTGAAGGACAAATTCTTTTCTTTCTTTATCTTTTAAATGTCTATTTTATTTTATGTGTATGATTGTTCCCCAAAAGGGGGGAGGGAGGGAGAGAAGAAAAGAAGGAAGGAAGGAAGGGAGGAAGGGAGGGAGGGAGGGAGGGAGGGAGGGAGGAAGGAAGGAAGGAAGGAAGGAAGGAAGGAAGGAAGGAAGGAAGGAAAGAAAGAAGGAAGGACACAGTATGGCTGCATTCAGAGACTTCTCTGGCTGGATGCTCTGTAACTGTGGTCCTTGTNTAATTTTCTCCATGTTCCAGCTAGGAGGTAGCAGTGACACACTCCACCACAACATGTATAGAACATCCCCTCCCTGCCCCCCTCCACCCTAAACTTTGGGTGAGGTCTGACCTTGGCACATGTTCTCTGGATGCAAATGATGCACAGAACTCTGGGACAGTAGGCAGGAGGGACTCCTCGGCCCTGGCTTTGTTCTGCTGAAAGAAGGGAGTGCTGAGAGCTAACCAGGGTCTCAGCAGATGTCCATTCTTGAGACTGTGAGTTTATAGACAGCAGAAATGGAGGCATTTCAGCCATCAGGGGAGAGGTGGGAGAGCACTGGAATCCCTGGGAAATACAGTGGGCAGAGAGTGCAGAGGTCAGGTGGGTAGGAAAGGGTGGGCAGAGGGGCCGTGCCAAGCCAGGTCACAGCTGCACACCTAGGCCAGGAACCACTGAGGACAGTGTGGGCCACTGAAAAACTCATATGTGAAGGACAAATTCTTTTCTTTCTTTATCTTTTAAATGTCTATTTTATTTTATGTGTATGATTGTTCCCCAAAAGGGGGGAGGGAGGGAGAGAAGAAAAGAAGGAAGGAAGGAAGGGAGGAAGGGAGGGAGGGAGGGAGGGAGGGAGGGAGGAAGGAAGGAAGGAAGGAAGGAAGGAAGGAAGGAAGGAAGGAAGGAAAGAAAGAAGGAAGGACACAGTATGGCTGCATTCAGAGACTTCTCTGGCTGGATGCTCTGTAACTGTGGTCCTTGTAAAAGAGTTAAACAATAGAAGGATGGATTCTAGTTTCTGTCCTGATTTTGACATGGATTTTGAGCATGTCTGGAACCTTCTCTTGGACCTCAGTTTTCCTATGAAGTATCAATTACATGACTTTGTATGAGCCGCACCTAGTGCATGCATGAGTGTGTGTGTGTGTGTGTGTGCGTGCATGCATGTGTGTTGGGAGAGTCCAACTCCCAGTGAACACTTGCTAACTCATTCTGTGTTGAGTTCTGTACTGGGAGGTAGGCCATAGATGAGTCAGCCCTGGTCCCAACACATTCCTGCTCTTGAGAAGCTGCCATTCTGGACTGGGAACCAGAAAGACATGTGAGCAGTACTTCACATGTAAGTGCAGAGATATATTGGGTCCATTTACTGGGAATGCAATCAGGGAAGACTTGTTGGGCAAGGTGACACCAGAGCTGGGCATTGATGGATGAGTAGGAGTTAGGTATACAAGGCAGACAAGGAAATGAGAATAAGGCAGAGCAAGCCAAGCCAAGAAAACACCAGAAATGACTTCTCAGAGATTAATAAGAGCAGAAGTACAGGCAATTGGGTGGCGTCGATTGGTGAGTGTGGGATGATTGGCAGAAGCATGACGTGGGCATCAATGCTCAGTACAAGCCGGTGTGTCCTCCAGACTAGGGCTGGGCCAGGAGACAGTCTGTAACAGAAGTGGGCCCTTCTCATCATGTTCTCCCAGACATGTGCAAAAGGCCTGGCAGCTGCCTTGGTCTCCTGTTGGAGGGAGAAGGGGCCATGCCAAATGACAGCTACTGAGTAGAGGCCGGCGTGACCTCAGGAGCTGGCTTTCATCATGATGGGGTCATGTTCTTGGACTTAGCACCAGAGGAGAGGGTGGGAAAGCAGACTGGGTGGCATGAGGTGCCAGGAGGGAGAAGAAAGCAGCTGGTACCAGCAGGGAGTCAGAGTGCAACTTCGATGCCACCTGTCACACTGTGGGACCTCGGACCAGGTGTTTGCATGTCTGTCTGGACAGCATAGACCTTGGGGCTGTCCCTATGGGAGACAGGAATCTTGAGGCTTTTTGTTCATTTCTACAGATATTGTGGGTGACAGGGACCCCTCGGTGTGGCTGCCAGAGTTGAAAGTGGAGTCTTAGCAACCAAGTGCCTTCAAGTATCTGCTTGTCCTTGTTGGATGGTCACACCCTGGGACCCATGTGAGGTGAACTGCTCCCCGCCCCCTTCAGGGGTGATCTGCAGCTACTACCTCTAATCTTTGGGCATCTCAGCCCTTACCTACAATGCCCCCTATCTGTCAGTGGCCTCCTCAGCTGGTTCTTACATAGCAAACCACAGGAACAATAGACCTTTATAGACCTTCTAGAGCATAGAACATACCACTGCAGGTTGGAGACTTACACACAGAAATGTTTTTCTTCACATTTGCTAAAAGCCAAATATCCTACTTTCGGGGGTGGGCAGGGATGGTCTCTCCTGAGGCCTCTTTCCTCCACGTACACACGGTCACCATCTCCTGGTCATCTCCATGTCCCAATCTCCTCATGAGGTCACCAGTCACGTTGGGCCGGGGCCTGAATAGTCACTTTTCTGCTACTGTGAGAAAAGCAATTTAAGAAAGAAAAGGTTTATTATGGCTTATGGTTCCGGAGGGGTGGAGTCCATCACGATGGGGAAGGCATGGCACAGTGGCAGGAGCAGGAAGCTGGTTGAACATTTCACCCACATAAAGGAAGCAGAAAGAAGCCAGGCAGTGGTGGCACACGCCTTTAATCCCAGCACTCGGGAGGCAGAGGCAGGCGGATCTTTGTGAGTTCGAGACCAGCCTGGTCTACAAGAGCTAGTTCCAGGAAAGAGAGCCACAGAGAAACCCTGTCTCGGGGGAAAAAAAAAGGAAGCAGAAAGAGAGAACAGGAAGTGGGGTGAGGCTATAAACCCTCAAAGCCCACTTGGAGCCCAGCGAAGCACTTCCTGCTGCCAAGTTCCCATAACCTCCCCAGTCAGCACCACCAATAGGAGACCAAGGGTTCAGACACCTGCCCCATGGTGGACATTCCTCATTCAAACCATCACAGGGCCATCACCTCATTTTTCTTAATTACCTTTTAAAAAAAAAAATGTGTGTTGAGTGGTAGTGTGAGCTGTTAATCCCAGCCCTCAGGTGGCAAAGATTTCTGTGAGTTTAAGACCAGCCTGGTTTACATAGCAAGTTGCAGGCCAGCCAGGTGGTATATAGGAGACTCTATCTCAGAAAAAAAAAAAGTGTGTATATGAGTATGGTGTATACACACGTGCGAGCGCTGGTGTATGCACACATGTGAGCACTGGTGTATGCACACGTGTGAGCACTGGTGTATGCAACATGTGAGCACTGGTGTATGCAACATGTGAGCACTGGTGTATGCACACATGTGAGCGCTGGTGTATGCACACGTGTGAGCGCTGGTGTATGCACACGTGTGAGCGCTGGTGTATGCACACGTGTGAGCACTGGCTCGAGTAAGTGCCAGAGGAGAACGTTCCATATCCTGCTCTATCACCCTCTGCCTTCTTCCTTTGAGAAAGGACCTGCCAGTCACCTGAACTAGGCTGCCGTCAGCAAACTCCAGTGATCCTCCCATCTCCATCCTCCACAGACACTGGCGTGGCCCAAGCCCAGCTTTTCATGTTGTAGCCAGGTCTGAAGTCAAGTACGCGTGCTTGCACGGTGAGAGCTCACACACCCGCTGAAGCATCCCTCCAGCCCCTTACGTCCCATTTCCTCAGCAGCGGGGTGGGAAACCCATCCAGAGAATGTCCGCTGAACTGAGAGGTAAAAGTGGTGGTGAGCTACAGGAATAGAGCTGGCTCTGGTGGCTGAAACTACAAACCATGCAGGACTCAGGGCTCAGGTGAGGCTCCCAGGAAATGTCTCCTTATCTTTTGGGGGGATTTTTTAAATTAACAAAAAAAACCCCAGCAATTTGAACTCAAGAAAGTCTCTGTGCTGTGGGAACCAGGGCCATCTAGATCCCTGTTATCCTCCATGCTTCCCTGTGTCACAGTGCTGGGCACACGGGTAAATGCCCCTCCTGACATCTCTCTTTACCTGAAGATGAGGCTGAAATGAAAGGTTTCTGTGTGTGGGCCCCCAGAAAGGCCTCACAAGGTTGTTCTGGATAAGAAATGTGCTGTGGACAGTACAGCAAGCGGACAAGAACAGTTCACAGGGCTCCGGAGAATAGTCATTTTCCAGAGGTGCATATTTTGTTTAATATTTTTATATTTATTTATGGGGGATGCACACGTGTGTACGTGAGTGCACGGAAGAAGTTAGAGATCAAATTTTTGGAGTCAATTCTCTCCTTCCACCCATGGAATTGAACTTAAGTTAGTCAGGCAGACACCCTTACCTGCTGAGCATTCTCGCTGGCCCTTCATTAACTAATAATTAATAGATTAGTATTTGTAGGGGACATGCGTACCACAGCACACTCGTGAGATTCAGAAAACAGCTTTTGTGGGAGTCAGCTCTTTCAACTTTGTCCTGAGGCACGACCTCTCTCTGTGTGGAGGACTCCAGACCAGCTGGCCCTTGAGAGTCTGGCAGATTCTCCCTTCTCCTGTCTCTCCTTGTGCTGTGGGACCTGTGAGGCAGCTCTAGGTGTCTTGAGTCATCAGGCTTGCCCACAATGCAGTTACACACTGAGCTATCTCCCTTGCCCCAAAAAGACACATTTTATGCTCTTGTGCCCGTTCACAGTGAACTGGACTGGTTTCACAGCCTCCCTGATCCCTGCCCCCATCCCTGAAGCTGGCCAGTGAGAGCAAGCAGAGTTGAGGAGCTGGTGGGGCCTGGCCAGGAAACTCTAGTAAGAGGGAGCAGCCCCAAGTGGAGAGGCCAGAAATCACCAGTACAGAGGCCAGAGACCTGGCTTCTGCTCCCAGCCCCATCATGAGGCCCCAGAGGAGCGCCTTGCTTCTGACCATTAGCAATTTTTGGAACCTCTTGTTCCTCGACCTGGAAATGAAAGCCCTGGACCAGAGATGTTTGCTAGGGTCCTCTCTGCCCTGGCTGGGAAGATTTGGGAGTGTGGCCATCTCATAGTTGTGTTTGAAGAACTGTGCCCAGGTTACACACAGATTTCAGGGGCTCACAGCCAGCAGGGGTTTGGGGAGATATGTGGGATATGTGGGCCTGGATCGTGGCCCACAGTTCTGGCAGACCCAGTGAGACCCTCAGCACTAATGAGACTAGCCACCCGGGGAGCCATTCAGAAACCTGGTCTGGCCTATTTTGGGGTAAAGCCATGTAGCTATCCGCCTAACACTGAGGTGATACTCCTGAACACGCTCTGGAGAACAGGCATTACTCTTCATGGGCCATCTGGGACTAGGTATGGCCTGCGGTCTATGTCTCCAGCCATTTGGACTTCTGTTGGTCTTGTCCTTCCCAGGTCCTGCCTGACCGGGCTGCCCTGGGCCAGCTGCCCTGGGCCAACTCCTGCAGCCATTCCCTGGGCCATGACTTCAATAGGTGAAGATAGTTGACCCCTCTCCGTTATTTGCTTCTCGGAGTTGGAAAGGCTACACTGTATATCTGGCAGTACTTGCTGCTGATGCTCGGTTCTTTCTTTCTTTTAAAGAAACAATAACACCTATGCTTACAGAACACTGTTTCCCCCTTACAGCCTCCTGTATCCCCAACCCTGTAACTAATCCCTCACACAGGATAAGGCCTTTACCAGTCCCAGCACTTTCTCACATATTGTTGGTACAACAGTTTTGGGAGGTAAGGGGGCTAATGATGTCATCTCTGACGGCAGATGAGGAAACCCTGGCACAGACATTAAGTTCGGCTGTCCAAGGCTGAACAGCAGCATACAGCGAATGCTGTATCCTCTGAATCTGTCCCCTGCACACACCGCTACTGTGACCTGAATGCCTAAGATAAGACAGGAGGAATCTGGTGAGGTGGCATGTGACGTGAAATTCTAGCACCTGGGGAGGTAGAGGCTGGAGCACTGGATGTTCAAGGTTATCTTTTGAGCTGATTAGTTTTCATCACCTTAAGCTAGAGTCACCCGGGAGGAGGGAATCGCGATTGAAAAATTGCCTCCATCAGGTCGGCCTGTGGGCAAGGCTGTGAGGGCCATTTTCTTGATTATTAATTGATGTGGGAGGGCCCAGCCCACTGTGGGTGGTGCCACGACTGGGCAGGTGGTCCTGGGTTTCCTAGGAAGGCAAACCAAACCAGAAGTCAGCAAGCAACATTTACACAGGGTCTCAATGCCCTTGATGGCAGACTACCCTGTAAGCCAGGTGAGCCCTTTGGTCTGAGTTTTTCATCTTGCTTCAGTGATGCACTGTGATGAGCAAGTGTGAGCCCAAATACAACCCCTGAGCTGGCTCAGTCAGTGTTTTAGCATAGCAGCAGAAACAAGAGACACTCAAAAACCAAACAGAAGAAAACCAGAAAGGGCAGAAGCATCATCTGCATGCCCTGGCTCTGCCTTTCTGCTCTTGCCTTGGTCGACTTAGCCATCATCGCCAAGCAAGGGAATAGCAAACCCATGCTTCTCTCTGAGACCCAAGGTCTACAAACCCTTTCCCTCCCCCCACAATAGCAACTGCACATTTCCAGAACCTGAGCCACGGTGCACAGGGCTAAACCACAGACAAGCAAACATCCATATGCTTCTCACTCACCCCTGCCATGTCTTCCTATTCCTCTCATTCACCCCTACGATGCCTTCTGGCCCTCCTCACTCACCCAGTGCCTTCCAAGGCCCCTCGTTTCCTCCTGAATGCCTTCTGACCCTCCTTGCAACCCTCAGTGTCTTCCATCCCCTCTAACTGGCCCCTGCAATGCCTTTTGACCCTACCCTCTTTCCTAAACGCTTCAGAACTCATTCATGCCCCTACCACCTCCGACATCTCAACTTAGAAATCCCAACACTCTCCTCATCAAACCAATTTATCCTTCTCCTTTTAGTCCAGTTTCTGAGCATTCTACCTAACAATTCATTTATTCACTCACCGGACAGCCCTATGCGCTACCTTTCTGGTCCACTTTGCATCCAGCTGCTGCACAGCGTGTAGTCTGTGTTTGTTCCTGATTTTCCTCATTTGGTGTAGGAGAACCAGGCTTGCGACCATTGCATAGTTTCATTGCTTGACAGGGCTGGGTAATATTCTATCAATATACCACAGTTTATTTATTCACGCATTACTTGATGAGCATTTGTGTTATTTCCATTTTTTGCTATGTGTGAGTTTTGTGTGAATGTGTGGTTTGAGGGAGTGGGGACTATAAACTCAGTGTGGAATGTATATGTGTTCAAAATTGTAAGGAGCTACTAATTTTCCAAAGCAGCTACAGGGTTCTAATGTTGTGCGTTCTCATTAAAATTGGTTTCTGTCCTTTTTAGATCCTAATAGGATAGAGTAGCACAGGCAATCTTGGTTTACACTTCCCTACTGACTAGTAACGTTGAACATGTTTTTGGGTGGCCACTGGCAATTTGCATGTTCTTTGGGTAGAACTATGAGCCTAATCCCTGACAGTTTTTCAGCTGGAGTATTTACTTTGTGTTATCAAATTCTTTATATTGTGAATACAATTCCCTTATCTAAGAGTGATTTATGAATACTTTTCATGATACTTTTTCTTTCTTTCTTTTTCTTGAGGATGTCTCTTAAAACTTCAATTTACCTTTTCTTTAGCTCACTTACCTTCAATGTGTCTAAGAAAGCTTTGCCTATCTTAAGGTCGTGAAGGCTGACCTATTTTCTTCTAAGACTTTTATGACTTTTAGCTCTTGTGTTTAGGTGCTAGGGTCCACTATTAATTTAAATTCCTAATATGTTTCATTAAAAATTTTAAAAAGTTGTTTTATTTTTTTTATTTATGTGTATGTGGTGGGGGAGGGTAGGGACCAGGGAAAGCCAGAAGCCAGAAGAGGGCATCCAATCCTCTGTAGTTAGAGTTACAGATGCTAACTGTCTGGAATCGGTTGCTGAAAGAAATATTATTTCTCCCTTTTATTGTCTGACTCCCTTTGTCAAACATCAGTTTACTGATCAATCTTTCCACATCAACCCCTTTATCATTTTCCTTTACACTTGCTGAAAAAAATGATATTTTCAGGTAATTATTGACCACTCACAGGTCTTTAGGTAGTGCCTTGTAATTGGAGGTTTCTCTCTTGCCCTCCAGTTTTCAAATAACCACTCAGAGCTTATATTAATTATAAATGTTTGGCCAATGGCTCAGGCTTATTGCTACTTAACTCTTACATTTAAATTAATCCATGTTTCTTTTCTATGCTTTGCCACATTGTTCTTGGCTTGTCCCCTCATTTTGTACATGTCTTGTTTCCTCAGAAGCTGACTGGTGTCTCCAAGACTCTACCCTTCTTCTCCAGTATCTCCACTTGGATTTCCCACCTGGCTCTATCCTGCCTTGCCATAGGTCAAAGCAACTTTATTTATCAACCAATGAGAGCAACACATATTTCACAGTGTACAGAAAGACTATCCCACAACAATGCATATTCATATCTTTTGTTTAGTCTTTATTAAAATAGTTTCTAGTTGATATTTTTTAGTGCTGACCCATAGAAGCTGTTAGGTTCTAGATAAAAATCTTTCGCAAATTAGGCCTGACAGTGCCAGCACTTGGGAGACTGAGGCAGGAAGACCCTGGGATTCAAGTCCTACCTGGGTGACAGAGCAAGTGTCAGGCTGGAAAGACAGCTCAGAAAGACCCTGTCTCAACATTTACAGAGGATTAGAAAGGCTCAGGCTGTAGCTCAGTGGTAGGCCTGTCACCTGGCATGTGCAAGACCTTAGGTTCCTACACTAGCGCACACACACCTCCAATGACAAATAGATACAGAGGAGTGTACACAGCTATTCTGGTCCACCTCTTACTCACTATTTCGGAGAACTACATTTTGGTTTTTCCTTAATTCTTTTCCTTGTCCAGGCCACATCTGAGAAACGTTGGTCTTCCCAAGGATGATGTCTGTCGTCTAAGGCATTTCTTTCTTCCAGAAAATGTCCCAAAGCTCATCCCAGCCTTGTTTGCTGAGTAGTCATGTTGTCCATATTGAACTGCCCTAGACTTCAGATAAAAACCAGCAGGCTCTTTTGTATTCCTGGACTAACAATTCAGTCCTGTCCATCTGATTTTTCCAGAGAGTGCCAATTGTACATTCTCTTGATTTCTGTGCTAGCTTGATTTCAAATTAGCTTTGTGGATCCCTGTCTCTGCCTTCTGAGACCGAATTACAGGAGGCCCACCATGCCCATTGGGCATCTACATGGGTTCTGGGGATCTGAGACCCAGCCCTCAGACTTCTGCAGCAAGAACACGAACCACTGAGCTGTCCCCTTAGTCCCCAACTGTCAGTTTCTACAACAAGAAGTGCCTGTTGGAAATTGGTATTTTTGTAAATCTATCCATCCATTTGGTGAGACGTTTCAAGTTAATAACTCAGCATTCTCTCAATCCTTGAACATGGTAGAATGCCCCATTCATTTAAGGACTTGAGTCTTTCATCAATGGATTGAAGTTTTAGTGTAAATATCTTAAATCTTTTATTCAAATTATCTCTAAATATTTCATACTTTAAAGCTGTTGCAAACACCAAAAATTTTCTTTTCCGGTTGCTCCCTGGTAACATGTAAACAGCTCAAGGTTAGACTTGTCTCTGTACATGGTCGTGTTCTTTGAACACACAGTTTTCCTTCTTCCAGCCCAGTCTGAATGCCTTTCATGACTTTTCTAGTCATATTATATGATGATGAGCTCCTGAAATGCAATATCAATGAGCTGATGATGGCAAATGCCATTGCCTTGGTACTGATGTTGTAGGAAAACATTCAGTGTTTCATTATAACATGTGATATATGAGACCCAGGTTTTCATAGATTCTAGTTAACAGATTGAGCATGTTTTCCCCTGTTCTTATATTTTAGAAGGTTCTTTCTTTTTCTTATGAAAACATGTGCAATTGTATGGGTTCTCTGTGGTCACTGAGAGCCTTAGTCTACAAATAGTGCTCAGGTCAAGTTGGATGACAATCTCATTGTATCATTTTGTGCGATATTTGTTCACTGTGTGAAGATGTATTGCTATAATTGGTGTAATAAAAAGCTGAATGGCCAACAGCTAGGCAGGAGGTATAGATGTACTAGTGTTTTGCCTGCATGCATGCCTGTGTGATGATGGCAGATCTCCTGGAACTGGAGTTACAGACAGTTGTGAGCTGCCACGTGGGTGCTGGGAATTGAGCTCGGGTCCTCTAGAAGAACAGCCAGGGCTCTTAACCACTGAGCCATTTCTCCAACCCCCATATTCCATACTTATGTTGATGCAAAGATATATATTACCTTTAAAAGCTTATGCATTTTCAGAAAAAATGAAAACAAATATCCCAGATGATTTAGACTCTCAAAATACCTGTTACAGTTTCCTCAAAATTATGCATTCAGAACAACTTCAAAGCTGCTAGCTGAGATGGTCCAGCCTCACGGACCATGCAGCTAAGTCTTCAGATAAGCTCTACACTTTCCCATCACACAGAGACTAAACAAAATATAATACAGCTAGCTCTCCCAGGTATTAACCATTATCCCCATTTTCTCAGGGTCTCCTAAAGATGCCATCACCCCCAGACAAGAGAAAGCAATCTAGAAAACATGGTGCCCACATTTCCAATAGGTAGAGTGGGTGGGTGGGTTTTGGTTGTTTCATAGGTTATGAATATTTGTCATCATTTAGAGGGGTTGGTTGCAAGTTGTTACTGGGTATCTTCAGGAAAAAATCTTAACAAAATAGGTTAGATTCAGGGATCATTTTCTAAAAAGATAAAAAAGGGTTATATATGATAGGATAAAAGGGTAAATTATTTAATCTACTAAACTAAAAAACCTAAAAAAACAACTACTAGTCTCAAATATTTCACATTGTTATAGATTTCTGTAGACTGATACAAATTTAAGGTTATTTTATACTGTATATTTGTTTCTATTCTTTCTTAAGATATTTTTATATTGATACAAATTTAAAGTTATTTTGTTATAATATGTGTGTATGTATGTTTCTACTCTTGTTTAAGGTATTGTATCTATGCAGCTCATTTGAAAATGTATAATTAATAAATACAAGTTTGTAGTTAGTCATCTATAATAATTAAATTGTACTCATGTTAGGTATAATATCAAGATTAGGCAGAGATATATTTTAGATAGAGAGGTGGTCTTAAAATACTTCAGAGACCTACATAATATGGCATTTATAATAACCTAAGGCTTTTTATGGCAGTGAGACATGACTGCTCCTGGCAACACAATGTTACCTCAAAAAAAGGGTGATGGGCATCAAAGATCCTCCATATGGACTTTGCTTTCCTCGACTGCTGACAGTATGCTGTCTGAATTAGATGAGCAGGACACAAAAGAAAGTGACTGCTGAACTTTGCCAAGACAAGGTAGGACAGTTCTTCAAAATTCCTGCTTGACAGACAAGTTTATAAGATATTCTAGGCCTGTAGGCCAAAGATAGATGCCTCAACATTGCAGAGAAACTTTGGGTCACTGTCCAGGCATCCAGATGTTTCTGTCATTTCTGTAGTTTTAGAACTTATTTGTGCTCCACTTCCTGTTTACTCAAGAAATATTTTACCCTTCCTGGATCTCTGATGGGGATTGAGGACTAGATAGTTACACAGTTTTCCTTGTTACCAAATTCAGAAAAAAAACTTACACAAAAGGTGTAAGGTTTATAAGGTTAAGAAACATAAAAGCTTAAGTTGTTTGTTATCTAAGAAGATGTTTTAAGGTCTAAAAATATATTTCTAGGGTGGTAATACAAGTCATAATAAAAAAAATAGTTCAGGTATAAAACTTTAGATTAATCAAGACAGGAGTTTCTCCAAATTTGCCAAATACAAATGAACTGGCTGTTTTAAATGTGATTATTACTTTATAATTGCACTTATTGTATATAGTTTTATTGTACTAGAGTTAAAACCTTTCCTTTTTAGTTAGACAAAAAGGAGGGAAATGTTGTGGGATATTTATACACTATGTGAAGATCTATTGTTGTGATTGGTGTAATAAAAAGCTGAACGGCCAATAGCTAGGCAGGAGGTATAGGAGAGATTTCCAAACAAAGAGAGAGAGAGAACTCTGAGAAGAAGAAAGGCAGAGTTGCCAGCCAGATACAGAGGAAACAGCAGGTGCAAGAAGGGAGATGTAACACTATGTGAAAGAACATAGATTAATATAAAAGGGTTAATTTATTTATAAAAGCTAGTTGAGACAAGCCTAAACTAATGCCCAAGCTTTCTTAATTGATAATAACTTTCTGTGTCATTATTGGGGAGCTGGCGGTACCACAAGAGATAGTCTGACAAGAAAGCTTGCTACAGTATCACTTCCCCACACACGTTACCATTTCTGGGCTCATCTCTATTATTAAAAGCTGGATACTTTAGATACTTCACTCTAGCCCCTGTGAAATGGATTTCTGCTCTGGTTGCATTGCTGTTTGTTGGTACTGCAACTCGACTAAATACATGAAGTCTGCAGTGTGGGACCAATAATGTCTCTTAGGACTTTTTGTTTTCTGTTTTATTTTTGGATTTTTATCTTTCTTTTTTTCCCTTCTTCCTTGAATGGGCATGAGATGCCTGTATGTATATATGCTTGTAGGTGTGTAGATGAGTGTTTGTATAGGGTGTGTGAATGCATGTGTATGCATTAGTGTGGAGGTTTGGGGATGACATGAGGAGTCTTCCTCTATCAATGTCCACCTTCTTGGATGATACAGAATTTCTCAGTCGATCCCCAAGCTCATACATGCAAGTACTGTAGCTAGTCGGTTCACTCACTAATGTAGGAGGGTTCTTCTGCATTTCTTTGCTTTCATTGGTTAATAAAGAAGCTGCCTTGGCCATTTGATAGGGCAAGACTTAGATAGGCAGGGAAAAGAGAACAGGATGCTGGGAAGAAGACTGGGTCAGGGAGAGAGCTGCCATGAAACCACCAAGGTCAGACATGCTGTATCTTCCCAGTAAGCCCACTACCTCGTGGTGTCTTATAGACTATTAAAATGGGGTGAAATAAGATGTGAGAATTAGCCAAACAAAGGCTAGAGATAATGGGCCAGGAAGAGTTTAAATGAATGTAATTGTCGTGTGGTTATTTCGGGCATAAGCAGGCCGGCGGTTGGGAGCCAGACACTGGGAAAATGGCCCCACTTCTCAGTGGCGGGACACAGCCACCCCCTAGATACAACAACTCACAAGATCTTGTCTCCTTTTCCAAGTGTTGGGATTACAGGCTGTGGCCATGCAACCAAAGTTTACATGGGAGCTAGCTCCTGCTACGATTCAGCCTCAGGCGTGTTAAGTTGTGATCTTCCTAGTGCCCTGACACTACCACCAGTGTCTCAGTGCATGTGTCCCAAGCTCGGCTATAAGTTGAGTGAGTCCCTCCTCAGAGCAAAGCTTCAAGATTTCAAAAGTTGCCCCTCCAGGGAGAATAGTGGTCATAGTACCTGAGGTTATGGAGGTTGAGGGAAGCTGGGGTGCAGAGTGGGGAGTACTGTTGGAGTCCCTAAAACCAGACAGAATCCTTCCCAAGTTCAGTAGTTTCTCATGAATAAATTCTTTTTAATTTGTTATAGGCCTTTGGGCATGTCTTTTTTTTTTTTTTACCAGTTTTAACTTTTGGCCTTATTTGTTTATTTTGTTTTAGAAGAGGTGTTTTCAAGCTCCTCACTCAGTCGTTACAGAGGTTGTCCTGATCCCATCACTCTGTGAGCTTTCCCTCTTCATGACACTGAGTGAATACAAATTTGACGATTGATTTCCTTAATAAGAAATAATCCTGGGGGCTGGAGGAATGGCTTAAAGACCAGGGTTGAGTTCCAACACCAATGTGGAGCACTCACAACCACCTGCAACTACAGCTTCAGGGAATCTAATGCCCTCTTGTGGCCTCTACCGGCATTGCATTCATGTGGCGCACACACACACACACACACACACACACACCACATACACACACCATGTGCACACACACAAATAAAAAGTTTATCCTTTGTTATGAAGCCTACTTCATTTGGTGCTACTTTAGCCATTTCAGGTTTTCTGCTTTCTGCTATTTATTTTACATGGTCTATCTTTTTCTATTCCAGGATTTTTTAAAAAAAAATTTATTGAGCTTTACATTTTTCTCTGCTCCCCTCCCTGCTGCTCCCCTCCCCCTTCAACCCTCCCCCAAGGTCCCCATGCTCCCAATTTATTCAGGAGATCTTGTCTTTTTCAACATTAGCAAGCATGCTGTCTTGTTAATAGCATAATTGGGTCTTTTTTTTTTTTGAGACGGGGATTCTCTGTGCCAGCTCTGGCTGGCATGTGACTCACTTTGTAGACCAGGCTGGCCTCATATTCAGAGAGCCACCTGTCTCTGCCTCCCACATGTTGGGATAAAGGTATACTACCACTGCCCAGGGATTTTTTTTCCTAACCTGTTTTGTAGATTCTGACATTTAATTGGAACATTTGATCTATTTACATTTTATGCTAATATAATTGTGTTTAATCGTGCCAAATTCCTTTAATTTTTTGTTTATATGTGTGTGTGCATGTGTATATATGCATGTACACGTGTGTGCGTGCTCAAACCCCCTGGCGCTGGAGTTACAGGTGGATATGAGCTGCCTGATGTGAGTGCTGGGGACCAAATTTAGGTCTTTTGCAAGAACAGCACACACTTTTATTTAGGCAGGGCCTCACCTTCATATACAATTTGCTGCCCTATAACAACATGATGGGCTGCCTTTCATTTACTTGTACAGGCACACTCTTAAAGCAATCGCGTGTATATGTATGTGTATGTACAGGTGCAGGCGTACATATGTGTACATACGTGTTGAAGGTCAGAGAGCCAGCCTTGAATGTTGTTCCTTAGGCACTGGTTTTGTTAATACAGGGCCTCTCATTGGCTTGGAGCTTGTCAAGTTGGCTAGTCTAGCCAACCAAGCAAGCCCCAGGGGGCCTGACTGTTTCTGCATCCCAGGCAATGGGATTACAAATGCATGCTACCAGACCAACCTTTCTAAGTGTGGTTCCTGGGAATTGAGCTCATAAGGCATCATACTATCACGCTGGGCTTAGAGATGTGCACATACTAGCCTGCTTGCTTTCAGCCCACACCAGCCTTCTGCAGTCCACACATTACCTTTTGCTACTGAACGCAGCACCCAAGACAACTATATATCTTTCAAAGTCACCAAATGATACTCCGTGAAAGTCGTTTTTCTATAGCCTCTGTCACCAATACATGTAACATAGAACTGAATTTGGGTTTCTACCTGGGCATCCATCATAACAGTTCTTCCAGGAACATATAATGTCATGTCTGACTGGTTTCACTTATCTTCTGGAGAAGTGAATAAAACAGGAAGATGTCTTTAATGCTTGCCACATATGGGGCATTTCCAGGATCTTCATGCAAGTGTGGAAAACTGGGTCTCCACCTCGTGTTATGGCTCTCCAGCCTGCAGAACCTCCTGTAGTGTTTTCTACAGCACAGCTAAGGAATGACAAGTTCTTTCAACTTTTGTTTGTTTTCAATGTCTTGTCTTAGACACTTTTCATTTTTAACTATGTGTGCACGCACACAAGTGCAGGTGCCCATGAAGGCCAGAAGAGGGCGTCATAGCCTATAGAGCTGGAATTATAGATAGTAGTGAACCTCATGCCCTGGGTTCTGAGAACTGAACGTGGGTCCTCTGTAAAAACAATATGTACTTTTAATTGCTGGGCCATTTCTCCAGCCCCTGCCTTGATTTTTGAGGTCTGCTTTATCTGGATATAGAGTTGTGGATTTTCTTTCTATCACCACCATGTTGTGTTCTTCTATTCTATTGTCATTGTTTGCCTACACATAATGATATTTCATTCTATGGCTGCTTTCTGCCATTGTTTGCAAAAATTATTATTATTATCTAGTTATCTAATTATCTATCATCTAACTATTACCTAATTAT
>JAQHUG010000593.1:114190-154334 GCA_028555095.1 Dicrostonyx torquatus
ACTTTGAGGTCTCCCATGCTCAGGTTATACCAACGACACAGTTCACCTCCTGTTGTCTCTGGATCAAGACATAACCTCTCAGCTCCTTCTCCAGCACCATGTCTGACTGCATGCTGCCATGTTTCCCACCATGATAGCAATGGACTAAACCTCTGAACTGTAAACCACCCTCAATTAAATGTTTTCTTTATAATCGTTGCCATGGTCATGGTGTCTCTTCCCAACAAAAGAACCCTAAGACAACCATTAAAACGACAATGACCAAACAAAATGAAAACACAGGGGCTGGGGAGAGGTTCAACCTGTAAAGGGTTTGCTTTGTAGGCACAGGGATCTGAGTGCAGTCCCCAGAGCCCACAGGATTGCAACCCAGTGCTGGGGAGTAAGAGACAGGATCCTTGGGTGTCACTGGCCAGCTGGCTTAGTCTATGTGGCAAGTTGCAGGCCACTAAGAAGCCCTGTTTCCAAATAAGTAAAAATAAATTGATTAAAAGTTGGATGGTGCCTGAGCCTGTCCTCTGGCCTCCACACACATGTGCATTCGCACACACATGTGCATTTTACACACACATAAACATGTATGCACCCATGAAAAAAATTAGTTTGTTCTCTTACTGGGTTAAAACAAATTCTCTACATTCTGAATAATAGTCTTTATTGGATGTCTTTGCAAACATTTTCTTTCATTCTGTGGTTTGTCTTCTCGTCCCTTTAAAAATGCCTCCTCCAGAACACACATTCTCTCAGTTTAGTGAACCCTAGCTTACTGATTCTTGTGCTAATCTTGCCTTTGGTGTTACATAGTTAAGAGGTCATCACCGAATCCAAGTTCAGAGGTTTTCTCTTTTAGTTTTTTAGAGCCTTGTATTTAGGTCTGAATTGATTTCTATAGTGGTTCTGAGATCTGTAACTTGGTCTCCTTCTATATATGGATGTCTAGTTGATGCAGAATCATTAGCTTAAAAACAGTCTTTCCTCTATCCCCTTGTCTATGCCTATCTGTCAGTTACCAGCTGATTGATGTGGCTCTATTTTCGGGATTCTTCTGTTCCATTGATCTATTTGTCCATTCTTTTACCAAATTAGACTATATTTTGAGACAGGGTCTCATGTAGCTAAGGCTGGCCTCAAATTACTAATCTTCTTGCCTCCAACTCCCTAGTGCTCAGGTTATAGGCATGTGCTACCTTGCCTGGCTTACATAGTCTTGGCTGGTCCTTGTCTTAGGGTTTTATTGCTGTGAAGAGACACCATAACCACGATAACTCTTATAAAGAAAAACATTTGGGGCTGGAGAGATGGCTCAGTGGTTAAGAGCATTGCCTGCTCTTCTAAAGGTCCTGAGTTCAATTCCTGGCAATCACATGGTGGCTCACAACCATCTGTAATGAGATCTGGCGCCCTCTTCTGACCTGCAGGCATACATGCAGACAGAGTATTGTATAAATAAATAAATATTTAAAAAATAAAAACATTTAATTAAAGTGGCTTATGTTTTCAGAGGTTCAGTCCATTATCATGGTGGGTGCAGGCAGACATGGTGCTGGAGAGTTTGCTGAGAATTCCAAATCTTGCAGGCAATAGGAAGTAAACTGAGATACTGGGCAGTATCTTGAGCATATGATACCTCAGAGTCCACCTCCATGGTACACACTTCCTCCAACAGGACCACACCTACTCCAATAAGGCCACACCTCCTAATAGTGGCACTTCCTTACTGGTCTTTTTTTTTTCAAACCCTACATAGCTTACATTAAAAATTACCCACTTTTAGCTGGGTGTGGTGATGCACGCCTTTAAACCCAGAATTTGGGAAGCAGAGGCAGATGAATCTCTGTGACTCTGAAGCCAGCTTGGTCTACAGAGTGAGTTCCAGACACCCAGAAATAGACAGAGAAACCCTGTCTCAAACAAAACAAAAAATTTCCCTCTTTTCCCCCTTTTGAGACATGACCTTGCTATATCACCCCACTGTTACACAAGGCATTGTGGGAGATCAAAAAACACACGTCATGTCATCTCTAGGAACTAGACAAGGATGAGGCAACAACCATGGGCCCTGGCTCTGGTTGCTAAAGTGGCTCTCTCTGCTCTGCTGTGAGCCTTCACCAGGGCTCCCCTCAGTCTCTCAATCCTCTCTCTCTCTCTCTCTCTCTCTCTCTCTCTCTCTCTCTCTCTCTCTCTCTCTCTCTCTCTCTCTCCTCTGCTGACTGTGAGCCTTCACCACGGCTCCCTCAGCCTCTCAATCCTCTTTCTCTCTGGTATATGAGTGAGCTTGTGGTTCATGTGTCCACACACATACATGCATGCAGAGGCCAGAACAGGACATCAAGTGTCTTCCTTTATTGCTCCTTGCCTTACCACAGTGAGACGGGGCCTCTCACTAAACTAGAAGCGCCCTTTTCAGCTAAACTAGCTGGCCAGGGAACTCTTTTTGAAAGTACCGGTTTCCCCCATCCAGTGCTGGTGTTATAGGTACCAGCGGCCACACCTGGCCTTTTATACTGGTGATTCTCATGCCAGGCCCCTTCGCAGGTACTTTCAAGGCCTCCAGTGTGAGAATTCTGTCAGCGTTAGACTCACCAGCCTCCAGGTAGAACATCGTCTTCTGAGTGGCAGCAGCAGCAGCACATACAAGATTCTCTCTCTCTCTCTCTCTCTCTCTCTCTCTCTCTCNCACACACACACACACACACACACACACACACACACACACTACACCACCCACCCTGTGAGGCCTGAGCCTTCCCACTTTCTCCTCTCCCTCCACTCGCCTCCAGCTTCCTTTGGGCACTGTCCCTAAAGCTCAACTGTCAAAGGCTCCAAGTGAACAAAATTAGTCTGATTAGGAGCTGGGTTCTACTGGCTTATGTTAGACTTGGCCTCTGCGATTTGAGGCAGCAAGGAAAACCATTCTCGTGTCTCCGTAATGAGCATCAGAATGATACAATCTCTGGGAAGGCAATCTGGAAAGATACCTTAAGAATTTCTTCAAGTGCCTATGCATTGGGGGCAGGGGCTAAGGGTAGAGCACTGGCTGCTCTTCCAGAGGAGCCAGTTTGATTCCCAACACCCATAAAGTGGCTCACAACTATCTGCAGCTCCAGAGCCAGGGGGTTTGATGCCCTCTGCTGGCTTCTGTGGGCCCCAGGCACACACACAGCACACAGACAAAACGTGCAGGTAAAACATGCAAATACATGATAAGTGCTTTAAATGTCTGCCCTTTGAGCCTTTGACGAGTGAGTATAAGATCTGTTCTAAGAATGACCTGAGGGCTGGAGAGATGGCTCAGTGGTTAAGAGCTAAGAGCACCGGTTGTTCTTCCATAGGACTCCGGTTCGAATTCCAGCACCCACACGGCAGCTCACAACTGTCCGTAACTTCAGTTCCAGGGGATCTGATGCCCTCTTCTGGATTCTGAAGGCACTGCAAGCACATGCTGCACAGATATACATGTAGACAAAACACTCATACACATAAGTAAATAGATAAAAAAGAATTACTACACATTAAAAAAAAACCTAAAATGTTTCCGGATTTGGTTGTAGTATCCGAGGAAGAGCGCTATACTCAGGAGGTTTGCCGACCAGATCAGTCTGCCCAGTAGAGATGGCAATGAGGTCCCATATTTAGCCATCTGGAAGACAGAAAGGGGCTCAGACTCCATCCTCATGCTTACGGAACAAGCGATGTATTAACTGAGCCATCCCCCCAATGGCCACTTGATATTTCTTTATGAATGTACATATTTGATTGCATGTGGGCAGGTCCTGTTTCTGACTTTGTCAGTAATCGTTTTTAAGGCTGGCCAGAATGCTCAGCACAGAGACATGGGGGGATTTCTTGAATTTTTTTGTTTTTTGTTTTGAAATAGAATCTCAGGTATCTCAGACCAGCCTTGAACTTGCTGTGTAGCTGATCTTGAACTTTTGCCCTCCCTGCCTCCACCTTGCAAGTCCCAGGATTACAGGAATATGCCAAAATGCCATTTCATGGGGTGCTGAGAGGGGCTGAGTCTGGGGCTTTGTGTATACTAGGCACACACTCCACCAACTGAGCCACATGGCCAGTCCCTTCTGAATAAACTCTTCGACCTTAGAGTACCCAAGAGAGAAACCTACGTGTTAGAGTTGACAAAACTAAGCCCAAAGAAGATAAATGGCTTTCATAGAATCACAGGTCGATGGGTCAGAGAAGCAGTTCAGGAATTCATTCATTCTTTCTTTCATTTGTTCATTTATTGTTGTCTAAGTGCCTGCTATGTTCCAGGCACTGTCCCAGCTTTGGAGATAAAAAGATGGACAAGACAGTCCCTGACTTCCTGAAAATCTGGTGTTGTGGTAGCAACAGCCCATAAGCAGATAACCAAACAGATGCCAACAGCTGGGCTAGTGATAAGTGCCACGAAGAAAGCAGTGCTTCCCAGACCCCACCCCCAACACCAAAAATAAATAAATAAATAAAATCCCATAACCAGCAAGCACTCCAACCCTGGCTTTTGGCTTCTGGGGGCAAGGAGGGCAAGGCTCTTTTCACTACACCACGATGTCCGCCCGAAGTAAACAAAGCCATAATTTATGAGACTCCCTCAGCTGCCCGTGTGTGCACTTGGTGGAGCTGACACCCCATGCTGTCCTGAAAGAGGGCCAACATCATCAGAAGCAGCAGCTGACTGGCTTGCCCGCAAAGCAGGTGTCCCAGCACTGGCCACCCTGGCCTCTGCTGCCTTGAAACTTCACATCTGGTGCCCAAAGAGAGGAGTGTGTTGAAAAAGGACAGCTATTGAACCAGTGGAGTGAGGAGGGCTGGAGCTGGCCGATTTGGAGGATGATGCAAACCACAAGGGGACAGTACTCAGAGACGACCGGGAAAACAAATGGACTGGAGTTGCAGGCATGACTACTGCCTGAGCATCCCCGCCACCACTGGGAGGTTATTTCTTGTCAGTAATGGCATCCTCTGATGTCTGTGCTTCCCTCTGCACCGTCCTGGTCGGGCTGTACCTAAAGCCGGTGTTTTCTGTACACACAGAGAAGGGCACACAGCCCATGTAGAAGGCAGGGGTGCTGATGGATTGGAGGGAGCCAACAGATCACAACTCGGCATGATCCCAAGGACACCCACTCAAACACTGGGCCCACCAGCACTCCCTCATTTCGTTATGACATCAGTTTTGAGGCTGACATGTTTTGTAATATAAAGTAGACACTTGAATAAAAATGAATTGGGAAAAAAGTAATGAAGTATGACAAGTCATTTTTCTTTCAGTGGTAAGATTAATGACCAAAGCATTGCTCTAAAAATAATAGCACTTGTTGACCAACCACTGGGAACATTTATTACCTCCAGTCCTCATAGTAACCTTTAAGTAGCTATTAGCGATGCATAGGAGATGAGCACCGAAGACTCAAAAATTGTCTCTGTAGCCACACTGAGGCTGGGATGCAGCTCTGCTTGTAGCATGCTTATGTAGCATGCACAAAACCCTGGGTTCGGTCCCTATCAGTACATACATTGGTAGTGGTGGGCACATCATAGCACTTAGGAGGTAGAGGCAGGAGGTTCTAAGTTCAAAGTCACCCTTGATTACTTAGTGTATAACCTGGAATAGAGGAGACATGTTTCAAAACAATTCACACCGGTGGTAAATGGGCACTGAGCTTCATTCAATCGGTGCAACTCGAAAGGGCAAGTCTTTTCTATAAAACCATGACGTGTCCATCTCTAGGTGTTGCTGGGAATCCACTTAACATACTACAAACTCAGCTACTTGCCAAGTTAGGAGTTACATGAGTTAGGAGTTACATGAAGGTCCCATGTTTTAGAGGTGAACTGTGGGGTTCATGGCAAAGATAGCTCTTATGGCCTGAGAAGCATTCTCTCATGGTACTTGTCTGATGACCGTTCGGTGGACAGCTCACACGAATGCCCAACTCCAACATGCATAACTGCGTACTGTACTTCCCAGGGCTGGGGAGAACCGGCATCAAGAATGGAGGGGCAGGAGGACACTCAGTTTGCCTCTCAACTCCCAGCTCTGCCATGTCCTAGCTGGGCAGCCTCTGAACTCCTTCATTCATGAAACTGGGCTGACCATGCTTTATAAAACTGCTATCAAGTTTACAGAAGCAGCTGGCCATCCAGTAGGTATATAGCAAACATGACTTGGGCTGAGCTTAGTTGTAGTCTGTGAGTTTGGGTCACTTTGGCCCAAAGAATTCCAGAGAGGTGCTGTCATTCCAGGTTGAAATCAGAGTGTGTGCATGTGCGTCAGAGAAGGGCCTCTGTGAGTCCTGAGAGGAACTGTGGAACCAATCCCATCTCCACGCTTTAACTAGACCATGGCTCGGGCAAGAGCCAAAGGATTTCCAAGCAGGAGGTGACCCAACAGAGGCTAATTGCTCCACACTGAAGTCACTCCTAATGTTCTCCTGTCCTGAGTTTCCAGCGGGATCAAGGGAATCATCTGTTGAAAAAAGAACAAAAATCCAGCTTCAAATTCTTTTCCTCTGCTTGCTCTCTCAGGATGCAGTGGCAATCTGGCTCATAGTTCTCTTCGGGCCATTAAGGGTGATTTTTCTAATGTACCAATCTGACACATTAAAATTCTTTGCATAGTGCAAAGTCTAAACTATTTAGCAAAGACCCCGATTGTTTGGCGTCCTAACCCACTGCTCTGCCTGGGCCACTCATAACATGGAGCGCTGTGCTCTGACATCCCGGCTCCTCCTGCCTGCCATGTGCTTCTCCCTTTCCCACCTGGCAAACTCCAGTCTGCTCAAGACTTCAGCGCTGCCCCCTGCGTGTATCTCCCCTTCATCAACTCAGGCAGGCACACTAGAAAGAGTTCAGGTTTCAAGTCAGAAAGCCCAGGGTCCACCTTTGGCCCTTCTTCCAGGCTAGCCAGAATATCAGCCAAAGGAAAAGACGCCCTTCTCCAGTCCACAGTGCAATCTTCCAGGTAGGGAGATAGATCTGGGGGTTACAGCCAAAAGGCTCGGGTCCTAAACCACCACCTCTCAAGCATGACCAACCATTTTAATGGTGTAACTTGTTTTGTTCCTAACGTGGAGTCAGCATCCGTACAGGTTTGCTAAGTGCACACATGCAAATGTTTTTTCCAGCTGTCCACTTAAAATTTATTATTAAAAATAAGTATCTCACTTTTACTTGTTTGCAAACACTTTAAACTCAGAATGTATGCTGTGTGTGCATGTGTAGGCATGTTTGTATGTATGTGGATGCAAATAAACATGTGCGAGCACATGTGGAGGCCCTCAGGAGATAGCAGGTATTTGGGTCACACTCCACTTTATTGAATCAGGGTCTTTTGGCTGAACCCAGAGGTCACCGATTGACTGGTATCTGTCTTGGCCTCTTGTTAGGTGGAGTCAACATAAGGTCATATGGGTGAGTGCAGACTCCCAGAGGGACAAAGGAAGCATTCAGCCAGGCATTCTGGTCTGAGAGTTTGCTTTCTGAGCATGTGGCCCCAGACCGACTAAAACAGCAATCTACTGGTACCATGTTATTTCTAGATTTTTCATACCTTCCAAGGAAGTTCCCAGCACATCACGGATTTTGTTGTTTTGCGTGTGTGTGAACATGCAGGTGCTTGTGCGTGCGGAAGCCTGAAGTTGCTGTCATCGTAATCTTCCACTATTTTCTACTTTATTTACTGAAGTGGGTCTCAGGGCTACGCCAGCTAGCCAACCAGCCCCAGGAAACTCTGTCTCTGCCTCCAGCGTGCTGGGATTTCAGAAGGCCACGATGCCCACCTGGCCTGTATATGGGAATCGGAACCAGCCCTCAAACCTGCATGACAAGTGTTTTATACACTGAACTCCTTTAAATGGAGAATATTACTGTGGCCTTGCCCATTTGCAGTCATGGGCAACAACTGCCCCTGGGCCACTTTCTACCTGTGAACCTGCAGCATGGCTTACTTAAGGAAAAAAAAATGCCCAATTTCCTTTGTTACTCTTACAAAGATTGTGTCAAAAGCAAGATCAAGAATTGGATGAACTCTTCAAGGCAAACAGTATTCTTAACTGAAACCAAAGAGATGGATTCATCAGGAAGCTTAATTTACAGGAGTTTCCTGGAGACCTAAATGACTGGAAAGCTTTATTTTTGTCTAAACTTCTTCTAAATTCTTCTAAACACTTATTAGTCTACTTACTTAACTTTGTTAAGTTAGTAAGTACAGCATACAAAATATAATTGGCTGTTTGTTTATAGATTCAAGAGCAGCTGGCAGGGAGGCTGCAGAGGACTCGGGCATCAGGGGAGTGGTTGAGAAACAATGAGACAGGCTTCAAACTGGAGCCTATGCCATCCGACCAGTCCGTGTCCCTTCACTTATTAAAACGAGCATCTCCAGTTGGGCCGGCAGAATGGCTTAGTGATTAAGGACAATGGCTGCTCTTCCTGAGGACCTGGATTCAATTCCCAGCACCCACATAGTGTAATCCCGTGTAACCCCAGTTCCAGGGGAATGTGACACCCTCTTCTGATCTCTACAGACACCAGGCACAGATATACATGCAACAAAACACCCATACATACACACACACAAATGAGCATCAGCCATCATTGGACAGTGTGGGTTGGTAAACTAACATACAGCCAACACGTGATTCTGCATGAGGTTAAGTAAGACCGGGCAATGGAGGCATGATGTATATAACCTGTCTATGCTATTTCTGAATTCTGGGATCTGGAGCAAACTGCTTTAGTTTCCTCATGAAGATTGGGAATAAAAGTGCCTGTGGACTTCAGACACAGTTGAATCAGCAGAGTGCTTGACTGGTGTGCACATAGCCCTGGGTTCCATCCCAGTACCACAAAGACTGGGTATGATGGTTTATGCCCACAGTCCACCACTCAGGAGGTGGAAATGATCAGCTTAATGTCATCCTTGGCTACACAGTGAATTTGAGACCAGCCTGGGATACAGGAGACAGTGGCTCAAAATCTTAAAAAAAAAAAAAAATTTAAAGTACTCTAGGTTGTTAGGAGCAAGAGTTAATTAATATATACAATGTATGCAACAGTGTTTGGTACACAGTAGGTGCTCAAACATGACTTTTCTCCTAATTTCACATGTCAAACTATAAGTTCCTACTCACACATTGCCTCACTAATGGCTTGCAGCAAGGCAGAAGGCTGTGCATTTTAAAGAAAGACGCTGACCTCAGGACAGAACCTGGCCTACTGTCAGCACTGAACAGAGGCCCTTCTGCTTCAAGCCTGTCTCTCCATCGGAGAGTATGCAGTATGCCGAAACTGTTGGGGCCCTACATAATCAACCTACAAGGAACCACTGCACAGATTGCCCATAAATAATCCCAGTTATCTGCTCAAGACTTGTCCATAACTCTACGATCTCAGAGTGGACAAGAATTGTGTTAAACACATGAGTAGGGGGTTACTCATGCTTTCCTTACACGGAGTATCATATACAGGTGAATGAAGTTCCGGCAACTCCTTACACGGAGTATCATATACAGGTGAATGAAGTTCCGGCAACTGAGAGGCTGGTAACCCTTCCCCAGAGGTGTCCTAAGTCAAAGACGCTCTTTGCAGGGGACTAGGAAACTTTGCCCATTGTGCTCACTCAGGTTCTCTGCTCATCTGAGCACTGCCACTGTTACGGACTTAGTTAACGTGTATACGGCTGGTCTTCCAGGCTCTCACAGATGCAGGAGTCTCTTGTCCGGGACCAAGGTGACTACCATTCAAATGCTCGGGGCTTTGCATTTGAAGGATCCATCCTTCAAGTGCAGTCCAGGAAAAGAAGTGCCACATGGAGGAAGAAAGCACAAAAGACCAAAGGAAAAGCTGAAGAAGGGCTAGCCAGAGAACTCTGAGCCTTAAAAGAGAAGGCGGCAAGAGCCAAGGGGAGGACTCAAGGAATGAGAAGACTGGCAAGATCGAGAGAAAAGTAGAGGAGGAGGGGCATGTAGCAACTTAGGCTTGAAATGGAAGGGCAATTCTGGAGTTACGGCGGGTTCTGATCCAATGGAAAATTAGACCAGGAGCCTTACCAAGCTTCTTGCTAAGGAGTCTGGGTGGTCATCTGTGGGTGGCCCACACTTAAGAACACACACACAAAAACTGGACAGAGACACAAGAGGGGAGAAGTGTCATGCAGCAGGGAGTGGCGAGAGCCAATCCTAAATGCAGTTATTTGGGTACAATGTGCCCTTCAGAGAGGGCATGGTGACAGCATGGGCTAATTTGCAGAGCCGCCAGGGTAATAACTCAGAGAGCAAGGCTGCCTTCTCGCAACAAAACGAGGCAGCCCCTGAAGGCTTCATGGTGGTAAAAGCTGCATTATACAGCAAGCTGAGATCCCGGAACCAAGGAAAGAAGAGACACGTTTACCAAAACGAGTCTGACACTGAGTGCATTTCTGGCACATCTGTTATTAGGCACTTGCTCTACCCTGTCCTCAAGGAACGATTTGTTTCCTTATAAGGATCCTCTTCAGCTCCCTGTATACCCAGCACTGTCTTCTTCAAGGAACAAAGCTGGGACAGAGAACCTGTCCCGCCCCCATCCCACTCCTTGTGTTTTAAGCAGTCGAGGAGGCCCCTATCATTGAGGTTTCTTAGAAACCAATCCTGCTACAGGAATCCAAGCTGAAGAGGAAAGTCTGCGGAACAATGCAAGCTGTTCACGCCAGCTGCCAGAATGAAGCAGTCTGGGCTATGACAGCTTCTTAAATCCCACTGGCACTTCCCCACTACTAGACGTCAGATACAATGTGCACTTACAGATAGGTGCACTCTCATAGAAGCACGGTACATAAGAGAACTGTACTGGCTTTTAATGCAATTAAAAAAAAAACAAACCCTGTCAGCAGCTTTCAGCTAGTCTCCATTACCTATGAGTAAATCCAAACTATTTAGAGGCACCCCAACTTCACATCTCAGTGTCTTTCCCCCCAGTTTTAAAAGTTTATAATCGGGGGCTGGAGACGTGGCTCAGTAATTCAGAGCACTTGCTATTCTCGGAGAGGACTCAGATTCCATTCCCAGGACCCACAGGACAGCTCAGGGATGCCTTCTTCTGTCCTCCAGGGGCACCAGGAACATACACAATGCACATACACATAGACATGCAGGCAAAACACTAATACAAGAAAAAATATAATTCTACAGTCTACTCCTTTACCCCCAAAGCCACGCTCTTTTGCCTGGGAGACCCTTCCCATTCTTTCTTGATAAGCTTGTATGCGTTCTTCAAAATTGTGTGGTTCTCTCCCTCCCAGACGCTAACTTGGAGACCTGCCTTCTTGTGAGCTCTAGGAGACCCTGACTTGTCTATCAGTGCATTCACAGCCCTGCAATTCCATTTTATCTTCTCATCTCCACCGGATGCTGAAGATAAGAAACAAATTCTACACTATCTATTGTATCCTCCTGTGTTGCGGTAAGAGGCCTGATATGTGTTAGACACAATAAATGTTTTAATGAATAGTAAATACTGCCATCTATAAACCTTTCTTTTAATAAAAAAGAAAATTCTGCTCTTTAAAACCTGTCATAAAACTGGAGAGTCACCTTCCCCTTTTGATTGGATGTACTGCCAGGCCTCTGAGAGGATGCTATTTGGGTCGTGTGCTTGGTTCAAGAACCTGGTAACTGCCGGCAATCGCCATGGGAATAGAAGCAGCACCCACTGCCCGCCCGCTACTGTGGACCACATTCAGGCTATAGTTATCAGTTGGCTCAGCACACAGACTGGCTTATTTCAGTTCAACTTTCTTAAGGAACAGAATGCAGGATCAGGACTAGATTTCCTTCTTAATAAACTGAAAAATAAGGCCGGTTAAAACTAAGATTTCCCAGAGGACTGAAAAGATGACGAAGACAGCAAAAAAACTTGTACATTTCAGACTGGAAGTCTGCACTTTTAGCAACATAAACTGAAAACCAGTCTGTTCCCAGTCAGCGTGTAGGTAACTGCACGCCCTGCCACCAGGCTGTCAAGCAACGAACACATCAGACATTCAGTTTGAAGTAGTTTCAAAATGGCTTCTCGAATTTATTGAACTCGTGGGTAACCTGGTTGAGTGCTGTATAAAACGGAGAGAAAAACGCCACCACGCGATGCTTGCTTAGCTTCCTCAGGCAGCTCCAATCAGGTGGGGTGCTGGGTGCAGGGACCAGGGACTCGCACTCTTCCTTGAGAGGTGCAACCCCAACTTGCACCAGAGCTCCAATTCAAATTCAGTTTTATTAGAAATCCCTCCATAATCAGATTTAAAGAATATTGGATTGTTGCCTTGTACTTTTCCATTCCCACTTGGAAAAATGGTTAGAGGCGATGACAAAAATAACCACTTAAAACAAGGGACTCTTCTCCAGAAGCTTCTTGTCAAGCTTAAGTCCAGGCATTCCACGCTTTTCCACTTAAAAAAAAAAAAGGTCTGGAGTGTGCCAACCTTTACTCAGTCTGATGTGCGAAGCCGTAAGGCCAGGACTCATCTCCCAAGCTGCTGGTCTTAATCAAGCCCATGCTTGGTTGCTAAAACAGCTATGTTAATGCCAAGGTCAGTCCCAATCCTAACTTCCAATAGTAGGCAGCTGCTTACATCTCTGTGACACAAGCCAGGCCTCAGTGGAAGGGTTGGGTCAGACACCCCCCATCGGCCGAGAGTGAATCACACGGGCAGTCATGTCTGTGCTCCCTTCCCCACAACTCCGTGCAAAGTCATTGCCACACAGCCTCCTGCCCAGACATAAGGGAAGGTGCTTGAAAGCCATTATCAGAATAAAGACACAAAAGCCAACGTTTTCATCACTGTCTAGACCGATAGCCAGTCAGATCCCCATCTCTTCCTGGGGAGCCTGTACTGCTGGGGGAACGGAGGACCTGAAAACACAGAGGAGCGACACTGTGTAGAAATGTGTGCCTTAAGTTCCCCACACCTTCCTGGGATGGGCAGCCGCCACTTCTCTGTTTACTCTGTCTCACTGTATTGGTTCCACTCTCTAGGCATTGAGACTGGAAATGTATTTGGGAGAAAGACACCGTGAACATAAGAGTAGACTGTGTACCCTGTATGGTAACATGGCAGCTCTGCCAGTGGCTGCCATGCTGACTCTTGGTCATTTCTGGTGAGGTTCGGTACATGAGTAAATTTCTATTTGTGCTCTGTCCTAACTAAGTGTGAGCAAAGTTCTGAGGTCTGCCTGGAGCTGTGTCACTCACTATGACAGAAATAGGGGATTGCAGAAGATTTTAGTTTTAGCTTTTGTCTGACCAAGATTTAAAAGTTTTACAGAAAACAGATTTGTGGGGTCAGGGAACAGAAGTGTGTCAGCACAGAGAGGAAAGACACGCAGCAGAATTCGTAAACTACAAACACTGCCACACAGGTTCACAGAGTACAGAGGACCAGAAGAGGAACACGGCGTGAGGCATGAGTGGGGCCCAGCAGGTAATTCTCAAATGAACTCTTCTATGCGGGTCAGAAATTGTGCTTTATAAACTCATTACAATGTAACAGCTTTTAAAATATCTTTTGCCTCCTGCTTCTAGGTGACTCCATTTTGATTAGAAAAAAAAAAAAAAACAACCCAGAAATAGTCCAAGTGTCAGGTGATGGCAGTGAAGCACTGTGATACAGACGAGGCAAGGAGCTGGCGAACTTACACAGTAAGTGACAGTCTATACTTGTTGGTCTTCTCCCTTGACCACCCCAAGTCCTGCCAGGGACAGCATTTACTTCTTCTGGAAGAAGCCAGTAATGGACACTTGTCTGTTGGCTTTGCCCAGAGCAGCGGTCCCTTTCTTGGGGCCCTTTCGCGGCTCTTCTTTGGCCTCCTTTTTCACAGCAGCGGCAGGGGGTCTGTGTATCGGAGCCACCTTCATCTTACCCTCCTCTTCACTGTCTGTGCACGATTCACTCTCGTAGACTTTTTCAGTCACTGAAATAACGAAAAAACAGGGACACGTTGGCTTGAGTCATTTACCAAAGGGGAGGCTGCCCTGGGCATCAGGTCCTGGGTTTTTTCTTACTGGGAGAACATATTTAGCATAACCTAAGGTCACACACATGGCCTCTAGGTGGGGCTGAGAACCCCCTACTCCTTCACAGCTAAGCCCCATGTCATCAGATTGCCCAAACCTGTTCCTTGTGTCCTTGTTTACACTGGCTAACTTTCTGAGCTCTACATACGAGCTGTCTGTATCTCAGACATCTCTTCCTAACTCCATGTTCTGAGTGGCTTCCTGAGTCATATTCCATGTCCTACACACCTGCCTGTTTCCAGTGTTCACTTTCCTGGTTCCTCATTTAGCCTGTCAGAGCTCTCACTCTGCCCAGACACTCTTCCACCATGGGTGCTTCTAGCTCACTCCATCCTGTGTCAACCACTGCCCCATCTGAAGCCACAGTTTGCTACTCAACTTCTCAATTCTTGAAACTGAATGACTGCTAGTGAACCCAAGATTTACTTCAGCCTACATTATGAAAAAAACTTCCCCAAATAATTCTAGATGATATATTTGAAAGTTTTAAGACAATGATAAAATAAGCAAAGTTACCAGTTTTCTTACTCCCTACTTAGCCTTTTTCTCTGCCATTAAAATGGGCTGGAGAGATAGCTCAGTGGCTAGAAGCACTTGCTGCTCTTGCAGAGGACCCAGATTCAGTTGTCAGAAGCCACATGGCAGCTCACAGCTGTCTATAATGCCAACCTGGGAACAACTGCCCTCTTCTTATCTCCTCAGGCACCAGGCACACATGTGATGCACATGCATGCATGCAGTATACATAAAAAACTACAACTCCCCAAACTCTTCCCAAAGGAAAGAACTACACCAGTGAGTCTTACAAAAGGCCCCAGTGTGCAGAGGCAGAAGCAGCGATGTCCCAGTGTGCAGAGGCAGAAGCAGCGGTGCCCCACTGTGCAGAGACAGAAGCAGCGGTGCCCCAGTGTGCAGAGACAGAAGCAGCGGTGCCCCAGTGTGCAGAGACAGAAGCAGCGGTGCCCCAGTGTGCAGAGACAGAAGCAGCGGTGCCCCAGTGCGCAGAGACAGAAGCAGCGGTTTCCAGTCACATTTTCACAGAGCAGATGGAGAGGTTCTCCAGCCCCACTGCATCACATGCACCAGCCCCAGGTCACATAGGGCATCACCTTCCTGTGAGGAGAACTAAAGCAGAGGCACCTCAATGCTTTCTCAGCCTTGCTGGATGCAGCAGTGATGGAGAAGCAGTGAAAGGAAACACTTCACTGAAAATGTAACCTCACATGCATAAAATGCTCGAAGCATTAAGTCACAGGGGTATCTTCCCCATCAAAGAATAGAAGTGGTGTCACACTCTAATTCATTGATAGTTCTAATTAAAATATGCTAGCTAAATTGTCTCAGAGATAAGGGTTCAACTATCTGTGTTCTAAAGCCTGGGCTGTCCCGATGTTCACCTGGGGAGCTCATGGGAACACTGCTGGACTCTTGTTCCAAAGTTCCACACTCAGCAGCAGGTTATAATCTGTGCTGGAACAGGAAAGCTTGTTTTTAAACATCCCAGATGACACAAACACAGCTGGTCTGGGTGACACCTGATGAATCACTGTCCCCCTCTCCATTAAAATGGGAGCACACCGACCATGGAGCACACACGAATGTACCTGGCAGTCTTTGGCAAACACTTCTCAGTGGTGTTTTTCTCAGTGGTGTTTTTCTCATGGTGTACTCTGCTGGAGGTCAACTAGCTCCTGCCTCTTAGCACATCCTTCACCCACATCCAGGTAACCCAACTGGCCTACAAAACTACCTAATATTCCTCCCCCCAGCCCGGAGTTCTTAGGATTGGGCTTTACTTTCAAGAACCGATAACCCTCTTTGAGGATTCTGCAGACTTAGAGCACCTACGACATTGACAAGCCTTTAATCCTAGGCCTCAGGACGCAGAGACAGGTAGAACTCTGAATTCGAGGCCAGCCTGGTCTACAAAATGAGTTTCAGGACAGCCAAGGCTACACAGAGAAACCCTGTCTCAAAAAACAAAACAAGAACAAAAAAGAAAGGAAAGAAGGGAGGAAGGAAGATAGATAGACAGACAGACAAACAGACAGAAAGATGTAGTTCAGACGAGAGAACTTGGTCTCTCTGGTAATCTAATTAGGAACACAGCATCTCAGTCAAGCGTGGTATGGCAAACACCTGAAATCTGTGCCCTTGGAGACTGGCAAGAGAACCCTGAGAAGACCATGCCTACAAAGGAAGAAAGGAAAAGAGAAAGACAAGAAAAATGCAGAAAAATTTCAATTTTAGTAAGACTTTCAGGTAATTCACGTAGTTAACAATATTAGAGAAATGTGTCAAATCTTTTTGAGAAGACACTTGAGTGTCATTCCCATGGAATGAATACCTATAGTCTAGCAATCACAATCCCAGAACACCCTCCACCCCAAACACCCACCATGCTACATACATCCTACAACTCAATTTATGGACAAAACTATTAACTGTTAGTTACTTCTTTGTTAGGAAGACCTGAGGAGGTGACTATAGAAAGGAAATGATTTCATAGTTGATGATAAGCCCCTGATATGTCATAAGCTGTAGTCTCTACTCAATGGTAGCATGTCGACAGTATCATACTTCAGGATCAATCACCCTCACAGTGGTGAGCCTGTTAAGAGAATTAGGACAGGGCCTGCGACCAACACAATGATTCCAGGAGCTTTAATCAGCACTTGCTGAGGAAGAGATGATTCTTCAGAGCCAATCAATCTTTTACACTTGATCTTAGCCAAAAGGCCGAGAAGCAATGCCAATCAATCTTTTAAAGAGAGAAATTTAACAGAAAAATGAAAATCAAAAAGCAAGGAAGCCACGCACTGGTAGCACACACCTTTAATCCCGGCGCTCAGGAGGCAGAGGCTGGTGGATCTCTGTGTTTAAGGCCAGCCTGGTCTACAGAGCAGGCTCCAGGGCAGCAAGGGCAACACGGAAGAAAGGAGAGGGAGGGGAGGAGGGAGAGCATTAAAACCTTCTCTAGGAGATCTACTTCGTGACAGGTGCCATATGAAAGGAGAAGAAATTATTCATGCTCCAACCAACCAGAACTTTACAAACCCACGACTGCCTCTAGGCAGAAGAGCATGAAGTTGGAATCTAAGCACCTCAACAGGGTTCCAGTGCTAAATCCCAAAAGCCCCACCTCAGACCATTCATCTATGGAAAGAGCCTGACCTGGCACAAAGAGGATACACAGGAAGCAGGGATCCCGGTCAAGTCATACTCTTCTAAGGATGAATGACACGGGACACCAGAGACTTGACACTCCTAGGTCTAACTACCCGTGGGCAGCCTCCTATCCACTACTGAGTTGCTAACACAATCAGTCTGACATGGCTCAGAGGCCACTCTCAGGTGCACACAGAAGCCCAGCGCGTGCTGACTTCACTGCAACGTTCTGTGCACTCTGCTCCTCAGGGAAGGCTTCAGAGCAGGAGCGGCAGGCAGCACTGCATGGGCTAAGCCCATGTGCATCCACACTGCAGACAGCCTGCCCTGCAGGGAATTATAGTGCCTCACTAAAACAAGAAGAACTCAAGCCTGACGCCAAACATTCGCCTTACCTATGCAGCCCTCTTCATCCACAAAGGTTTTAGATTTCAGTACACGCTTTCGTTTTCTTTTGTTTTCTCCACTTGAACTCTAAAAGATCAGACAGTAACAATATTAAGTTGACCTATGAAGCTATAGACAAAAATAACAGAAGACTCTAAATCTACAAAAACCACCCCCTAACATGCCATTATGATCAAACGTAGAACGAGGAACTCTACACTTCACAGGCACATAATGCTCACTGTATGCACAGGCCTGGCATCTTCCCGTTTACAGAAAGAGAAGCAGTATGCTTAGGAAAGATTCAAGTTCTTGGTGAAAAAGACACACAGATTAAGGACCTTAGTGGAAGAGAGGGACAAGGAAAACACACTACTGCTGTGTAAGGGCTTTTCCAGGAAAGCTGGGGCAGAGACGTCCCTAAACCAGACTGGGGGCTCTCAGTGTGGACCCTTGTAGTAGATAATACTTCCATGTTCAGCCTTGGCGGTTGAACATCATACCCAACTAGTTTAGCCAGAAGCACATATTACTACTATCCTGGCTATGATATAACAGTATGAGATTTACATTAAGTCTTAGCAGAATGAATAAAAGAAAACTAGTGGTTACAAAGGAGGCTTATCAGCACTTATCTTCTCAACATTTCACCACCACTACTGTCTACTAATAGAAATAGATAAGCCACAGCTAAAGAGTCAAAGCTGCATGTCACTGCTTGTTGTGGTTCTTCTCATCTAGTTCTCTCCCTAAGAACAAATTTGAGGGGGTTTTTTTTGTTGTTTTTTGAGACAGGGTTTCTCTGTGGCTTTGGAGCCTGCGCTGGAACTAGCTCTTGTAGACCAGGCTGGTCTCGAACTCACAAAGATCCGCCTGTCTCTGCCTCCTGAGTGCTGGGATTAAAGGCGTGCGCCACCACCAAATTTGAGTTTTATGTTTCTTTTTATCTTTTATAATTTGCCCTGGTGGAGGCTGGGCCTCCTTTTGCACAATTCCAACTGGAGTTGGGTTAGCAAGCAATTCTGATGGTGATGATCACAAAAAAAAAAAAACAGCTGCCCAGAGCTAACCCCTGCCCCCAACCTTCCTAAGGCTATACCCTACAGCAATGTCTGCCCTCAGGTAAGAAAAGAAGGGTGTCCATCTGGTCAACCTGAAGGGAAGTAAGATGAGACATGAGTCAGCTATCAGCCACTGGAGAAGACAGAGAAGGGCACACAAAAACACAGCGACTGTAGGGTCCTGAAAGAAGACACACAGAAGGGAGAACTGGGCTGGGTTTACCTTGACGAGAGGGGACTTGGGTTTCGGCACAGACTCAGGAGGTGGAGATGCAGGAGGAGGTGGAGATGGTGAATCTGCTTCATACATTTCAGGAGAGTCTGGGAAGACTGGAGAATGGAACAAGCTTAATGAAGAGAACTAACAGCTCGAACTGGCACGATGCCTTCTCTACCGCATCTACTTTGAAACTTCTGCTTATCAAAGTGTATTTTGCAAGCAGTAATTCTTGACAACTAAGGACTGCAGAGACTTAAAATACACATTAATTTTTTTCATAATTACAATCAAGAATTTCTGAAGTTGGCAATATCTTAGAGATTCTCTTAGCCAAGTGTTCTATTGTACACAAGACCAGAACATGAAGTTGGTTGACCAATACTGACCACCTACCACATATCAGGAGTCTCACTTTATTCTCACCACAACCCGAGAGACAGATCTTACTCCCATAACACAGTTGAGTAAACAGGTTCCGAGACTCCACTTGGCAAAGGCTCACCACTCATAAAAACAGGTCTTAAACCCAAGCCAGCGTGATTCCATAGCCTCTGCAACCCAACCATCCATTCTCTTCCCACTGTGACCAAGTCAGCAGAGACAGCCTGTTCTACTGAGAGCTCCACAGTGTCCTTGTTGCTATTGTCTGAGGATGACTGACAGGATTTTTGGATCCAGACCGTCCAGCGGGCATTAAGTGCATGGTTTTGGGAAGAATCACCTTTGAAAGCTGCTCTCCATGAAAGATCTAACAGCCAACCCTGACTGTAAGAGACTATTTCTAGTGGCTTCCCCACTGATAAGCCTTATAAGCCTTGCTTTGCCACACAGAGAACGGGCAGGAAAAAAGTCAGGAGAGAGAGAATGTTGTGGCAATGGTATCTGACAATGGAGTACCACACAGGGATCCCAGTTTCTCAGTAAAGAATCATGTCTGAGAGAAGAGAAGGCCACCAGAAAGGAAGGGAGGGTCTCAGCAGACTACTGTTTTGTTTATTTGTTTGGTCATTTTTTTGTAATTTTATCTTCCCCAAAGCTGAGGTCTGAACCCAGGGCCTTGTACTTACTCGGTGAGCACACTGAGCTAATCTCCCCAACTCCGGACCTACTGCTTAATCATCACCAAGAAACTGCTGGCCGTGGGCCTGGGTAGCTGCTTAGCCTCACCTGCTCCCTGAACCTCCTGGCTACATTTAAATTCTTTGCACAAATCTTGGATCTGAATTTCTCCCAACTGATTAGGTCAGTGTTAAAAATTATGACAGTGGAGGGTTCATGGCCAAATGACCTAAAGAGGTGAAGCAGAGTAAGAGCCAGAATAAAGCAATAAATTAGATACTTCCAGTATGAAATAGGCCCTAACTTTATAAACTCAGAGAAACAAGAGACAGAAACATAGGAAAGCAGAGCAGCTTCAGTCTAGCTATGAAGCCGGCTCGCGACGGGAGTCTAAGCAAGAGCAGTGTCACACCACAGAACCAGGAACTCAGTGTTCTGAAGTGGTGGCTCACTAGAATGCTGGGCTGTAGTGTTCCCTTTCAGACCCCTCCCAGCACTGCACGCAGCTGTTTACCTGTGTCCACCCTCAGGGGCAACAGTAACTCTGATGTCTACTTCCTGGGTAAAATCTGGGGTGAGGAACATCCAGGTCAAGGGAAGGCCACAGATAGTTCCCTCTTCCTACTTTTCAGTTGCCCACCTCCCCGAGATCATACCGTAATAAAATGTCATAATCCCCCTGGCAGAGATAAAGAGATTTCAACACGGCCTGAGAGACGGAAGGCAGCTGGGAGGAGCTGACAACGAGAGCCAGCTCAGTGATTCAGATGGCAGGGATTACCATCGTAAGCTTTGTTTTATCGGACTTTAAAAACTGTCTGTGTTTAAACTTAGATATTTTAAGACGGATAAGCAACCAACATTTTCTACTTTATAAACATCAATCACTCATTTTCATAATAACCCCACAAATCATTATTTGTTTCATACAACTGAAGTTCAAAGAAATTGAAAAAAAAAAAAAAACTTGCCCATACTCAGTCTTTACCGTTAATCCAAGCATTCTGACTCAGGACATTTTTACTGACGTAAATATGACGGATGCTTTGTGCATTAGGGTGTTCAATGACGAGAAACATTCAAGAGATGAAGCATCACCTCAAGAAAGCAGTTTTTACTCAGACAGACTTAAGAACTATGGGAAAACTCTTGTCAGTGAACCAACAATGTAACCACGTGTTTGTCAAGAGTCCTCTGGCAGAGACTAGTGATTCCAATTCCTGGAAAGTAATCACTGTTTCCTAGGACTCAATATATATATATACATATATATATATGTATATATATATGTATATATATATATATATATATATATAGGTTCTTCAGGATCCAGCTTCAATCCCAGCATCTACGTGGCAGGCAGCTCCCCACCTGGTATAACTCCAGTCCCAGGAAATCTATTACCCTCTTCTGAACACTGTATGCATATGGTACACACAAACATGTAAGCAAAACACCCATACACATACTTCATTAATTTTCCTGTAGAGACTCCTGTGCTTATTCTGCTTGCCTGTCTTACAACACTGTCCACATCCTGACCCTGGAAGATCCACAGTGCCATTCCCTTTCAACAGCAACTGAGTGCTCTTCCAAAGGTCCTGAGTTCAATTCCCAACTATACATGCTCTTGCAATTTTACCAGTTTTATTTATTGGTATGTCTAGAATATGTACTTGAAGGCAGCCAAAGGAACACTAGCCTTAGAGAGAAAAGAAAGGGCTTAGATAGTGTGTGTGAAAGTCGTACTTCCGTTTTCTGTATTTCTGTTTCCTTTCTTTTTTCCTGTTGTTTTTTTTTTTTGATTTATTTATTATGTATACAGTGTTTTGCCTGTGTGTGTCCTTGCAGGCCACAAGAGGGCACCAGATCTCACTATAGGTACTTGTGAGTCACCATGAGGTTGATGGGAATTTAACTCAGGACCTTTGGAAGAGCAGTCAGTGCTCTTAACCACTAAGCCATCTCTCAGTCTCTGTTTTAAGTATTTTCACAAGTTACCAGATGATTACTATTCTTATAAAAATCTGTAGCAGACTTCAAAGAGAATTATTCTCTCATTGTTAGGACTACTGCTGTCATTGTAGTCCACAGTAAGTGAAATTTTCAGATCTTTGAGCATGAACCAAGAAATGATCCCCTACCAAAAATTAATAGCAATGCCTACCTTCATCTTCACTGCTGTCAGACTGAGGAAGCTTGATTCTTCTCCTCCTCTTTTTCTTCAGGTTTTCTGTTTTCTTGGCTTCCTCATCAGATAAGTCTACTCGCTTCCCCCTGCAGCCATCAGGGAATAAATTAAGCATGTTACACAGAACAGAAAGTGTGCATGTCTTGAGTATGCGTGTGTTCCTATGCAGCTTCTTGTAGAGCTTACAGCCATAAATCCAGAGGGTAGAAAACAACAAAGTAGGTAAGGAAAGACTGGTTCATTTGAGACAGTGTTTCTATGTAGTCCTGGCTGTCCTGGAACTCACTAGGTAGACCAAGCTGGCCTCCTGCTCAGAGATCCTCTTGCCTCTGCCTCCCAAATGGTGTACCATTGTGCCCAGCAGAAAGATTGATCCTTTGGAGAAAATACACTGCTAGCTATTCACAACTGTATCACTTTATAGGGTAGCCAGAACAAAAGGCTTCACCAGTTCTCTCTAGGCCGTGTAGAGTCCTGTCAATGCCTTTCCCCGTACTGGCCACTGGCCTCTCGGTCATTTAACATGCACTAAATAAGCGCTAAACAACCAAACTGCAAAGGAAAGAAATGCTGTTCTCAAAAAGCCATGGTAGGCCAGACATAGTGGCACATGCCTATAATTTCTGCAGAGAGGTGGGAGGATTCTAAGACTGAGGACAGCCTGCGCCACACAGTGCAAACTTGCCTCAAAAGACAAACAGGTTTTGGCCAGCTGCACTAGCTATTATACAACATGATAAAATTTAATGGACAAATAACACTGTGGGACACAACTGTTAAAAGCTAAGTAGATATTCTACAGGTAGGAAGGGAAGACAACATTCTCAATTGAAAGAACAATGTGAGCAAAGGCACAGATAAGACCGTAAATTCATTCTAGTGATGTCATAAAAACCTAGACTTTCTCTTGACATTATTTAGCTTCTCTGCTTTCTTCATTATGGCATTCATCAATACATAATTTAAGGGCCTACTGTGTGTTAGAGACAAATACATGTAAACCATAATCTTTCTGTCATTGAGTGCCTATGTCTTATTTAATTTTGAACACCAACTGTTTTTTCTACTTTAGCTAGGAAAATAAAGCAAACCCAAAGTAAGCCACAGGGAATAAATATTAGAGTAGAAAGCAATGCAGTAGAAAAGAAAGAAAACTAACGAAGTTAGTTGTTAGGTTAAGGAGAAAAGATTAATAAGCCACTTGCAATAGAGGGAAAACATGTATTTCCAAGTGGAAATTAATAGAATAAAGGACTCTGTAGTCATAACTGCAGAGCCTACAAACACTCCAAGAACAAGGCTAGATTATAAACATTTTAACAAGCCCAGGCACTTAGAGGAAATAAAGTCCTTTAAAAGCACAAACTGGTCCAAAAAGGACTAGAAAAATTTGAGTAACACTATATAAAGCTTTCACATGTACACACACACGCAGCTCTTATAAAGAAAATCCAGGCCAGACTCACTAATAGATTTTATTATATATTTAAATGTATTAGAAATACATCGATATAGGGCCAGAGATGGCTCAGTGGACCAAGGTGTTGCTGCCAAGGCTAATGAACCAAGTTCTATTCCAGGGCCCCACACTGTGGGAGCAGAAAACTGACTACCACAAGTTATGTCCTCTGTGTCATGGTATGTACATACACACATATCCCCCTCAACACACCCTAAATGAATGTTAAAGAAAAAATATGATTCACAAACTCCTCTTAACTTATGAAGTAAACACAAGCCAGATACTAAAACTAGCCAATTAGCAGGAAAGAAAATAGCTGAACTGTAGTCTTCAAAACTATAGAAACAAAGGCCTCCCAGGGCAATGCTAACTATCCAGCAGTGAGCAAAACAATAAATATGACCAGGGAGCTAATCCTAAGAATGCAAGGCTGGTTTAACATTTTCATGTCAATCAGTATAACCGATCATATTAGCAGAAAACCTGTGCGAGCCACCTCAATAAAACCAGAAAAAGCATGCTAAAATTTAAAAGCAATGAGTAAACGCCTCTCAGAAAACTTGGAATAGAAAAAAACCTTCTTAACCTGGTAAAAGGACACCTACTAAAAACCTACACTTAACTGGAGGGATGCCGAGTACATGCCTGGAACAGCCTCCCACAGTGAGTGCTGGGATCATGGCTGGGACATTTTAATCCGTGTATATCATGTGTTCCCGGGAGGTAAGGCCTACTGGGCAGAGCTTTACCCCTCTGAAATGTCACCATTTTGTTGCTCCAACTTTACCACAAAAGTTGGTTCTTTGTGGGCCTATCAGTGCTGACAGTGTCCTTTAGATTTCTTTCAACAGACTAATTCCTACCAGCTATGAGGTAGTGTCTCAAATTCCTGGATCCATTTTTAACAGCTTGTGTGCTTTTTATTTTCTTTTCTAATTACATTTTACCACTTGAAAAATAAACTCATTGATATAAAAAGAAAACAAAGAACTTCTTCTCTTAAACTGGACTGGAAACAGTAACTTCTCACTGGGTAATTTGATGTGAAACGCGCGCACGCACACACACACACACGCGCGCACACACACACACACACACACACACAGAGGCACACTTTCATGGTGTCTACACACTTAATCTGAAGCCTGCATCAGTGGAGACAACTGTGGCTCTGGATCTGAACCACCCCAACCGGCTGCCCTGCAGTCCTGCTCCACAAGATGAGCCGTGGGCTTCTCTCTTCACTCTTGAAGTGTTAAGTAGGTTTTAGTACTAAGCTGAAACTGCCTGCCTTAGAAATCCCAAACAAACCTTCTCACCTCCACAAGACACTCCCCTTCCCAAGCGACAAAATTTTCCTACCATTTTTTTTCCTTCTGCTGCATCTTCACAGGCTCTGCCTTCCTGGGGGATTTCTTCAGAGCTGTGGGAGCTGCCAGCTTTGATTCAGTGACAGACACTGGAGGCTGCTCCACTGTTTTTTCTTCTTTCACTTCTTGCTCTGAATCCAAACTGACTTTAAGTTTATCTACAAACAAAGTACAACAGACTACATATAACCCACTGTGCACTGTTATCCATCACTCCTGTGCCGGTCCACTGTGTGCCAGGTAATGTTAGGAGCAAGGGATAAAAACATCCCTGTCCTAAAAAAGAGAATAGTTGATCGAGACAACATCTATGATCTTCATTTCTGATTCCCACTAACCTCTCATTACACCACTGCCCTACTGCTGTGTTGTCACTACAGCAAACACAAGGTTTCAAAATACCAAATTTTGGGTTTATTGTGTGTCTGTTGGGTGTGTGCATGCCATGATACAACTGAAGGTTAGAGGAGAATGTTTTCTCCTTTTACCATGCAGATCCTAGGGATCAAACTCAAGCCTTCAGGCGCCCCTATATTCAACTTTCAGGAAGTTTTCCTCTTATTTTCAAACGAGGAAAACAAGAGTTGCAGGTAGTCATGATGATGTTCAAGAACACAGCTTAAAAATAGGCTGACAGCTAAATTCGTAGCAACATCTTTTCTATTCAGCCTTTTAAAAAATTATTTATTTTGCTTGTATTGGTGTTTTTTTGTTTTTTTTTTTTTTTGGTCTGCATGTGTATCTGTGTACCACAAGCATGTCTGGTGTGTGTGGAGGCCAGAAGAGGCATTGGACCCCTGGTACTGCAGTTGAAGATGGTTGTGAGCCACCACATGAGTGCTGGGAATTGAACCTAGGTCTTTAAGAGCAGCCAGTGCTTTTAACCACTGAGCCATCTCTCCAAGCCCTGTAGTTTATGCCTGGATAGTCCTATCTCACTACTGCCTTCAATGATAGAACTAATTTAAATCCTGCTTCCCTCTGGGCAAGCCTAAAAGTCATTTTTCTCTGTGAGAACTGGGACTACTATCAGGTAAAAACATTAAGTGAGAGAAAAAGTAAGCGCTGGACATGGGCCTCAGTTAGTTCAACTCCTGACCTGGGTCCCTACATTAAGCTGAGATACCACAGCACACACAAGTGGCCATGCAGAACAGAAATGGATCAGCCATCTGAGAAATACAGAAATGCATAATTTAGCCTTCTGTACCCAGTGACAGCTATTCATAGGCAAAGTCAGAATACACAATTAGAAAGCCACACACAGCGAAGGTTCTTCTGAAAGCTGTTAGCGTTACCTGGTCTGCAGCACCATCTATGATGTGGAAAACCACCTGTCTTAGTCTTGACTGATATGTACAGCTTAGGACAACAGGTTTTCAAAGCATGTATGATCTTTGAGAGTGTAGATGGATCAAAACACAAAATGCAATCTATTCATATTTTTGAGTGTTCATGTGGGAAATCTAAAGGGTGGACTTGTCTTCACCAACGAAATGGTGGTAACCATGGTTTCAATTTTAAATTCTGTTGTTCTTTTTTTTTTTTGGTTTTTCAAGACAGGGTTTCTCTGTAGCGTTTGAGCCTGTCCTGGAACTTGCTCTGTAGACGAGGCTGGCTCCGAACTCACAGAAATCTGTCTGCCTCTGCCTCCCAAGTGCTGGGATTAAAGGTGTGTGCCACCACTGCCTGGCTAAATTCTGTTGTTCTTACCTGTGCTTCTTTTAAACTTTCACACTAAAATATCCCAAATTGACTAGGAAAGTGAACATTTTGCAAGTAACAGAATTTCACCCTTTTTAAGGCTAAGCAACCTTTCATTGTCTGCATCTATCTACAAAGTTTGTCTTATTTTTCCATTCTATCACTAGTGTGCAATAGAGCTGAGCATGTAGTAGGTATATAATAAACAATTTCAAAATTTGGCAGATTTTACTGTTAACAAATATTCGTGTATTTTACATACTTTTAAATGATAAACGAAAGAGTCTTCACTGGGGACCAGAGTGGCTCTGAGGTTCTATCTACTCTTTCCACACCAGGCAACTCACAATGGCCTGGAACACCTTCTTTGGGATTCCAGGGGAAACTAACCCCACAGATATATACAAATACAAGTTATCAAAAAAAATATTTTAAATAATTAATTAAAATTCCTCACTGGATCTTATAAATATACAAAAACAAGAAAAGCATCAAATTGTCAAGAAATGGTAACAGACTGAATACAGCGTACCAGTCCCAGCCATGCAGGCGAATGACATCATGATGTGTTCACAGAAACGGGGCCTCCCATGCACTGCTCCAGCACCACCAGTCCCAGCCATGCAGGTGAATGACATCATGATGTGTTCACAGAAACGGGGCCTCCCATGCACTGCTCCAGCACCACCAGTCCCAGCCATGCAGGTGAATGACATCATGATGTGTTCACAGAAACGGGGCCTCCTGTGCACTGCTCCGCCACCACCACGAAACCGTGTTTCTGGATAACTTCCAGGTACCACATTTTTCTACTTTCACAATACAAAAACATTCTTGTCTGAGAACCTCCACAGCAAATAAAACACTATCACTCCAATCCCCCATGGCGTATCAATCTGACCATCGTGGAAAAGCAGAATTCAGACTAATGTCCTTGGATAGACATGCGACAAAAGGTCACAGATCTCTGTAAACCTGATGTTCCAAGAAAGAGTGTGCTAAGTACCCCATGGTTCCTACATTCTTCTAGGTATTCTGCTGCATACCCCCAAGGGATGTGTACTTGAAATGAGACGTATAAAAATATGTAACTATCAGCTCTTTCCATTAAGAAAGAATTCTTACTTAAATAAAAGGCCTTTCCTTCCTCAAAAAATAGATGCATTTAAATGGCCTGGTCATTACTGCTTATGTTCACATTGACATTTAATTCAGTGCCGTGAGTAATTTAAAAAATGAGAGGCAAAATATTTGTTTTTGTGGTCCATGGAGAGACATTTATAGTTAGGGTCACACCAAGCAAGCTTACGCCAGCATCCAGCATCCGTGATACTAAGTGCAACTCTCTCACTCTATCACCCATTTTCAAAAGCTTCACTAAGTATTTTATTTTCTTCCTAAGGCAAGAAGTAGAAGCAGAAATCCTCTCCACGAGCTCAAGTATACTCAGATGCTCCCTTCCTTTCATCAATACACTGGTCAGCGCACTACGAATACGTTAGGGAATGGGAATGCCTGATGGGCAGAACCTAGACCACATGCTACTGCAGTAACTTTCATCCGTGAGTTCAAAGAAATTAAGAACATGCTTACTCATAGCTGCTTTTCCAAAAAAGTTGCTCATCACATTTCCTTTTCCTGGTGCTTTGCCCCCAGCTGAAGATGCCTAAAAGCATAAAAAAAAAACAAACACACACACAATTTCTAACTTTGCCTAACATTCTTGAAGTACCATGGCCTCAACCATCTCTAACAGTATAGCATAGTAAAAGTCAGGCATGGTGGGACAAGACTGTAATTCCAGAACAAGGGAGGTAGAACTTGGAGGACTAGGAGGTTCAGGGCCATCCTAGCTACACTGCAAGATCAAAGCCAGAATGGGCCGGGTATAGCAGGAAAACAAAGCATACCAACTTGACAGTACAGACTCTAAACATCATGGCAAAATGTGCAGATGTTAACTGTAAGAACCTAGATAGAGCAGGAGTCCAGAAAACCACAGTATCTGATGCTAATTCCCAAAACTTGCTTTCTGTTTTCACAAATTACTTACGAATACATCTGAGCTTTTCTTGAGCATATTTTAAAGCTACCTGTCTTAAAAGAATTAAATCAGAAGTGGTTTGTACAGTAAACAATGGGAAAGAAGGTAAAGTATTTTTAATTCTCAGAGGTGGATCTGAACCTTGGGCCTACCATTTAATAAGCAGTATGGCTGCAGGCAAATTACAAGTCTGGGCTCTAGTTTTAACACATATAAAATAAAAATAAAAACCAGCAAGATTCAAACGGAACTGATACGAGGCTTTACACAAAGGTCAGACTTAGTGTACAGAAGGATTCAATGTGTGCTTGTTTCCTGCCTTCCCTCTTCTTTCTCTTTTTGAGATAGCGTCCCCGTGTAGCCTCCACTGCCCGAATGCTGGGATTACAGGCACAGACCACCAAACCAAGAGAGATTTTTTTCTTACTGCCCTTATGTTAGTTCAGACAACTGGACAATAAAAACAAGAGGAACAAATGAAGAATGCGGACCGGGGGCAGGGAGGGAAGCATGAACTAGAACATGAAGGCAAAGCTCCAGCTAAATGTTCTCAAATGTCACACCCCCACAATTCCTCAAACCTGCAGTTTTTTGAGCAATTTTCACATACATTATTTCAATGGCTGTCCCAATGACCTTATTTAGTGTACAAGCTGGGTATCGTCATTTTATAGGAGTAAGAGTATTATGGGGGAAGAAAGAACTATCAGAGGAGAAAATACAGATCACAGTAGGCCAGGCACGGTGGCTCATGCCTCTTCCCGGGCTGGAGAGGCAGAGGGGAGTCTAAGTTTGAAGCCAGCCTGGACCTGAGAGCAAGACCTCAAACAAATAATCATAAATGTTCAAACTGAAGTAGATCACTCGGCACTGATTGTGGCCCTTCTATAAATAAACTAGCACAGAAATTCTGGAGGATTTCTTGGACCCCATCCCGCTTTTAAAGGCCCAGTGTCAAGAGACTGACTTACATGTGTCACTTCTTTAGTTTCTGCTTTAGTTTCCTTGTTGGTGTCTTGGGTTTTAGTAGCAGCTTTAGAGAGCAACATTCCCATGATTCCTTTGGGTTGCTGGGACACCTGTTTGGAGGCAGGTGGGCCATGGCCATTGGTGGTCAGTTCATTGGCTTGTGTCTCACTTGCTGCCTGAAGATTTGACTGCTCAAACTTTCTGGAAGATGAGGATTCTGCAGGAGCTCTGGGGACCGCCGCTGCACACTGTATGGCACTAAACCTAAGTACAAAAGTGTGTATAAGATTAATGGCACTACCAAATCTCATTTCCAAACTCTGTGCCTTCTATATATCTTTTCACACCAATATAAAACTAGAGAATTTAAAATTAGACTATCACAGAAAAAATTTCATATAAATTCTCATTTGGGTGAAGAAACATGCAGTGGGGAGAAGCAACTTTGCCTAAAATTCGCGCTCACCTAGTTATGAAGCGAGGACTGAATGAGTCCTTTTCTACCGCATCAGACTAAACACACTTGCTTTCTTGTTTGGGTTTTTGTCCTTCCTAGAACTCACTATGTAGACCAGGCTAGCCTTGAACTCACAGAGACCTGCCAGCCTTTGCTCTGGAGAGCTGAGATTAAAGACATGCATCACTACCCTGACTTCTACACTTGTTTTCCTTCACCTCTTTCTGTGCAGCAAATAGTAATACTCTCACCATCCTTGGGAAACAAGATGGTCTTCTGACCAAGTTCGAAAAGCAGTAATTATCAACCAAATTAGAACTAAAAGCTATACATTATTAACCAGTTTTTTTTTTTTGGCAACTCTCCAAAACATGTGTGCCATGTTTTAAAACATGAATTAGGGATACAGCCCCTGGTTCCCGTAACTCATGCCCCTTTATATCCATTTGTTCCTCATTTCTAAAAATATCAGCTTTCACCAGGTTACATGCTGAAGGCTCAGCAACAACATTTGGTTAACAGTCTGCATGCACATTCCTGGGGATGTTCACCTCCTCTCCGTCACTGCCAATGTCCCTGACTCACATGACTGCAATGCCGTAGTCCACGACGTGAATGGGAACCCATTTACCCTCTCAGGGGTTAGATACAGAGCAGAGTTCCCCAGCTTTTCCTAATAAAGAAAACATTTTACTTTCCAGTGTTTTGCTTATTGGGGGTAGGTGAAAGTTCCCTGGTGGCCCTCTTCATTCTTTGTGTTACAGGCATTCGGCGTAGGACCTGACACACAGAAAGGATTGAGAAGAATGTCTGGCTGAAGAGGAGGCTTCTGGCTCCCCTCTCTTCTTCAGTGTGTCACCTCAACTTGGACTTGGAGATGGGGAAGACACAGAAACTGTGTGGAGACAGAAGATATTCGAAACTAACCAGAATAATTGCCTATGCAATGGTCCCTGTACTTCATTTCAGAGATAACTTCAGACTAAGTGGATCCAGAGCAGCACAAATCTTCAGAGTCATACAGTCCACTCAGAACACCTGTGGTTGATAAGAGCTGAGAACAGACGGAAGCCATTTACTTTGACCCTCTGGTCTTCCTCTCTGGCCTCGCAATGCTTCCAGGTACAATGGAAAAGGCAATGTTTTATTTCATTGTCAGCATCTAAAGTTGGTTTTAAGACAACTCTTTATTTGGTCTGCATTCTACACCTTAGGATCAGGACCAGCAGCTGGCAACCAGGAAGAAGCCAAGTTAGAAGACTGCTCAACCCTGAAATCTCACCTCCCTTGCTTTCAAAACATCTCCTAAAACACAACATCAGATCTCAGGAGGCTCACAATTCTTAGGAACAAGCACAAACTTCTTTATTGGAAATAAGCTCTCCCTCCTCGACGTCACCCAGATAAGATGAAATGGTTAATCTCAATTGTCAATTTGATAAGATCTAGTATTACCTGGGAATTCAGCCTCTGGGCAAACCTATGAAGGAATACCTGTACCTTGATTTAGGTAACTGAGGTAGGAAGACCTGCCCACTGTGGGAGGCAACATCCCCTAAAATGGGATCCTGGACTATATAAAAAGGAGAAAGTGAGCTGGGCAAACTTTCATCAATCTCTGCCCTTTGATTGGGACTGTGATGTCACCAGCTGCTTCAAGCTCCTGCAGTCTTGACTTCTTCACCATGATAGCCTGTGCCACTAAACTGCAACCTTTGTCTTTTACGTTGCTTTGGTCAACAACAGTTAGAGAGACCATGACTCGGAGTCTCGCGTGGCACAGGCGCCTCACACTCCCACATGACTGAGGGCGATGATGGACTCTACTGCTCTTCTCGCCTCACCTCCTAGTGCGGGGTCAAAGGATGCATTTCCATGCTGGCCAAGTCTGAAACTCTACAGAGGACATGTTTAGCAGTTCACTGCAGTGCCCTGGTATTTTTGTGCACAGGCAGATTTTGTTTCAAACTCAACCTGTGGGTTGGGGATTTCATGTGAAATACCCTGCATATCAGATATTTGCATTATGATTCATAACAGTAGCAAAATTACAGTTATGGAGTAGCAACAAAGATCATTTTATGGTTGAGGGGATCATAACATGCAGAACTGTATTAAAGGGTTGTAGCGTTAGGAAGGTTGAGAACCACTGCTAAACTTCTGAGTTAACTTTCACCTGTTTGTCTACTTGCTGGACATTAACAGGACAGATTTTATCTAATGTTGGATATGATGAATCACAGCTTGACATGCCACAAGATTCATCATCATCATCACCATCATCACCATCATTATTGAGACAGGGTTTCTCTGTGTAACCACCCTGGCTGTCCTGGAACCAGCGCTGTAGACCAGGCTGGCCTTGAACTCACAGAGATCCACCTGTCTCTACCTCTCCTTTAGGATTAAAGGTGTGTACCACCATCGCCCAACCACAAGATTTTTAAAATAATAGATTATTTTTTAAACAAAATTAAATGTTTTACATAAAATTAGCAAAGTATTTTTCTTGAAATCCTTCTCTAAGACTTGTAAATTACTCTGACTGCATATTTATTTAATAAATATTCAAATACTATATTCAACGTTTTGAAATAAGGAGAAAAAAGCCAACTCTAATGCCCATCATTAACAGTTAACATTAGTTACTGAAAACCTTTACTGTGTACCGGGCACTTTTGGAAAAGCAGTTAACTGACAGGAGTCCTAATCAGATGGTGTTTAAAGAAAATACAGTTGCCAATTCTGTATCAATTTCTCCAAGGATCTGTCTCTATCGGTTATCCCACCCCCTTTGTTATCTTCAACCACTCCTCGCCCACTCTTTCTAACAATGCATCTTAAGTCTTTCCCTTGCTGCATGGCCTGGCTCATCTGGTACTCACTATGCAGTAAGCTGGCCTGAGCTCAGTGATCCCCCTGCCTCAGCACCAGTTCTCTCATTCTTTCTGTGGTTGGGGTTTATTTTATTCTGCAGTGCTGGGGCAGAACTTGGGGCCTTATGAATGATAAGAAAGCTTGACCACTGAGCCACATTTCCTCAATTCTAAAATCATATCTATAGCTCTATCTATCTATCTATCCATCCATCCATCCATCTATCTATCTCTATCTACCTATCTATATCTTTCAAAGTTTCAGTTTCTCTTTAGCTACTGTTCTTTCCCTCGAATTCAATCACATTTTCTGAAAAAAGCTGCCCATGTTAGGTGTCTCTCTTCTTCATGTCTTATTTACCCAGCTGGATCAGTCTGGCCCCTGCACTGAAGCACTCGATCCAATGGGCACTTTTTATTCCTATCTAACTGGTTTCTCCAAAGCAATTGGCATTGTCCCATCAGTCCCTCTTTCTTGAAACTTGACCTTCAGCTTCTGGAACCCCAAATATTTTCATAATTTTCCACTTCACTGCTTCCTCTTAAACCTTTCTTTTTCTGTCCATTAAAATAAAAAGCTACCATTAAAGAGTACTTACTATGTGCCAAGTGCAGCTGTAAGAACTTGTTGGGAGGCCCTGCTGGTCAGAGGTGGCAGTCTACCATGGCCTGGCAGCTCTCTCCAAGCAGGCAACATGAAGCCCTCTGTCCCAGGGAAGGGCTTCCTGCTCTCTACCTGACCTTGGAGACGTCTTTAGGTGCAGATACCTGACTTATCTCAAATGTGACCCCTGACACAGCTCTCTGCAGAAGTTTTCCCCCTGCTACCCATGTGGTAATCAGACATGGTGCTAGGAGCTTTACGACAGGAGCATGCTGTTTAATACAAACTAGGTGACACCCCAGCCACTGGCCGCATCCTTTAGATCTCCCCACACTCTGAAATAAAGCTAGCTGTCTCCCAGGTTATTCCCACCATGTCCACAGCATACAAAACTCTCCATCACCACTTCTGCCCCCTTTGTCCTTGTGGACTGAGCTCTGCATACCTTAATCCATTTAATCCCCTATTTACATGTGAAGTTGGTACTACTGTGGGCTCTACTTTATCATAAGGAAGTTGAATCACGAAGAGACTAATAATTTGTCCAAAGTCATACAGCTGGTTAAAACTGTATCCCTGAATTTTATTTTCTGGCCTTCTTTCACTCTACACATTCTGTCTGCATGGCTGTATCTGCTGCCCTGGCCCAGCAGCTTACAAAATCATTCTGTTTATCTCAAGACTTACCTATTGCAATGACTGTCCTTACTTGAGATTCCCAGTAATTCCACATGTCCAAAACCCAACAGCTCTTCTCAGAATAAAGTCTAAGCTCTATGGAAACGCTCAAAAGAGCCTGACCCCAGTCTTCTAACTATCTCCCAGCTATCACCCCATGTTCTAGCCACAGACGATAATGATTGTACAATGTCGAGTTTCTCTCTCAGCTCCATCTCCACTCTTACGCTCCTTTATCTGGCAGCTTCTATTGGACCGTTAAGTCTCAGCCTAGATGGTGTCTCCTTTGGAATGTCACCTGTTTGTCCACCTCACCACACCCATCCAGAAGTTGGCAATAAATGCCAGCCTCCAGAATCTTCATCATTCCTCTTATGATAACGCTGTGCTGCAGTGGCTACCTCCTGTAAGTCACTAACCTCAGGAGCAGGTACCGGGCCACATTCTCAAACCTATGCAGGATGGCGACGCAATGATCTTCATCAGATATGGGCCAAAAAATTCAAATTATCTTTTTAAAGATATATCTGATTTTATATGTAAGAGTAGTTTGCTGGCACGCATGTGTGTGCACTATATGCACACCTAGTTAGTACACAAGGAGACCAAACGGTGCTGGGTCCCCTGGAATTGAGGATATGGATGGTGATTATAAGCCACCACGTAGGTCCTGGGAATCAAACCTAGGCCATCTGCTGAAGTAATAAGTATTATAAACCACTGAGCCACCTCTCCAGCCCCAAACTTAAATTATTATTAAATCAAGGTGGTAGATACCCAAGTACATTTTTAGAGAAGTGACCTGAGCCCTTGGTATAATCTCACAAAGTAGGAATTATCGCAACTGATTTAAAGATGAAGAAGCCAAATCTAGAGAGCATTAGGTAAATTGTCCAAAGTCATTGAGCTATTAAGCAGCAAAACACAACTAAAACCTATGATCACCAGTTTCTAAACTACACACACATTATAGTCTGTCACTATCCAGTGCCCTGAAGAACACAAAAGATTTACAAGATCTAATCTTGGCTATGGAGCTTTGGAGCCAAGTTACTTTTGGCTGGAAGGAATAGGGACATCAAATTTAGGAACAGTTTTTTGAAGGGCAACATTTGAACTAGCTCCTAAAAGATGGGTGAGATTTAGACTCGCAGAGACTGGGGCAGAGGGGTAGTGAGGGGACACAAACATTTCTGGTGGTGATGACAAGATAAATATACGAGAAACAGATTTATGGGCAGTCCACTGGGGTTTTCAATATGGGTTGTGGCTGCTATTTTTCACCTTATGATGTACTAATAAAACTAGGCATGTGTCTTACTGCAAGATAAATGGGGTTTTACTAGACTTGGCATTCACTCTTAAGAGGCAGCCACTGTGTAAACACCTTACAAAATCAATTCGTAAAGAAGCCCACAAGAACATTAAGGAGCTTACTTGCTGCAGTTCTGCAAATTGCTTTTAAGGATGTCATAGTCGGTATTGAACAGAGGCCCACTGTCCTTTAGCATAGCTTTCTGGATGCTGTACACATGGATGCTGGCAGTCACAGCTAGCTTGGACTTCACTGCTACAAGTCAACAGGAAAAGCAGTCTGTTAATACACAACTTCATAGCTTGTGGGGACTTTAACAAGAAACTCTTCTGCACTAAAACCATTTGCTACCTATGGTGGTCCAAAAACTAAGAGGCCAACAGCTGCATATACAGTGTAACGTCAAGCCTGTCTGTAATGGGGGCGCAATGGTGCTGGGCCGTTTCCAAGTACAGCACCTGTGAGGGTACCACTCACCCAGGGACTCAGTAAACATGGTGACGATGTTAAAGATAATGAAGTAATCTCTACCTGAGAAGACTTAAGTTATATGTTCCAATTTCAGTTTAGAGAAAGCAACTGCATAATGTTATTACTAATGTGCTGAGTCTTCAGAGCAAAATCAAAAAACCATCACAGGAACGAACTGTGGGTTCTACAAGGGAAGACATTGTGCCTAAATTATTCCCTGTCCCCAGTGCCTGGCATAGAGCTCAGGACATAGTAACCATCACATATGGCACAGTTTCTTAACATTTTTTTTTCATCAGAGAAATTTTTATGCAACATTATATACAAAAAAAGGTACATAATTCAAGTATTTACTGATAATAAGTCATAAAGCATCTTAAACAACCCTTTGACATTATAATTTGATTATTTATTAAAAATGAAAACAAATTTAACATAATATGAAACAAGTGTACGTGTTTATTTTTATATAAAAAATTGAAATCTTGACTGAATATTTGATACTGCAGAACGCAGAACACATTAGTTTTTTTAGCTAATCAATATTTTGCTTTTACAATCAGCAGCGCTGACAATGTTCCAACTTTGCAGCAATACACAGCACAAAATAAAAGAAGTATATTTAGACCATTTCAAGCTGCTGGAAACCCTGTTCTAAGCTGAAATTCACTGAATGATTTAAAAACTAACTAAATAAAACAAGTAACAACTGAAATAGCTATTTTTAGAATTAAACAATCTAACATAATAGAACCTCCAAACATATTAATTTGATACACTAAGGAACAATGATGGGAAAATACTATTTGTTTTCCATAATTAAAGCACTGTTTCTGTAAGAGCACAGAAGTTTCCATATACAGTAAAAAGACTGCAGCCGAGAACATCCAACACAGCACATGACATACACAACCTTCAGGCCGTGTTCATGGTGCTGCACGGCAGGATGCTCACAATGCAGAGAGCACACACAGTGAAGTTACTCAATGCAGCAAGGGTGAGCACTGCCACAAAACCCTCAAATCCAGCACGTTGGATTTTGAATTAAGTTTTGGTTGTCATGAGCTCTAATCTTTTTACAAGCTCTAACTTCGGTTATTCAACCCCACAGTTTAAGGAACCATGCCATCTAGAATTCATGGCAACTTTTGTTTGTCTCTCATGAGTCTTGAAATCCTGTCATCGATGTACTCTATAAATGTCAGCTGACTAGCCTTAAAAACGGGAAGTTAGGCAGGTGTAAGAAGATTTTAACTTTTAGAAATCATTAATAAAAGGAATGAATACACAGCTCTTTGGTTAAATAGCCAAATACACTTTATGCAGACTGCACCCAATCAGTGCCATAACCGGAAAAGCAGAAAGTCAACTTAGCTACGCAAACGCTTACCTTCCAATTTATCTTCTCTCACCACTGCAACCTTGTGGCACTGCAAGGAATAACACTTCATCAGTGGTGAAGTCAGAGCTTGGGGTTTCAGTTTCCTAGACAGTAACTCAGTCATGCTTAGCTAGGAAATTTGAAAAACACTGGGTACCCTGAGATACACTACAGTATAGAGCAGTCTGACTTATCTTTAATTTGCATATTTTACAGATTCTCAAAAGAAAGAGATAAAGGAAAGTGAGAGACCAGCCTCAATATTTTTATGAAACAAAAATACATCTCAAATCACTGTAAGAACAATTTTTGGTGAATGATTTAATGACAAATATTGTATAATCTATGAAACTAGATAACACCATAGGTCAGCATAAGTTCTAGGGACTACTCTGAGATCAACTCAACATCCAGGAATAACTGAAATAACCTTCAAAGAAAAGAAAGCCTTTTTTCTTTTTCCTCATTGCAACTTTTTAATAATAAACAATTTTTTCATTGAATTCTCAAAAGTACCTCTGTTTTTCCTGTCAGACACTAAATGTTTTTAGAAATCAATAATATTAACTATCAAGTAAGGCATCTGCAATTAACCTAAAACAGAAGGCTGAAAAGAAAGCCTTTTAAATGAAAGCAGAAACTTTAAACAAAGTACAAAGACAAACAATGAAGAAAAAAAAACTAAACTAAAACTTGTATCACAGAGGACATTACACCTTCAAAATATAAAAGACAAAGATGAAGAGAGGAAAACGAAGAGCTTTTAAAGAAACAGGAAGTAGGAGAGAGGCAGGAAGTGTGAGCAAAACGTTCACAGTCCAAAGCAGCAATGGCGCTGACCCGGGCCTTGAGGAGCTACCCTAACTGGTGTCGAGGATGAGAGCAGAACTAGCCCTCTGCCCAGCAACACCACCTCAGGGAATGTGGCCCGAAAACACTAGTGAAGACACAGAAGCCACACACACGAAGCTGCTCACTAGGGCACCATCTGTAATAGTCAAGATGGGGCTGACAAACACCTAACACAGCAACACAGCCCTCATGTGTCCACAAGAGGAACATTTCCACCACTAAATGATCAGAGCCTGCAGTTTAAAGAGCTGAGTTCAAAACAGGCTGTAAATCTAAGAAGAGGGTAACATAAACCTAATTGTTTCTATTAGAGTATATACAAGATATACAAGAACTACAACAAAAACAGAAGACAAAGGCAAACCCAACCTAAAAGCCACCTGCACAGGACACGTGGGAACCAACAAACTGAAAACAAAAAGGAAAAAACTGAGTTTAAATAGTACTTTAATTGATGAACTGCCACAATGAGGCATTAGATGATTTAAGCAGGATATATCCTAGAAAAAAAAACTCAATTTTCAGTAATTGTTAGTAAATATTCGGGTTTTTTCTCCTCTAAATCTAGTATTTTACTAAAGCAACACACATTTCTGTTAATGATAGGAACTACCAAAATTCATAATATTGAAGAGCAATAAGAAGATCAAGCATTTTTTGGCTTGGTTTTTGACAGAACTCACATTATGCTCAGATTGCCTCGGCTCCCAAGTGTTTCAGGTTATAGGTGTGAGTCACCATGCTTGGCATCACGGTAAATTTTTGTTTCAGTACTGAGGGTCATTCTAGGCATGCCCTCTACCACTGAGCTATCTTCATAAAACTTCAAATCAAGCTTTTCAAAAACATAGTCATAAATCTGAATTTAAAAAATTCATGTATTCTTATGTTTTCTCTTTTAAAAACTGAAGCAGGGCAATAGCTTAGTTGGTAAAATGCTTGTCATGCCAGCATGAGGATCTGAGTTTGATTCCCAGTACCCATGTAAAAGATAGGCACAGTAGCACCACTTCTGATTCTAATGTTGGGGAGACCAAGAAGCCATTGGCCAGCCAGCTAGCCTAGTCAAGACAGCAAGCTTTCAGGTCCCAGTGAGAGACCTCTCTCAAAAAACAGAGTGGACAGCTCCTGAAGAATAATACCCAAGATTGCTCTCTGGCCTTCACAGTCATGCACACATGCATGCATGCATACCTACACATATATGTATACATGCACACACACATGTACCTGTATACACCTGCATGATCAATATATACAAACTAGACATCCCTCAAAATGCCACTTTCTGCATACTGCACAATCCACATGGCTTATGAGAAAAAGCATTAGGAACTAACCATTAAAACACCAAAGATTTGTAGTTCAGCCTTAGAGGCAGTAGTTAATTCACACCTAAGGAAATAATCTAGACAGGCAGGCAGTTCAGTATGGCCAAGTGCTCCTACGCTTGGGACTACTGAAAATGCACACACAGGCCAGCAGAGGACACGGCACCTTGCTGGTGCAATGGGCACTTGCCGAGGTGAAGATCCCAGCAAGTCCAGCATCAGAAAACTCAAGCCTCACAGACAAGAGCTGCAGATCTTTGCTACCTTTTAGAATTTTATCTTATGCTTTTGAGAGATGTCTTATCCAGCTTGACATCAATCTTACAAATGCTAGAGCTATAAGCATGTATGAAGGTTGAGAATCACTGCCTTCAACACTTGAGAGATTCAAAAAGCATGTGCCCAGCCGGGTGGTGGTGGCACATGCCTTTAATCCCAGCACTCGGGAGGCAGAGGCAGGCGGATCTCTGTGAGTTCAAGACCAGCCTGGTCTAC
>JAQHUG010000593.1:169433-229602 GCA_028555095.1 Dicrostonyx torquatus
CCTGCCTCTGCCTCCCGAGTGCTGGGATTAAAGGCGTGCGCCACCACTGCCCGGCTTAGATACATTGTTAACGCATCCCATGTTACCATGGGAGCCCAAAGGCGGTGTCTATACAAGCTTAAAAACAAGAAATAAGGAGACAGCTTTGAACTTGGGAATCTGAGGCTAGACACCATGTCTTTTCATTGTAGGCAAAATATGTAAGAAATAAACTAATTATATTGTCTTTATTATGCCTCTCAACATATAACAAGTCCACATTTCCTGTGTTCAAAACAAGAGTCCACCAAAGCTACAGAGAAACTTTGTCTCAAAAAAAACAAAAACAAAAACAAGAGTCTTCCAGGGACCAAAGAGTTAGGAGTACTGTGTACCCACAGAGGCCAGAAGAGGGCACTGGATCCCTTGAAGCTGGAGTTGCAGGCAATGGGTTCTCAGAACTGATTCAGTCCTCTGAGCCATCTCTCCAGCCCCTCACATGTCTATTTTTAATAACTTAGACACTTATGAAGAAAAAAAGGCCAGTGGTTCCCATCCCTGCCTTGCATCTGCTTTGAGTATTGTATTTCCCTTGCTCTTTCTCTGGGGGGCTTGGACGGTGCTTTGGAAAAGATCACATTAGAAGAGAAAATGAGCAGGAATCCCTATTTGAAAGATGTCCCGTAGGCTGCTGAATATGCCGTCCTTAGATACAGGCTTGATTAGTAACCTGACGGTTATACAGGGTAACGGGCAATGAGGGTGGGTTAGGTCACCAATGGAGCTGAAGACTGAACCCCAGGAACAGCTCTAGTTGAGGGACAATGAGGAAGAAGCCAAAAGGGGGAACTGAAAAGGAGAAGGAGTTCCAGGAGGCTCCCGAGGAATCAAAAGAAGTAAGTTTGAGTCACCAAAAGTTCTTGTGCCTCTCTTCATATCACCAGGAGGCTCTGAGTTTGGTGATTAGAAGTCCTCTGAGGACACCAGTCAGGGAGTGGGGGCTCCACAGCTAGGTAGGGTCCTGTAAGGTGAGAAGAAGTGGGAAGACCTGAAGACAGGGTGGAGACAGCCCTGGCCAGTTAGCCAGCTGGAAGTGAAGAGCTGGGTGGGGCCGTGGAGGGTCACGTGGTTCCTAACATCCGCTCCTCCCCCAGAGAAGATGAAGCTGGCATCTGTATTAGAAACAGTCTGGTAAGCATTTTGGGGGCGCCTCCATGGGAGGTTGGAGTACCCAAGTATTTGACATTGTGACCCATTTTCACCTACAAAGTTCATCTTTGAGAAACTCACACACACACACACACACACACACACACACACACACACCAAAACAAAAAACAAAGCCCTCAAACTACTTTAAGTAAGTTCATGCTTTCATATCGTGCTGGGCCACCTTCATGGCTACCCTTGTTTACATGCCTGATGGAGGGAGCTTAATCAGATACTCTAACTGCAGGAACAAAAGGCCCGAGCGTGCAGGAGGGTGGCATGAAAGAGGGCTTCAGTTCCCATGGAATGAGACATTCTCAAAACGCCTTTTCATTCCACTCCCCATCCCCCTATTTGGCCTTGGATGATGGCATGGGACAGGCCCTTAGCAAATATTTATTGACAGATAACCGAAGGGATGGAAGGATGAAATTGAATTGCATATTGTTCTACTCTATAATCCCTTTGTCGAACTACAGAATATTGTTTGTAGAAGGCGTTGTTTCCTTTTCCTTCCACCGCTGAAATTCTTTTATGGGCTGTTATCAGAGTAACCATTATTGATAAGCTAACCGGGGAAATCCAGCTTACTTCAAAGGCCCAGTGATCAGAAACACGGGGAGATGGATGGCTGAAAACAACGGTTGGGACCAAGTCCAGGTCCTACCCTGGCTGGAGCGCCACCAGGCACAGTGCAGCTGGAGACCTCAGAGGATGATTTCGAAAGTCCCTCACACACACAGCCTTTGTACGCTGCAACTTTAAGAAGCACACCGTGGTGGCTGGAGATGGCTCGGAGGAGAAGAGCATACAATGATCTTGCAGGGGACCCAGGTTTATTTCACAGAACCCACATCTGGGTCACAACCACCTCTAATTCTGGCTCCCGGGGATCCAATGCCCTCCTCTGACCTCTGTATTCCACATGTAGACACAGACCTTAAACACATAATTATTATTATTATTATTATTATTTTGGTTTTTTGAGACAGGGTTTCTCTGTGGCTTTGGAGCCTGCGCTGGAACTAGCTCTTGTAGAACAGGCTGGTCTCGAACTCACAAAGATCCGCCTGCCTCTGCTTCCCGAGTGCTGGGATTAAAGGCGTGTGCCACCACCGCCCAGCCTTAATTTTTTTTTTTTTTAAAAAAAAAGATGTATACTGAATACTTTGGGATGACAGATTGAAATTGTCTTACCTTTCCATAGTTTCTTCTAAGACTGAAGTAAAAGAAACACCATCAGATGAAAGCCTTCCCTATGCTAACCCTCCTGGCTTCCCCTTCCACTGTGCCCCCACCCCACCCCCACATCTGCTATGTTTCATCTTCTCCATCATCAATCCTTTTTCTTTCAGGCTGTTTTCTTCTTAAGAAGACAATCTGTGCCCACTGTCCACTTTTCTAGCTCCATCTCCATCCCCATCTGCCCTGCCCTGTCACGGTTCATCTTTAACACCAGTTTCAGGGCGATCCTGTTGCTACCTGTTTGTCCCTAACTGGATCCTAGTAACTCTCCAGATAAAGTCAATTTCTTTTCTTTCCCTTCCCTCCCATTTCCTTCCCTCCCCTCCCCTTCCCTTCTTTTCCTTTCCTTTTCCTTCCCTCCCCTCCCCTCCTCTCCCCTTCCTTCCCTCCCCTTCCCTTCTTTTCATTTCCCTTCCCTTCCCTCCCCTTCTTGTCTTTCCTTTTCACTAATTGAAGTATCCACACCTAACACATCTCTGTCCCTAGGTTTGCTGTGAGCACCTATCTGTATCTGGTTCATCTCAGTCCAGCTGTGGCTAGGCTGCACATAAGCGAGCAGATGTGGTTAGTAAGAGACAGCAGGCCAGTGAGAAATATTCCCAGCCCAAAGCACTGAGTTTCTGACTGCCTACCTCTCCGACATTGTTTTTAGAGTTGATCCATTCCCAGACATTGCAATCAGCCTCAGCAATGTCTGCCTCTTAGAACCCTGCTAAGCCAGAGAAAGGGACCATCCGTCTTCTGGGCATTTCTTTCTTTTTTTTTTTAATTTTTTTTTATTTTATACACACTGGTGCTTTTGCCTTCATATATGAATGCTTGAGGGTGTTGGAGTCAGAGACAGTTGTGAGCTGCCATGTGGGTGCTGGGAATTGAACCCCGGTCCTCTGGAAGAGCAGTCAGTGCTCTTAACCGCTGAGCCATCTCTCCAGCCCCGATGAGGCATTTCTTCCGCTGGGTCCCAGCAGTCCACAGGGACCATATTTCCCATAGATTCCCCCATCTTAGGGGCAGGAGCCAGGTGGCTCCCCTCCTTCAGCCCTGAGCAAAGGTCACCTCAGCCTCTCCACAATCAGTCCAACTCTGTGTGGTTCCATCACCACATGCACAGGCGCAATCCTCATGCCATGCAGACCTTACCACCTTCACGTGAAGATTCTTCAGGGCACTCACTGCTTTAACTCGGAGGGGGAATCACACGTCATAAAATCCACCCATTTTAGTAGGAGTTGGATGTGCTACCAAAAATACAGTTGTGGAGACATCATCAGAATCCAATTTTAGAAGAATTCTATCACACACACACACACACACACAATTGCGGCCTCATTTCCTGCTTATGCCGTTGGTCCCTGCTTCCAACTTCCTGAACCATGCAGGCAACTACTCATCTCTTTTCTGTTTTAGAATTTTGCCTTTTCTAGAAATTTTCTATACCACGTGACATGTGGGGTTTTTTTTCCGTGTATGATTGCTGTTATGGACTGAATTATTTACCCAACACCTACCCCTGTGCTACTAAGATTGATATGCTGAAACCTGACCCCTGAGTTCCCCAGAACGTGACTGTATTTGATCTGAGTTACAGATGAGGTTATGGTTGTGTGTGTGTGTGTGTGTGTGTTTGTGTGTTTGTGTGTGTGTGTGTGTGTGAGAGAGAGAGAGAGAGAGACAGAGAGAGAGACAGAGAGAGAGAGAGAGAGACTAATAGGTTGCAAGACCTAGAATAAGGAAGAGGTCATCTCTACTCACAGAGGAAGGGCACATGGAAACACAGGGAGGCAATAGCTACATGTCCCCAAGAGGGGCTCAGAAGTCAACTCTACTAATCCTTGATCTTGAACCTCTCTCAAGAAAATAAATCCTTATTGCTTAAGTCACCTAATTTGTGGTATTTCATTTCTGCAGCTCAAGCAAGGGAATATCACTCCTTACCCATTAGTGTGCCCATGGATGACGTCAGTCAGCTCTTCATCACTGTGACAAACACCTGTACACAAACAGGAGGAAAAGTCTAACTTGGCTCAGCATTTTAGGAGTGTCAGTTCATGGTTGCTTAGCTCCATTGTACTGGGTACAGCTGCTCCCCTCATGGTGGGCAGGCAGCAGAAAGAGGAAGGGGGTGGAGATACAATACACCCTTTAAGAGCACTCTTCCAACAGACCGCCTTCTGCCATAATACCTCATCCCTAGAGGTCCTACTACCTCTCAATAGCTCATTAAGTCTTGAATTCATGCATGGGGTCAGTCAATCATGAGGTTAGAGCAGTCACAATCCAATTATATCCCGAAGTCTCACCTCTGAACTTTGCTGCACTGGGGATACCAAATCTTCACCACATGAACCTTTGGACACACTTAACATCCAAACCCTATCATTGGTATTTCACTGATTTTTATTGCCAAGTAGTAGTCCGCTGTCTGGGTGTAACATATTTGGTTTTCTTACTCTATAGATTTTGGGTTGTTTCCAGTTTGGATGCTAAAAATTTGCCTACCAGGTTTGGTGTGATGTCGGTTTCAGATCGGTTGGATGGATCTTGAGATCTAGTTCTCAGGATTAAATCTTCTTCTCCCACCTCTAAGCCCTTGGTGTGTCTTACCTGTGTTCCACCAACACAAATTGATATTAAATCCTTGACCATTGAGCTGGTTAGTTGATTCTGTTTACTCATTTGTTTAGTGCGGTGTTGGAGATCAAGCCAAGTGTCTCGTGCATGGTCCAAGAGGACTTTATCCCTGAGCCACACTCCCGATCCCTATATTTTGAATTATTTATCATGAGTCTTTGCATTTCTGGGCCTTGTTCAGAGGCACACCCTCATCCAAATTCCCTTTTCTGGTACCTTCTCTGCCTTCCCAATCTCCCGCCACCACTAGCTTAAGGCTCTTTTGTGTTTTTGGTTCACTGAATTCCTGACAGGGTCCATTGCCTACAGAGACTGCATACATACACGCAATAACATGTTCACATGAGGGGGAAGTTCAAATCACCGCTGATCACAGACGCACGTGGGGCTAGCATAGAAAGCCGAGCTCGCCAAGACCGTAATTGTGGACTGTATAAATCTACAGTCCCATGTAGTTGTGGACTGTAGAAATAACAATTGTTCTTTAAAGCTATTAAATTTCAGTCATTGAGCAGCAAAGGCTGAGACAGATTTAGGAGACAAAACCTTGGCATGAAGCAAGTTGGGTATAAATTACAGGTTTGCAGATCTGCCACCTTCTAGGAAAGAGGTCCTCAGCAAGCTGCCTCACTTTTGGAGCTTCAGGATCCCCCAGTAAACAACGAGGTGTTGAAGTGTTCATTCCCCATGGCTGTGGGGACTCAGTAGGATGATGTCGAATATTAGCATCTATGGAGCTTCACCCAGGATAAAGGAAGCCACGGTTATCACGGCCCATCACTCGGATGGCTAACTACAAAAGAGAAAGCTAAATTCTAAGGTGTTTTTGGTGGCTTTCCCCAAGGTACACAGCCACAAAGTGATGCACTGGGGACCCATACTCAGGCCTCCTGACCCTCACCATGGAGGTTGGGAGTGAGAGGGAGTGACTGGTGGGGTCAAGGAGGAACAATTAATCTCCACCTAGTAACGGACTGACTTCTGTCATGATGTCCCCAGGAAGCAAAAGCAGGCTGGAGTTGGTTTCCAGATAAAATTTGTTTTTGTTATAGTTGTTATTGTGGGTTTGGTTTCTTTAATCTTTGTTTCTTAGGCAGGAGTTAATGAGTGATCAAACTAAACTTTTATACAAGCAATCCCGTAACAGAAACTGCAAGTGTGTCAGGCACTGGCGGTCTTACCCCATTCTTCTCTAGAGTCTGTTTTTCTTCCTCTACTAGTTTTGTTTTTTTTTTTTTTTCCTTCGAGACAGGGTTTCTCTGTAGCTTTGGAGCCTGTCCTGGAACTAGCTCTTGTAAGACCAGGCTGGCTTCGAACTCACAGAGATCCTCCTGCCTCTGCCTCCCAAGTGCTGGGAATAAAGGTGTGTGCCACCACCACCTGGCCCTCTACTCATCCCACCCCCTTTGTGTGTGTGTGTGTGTGTGTGTGTGTGTGTTTATGTAGACAAGGTCTCATTCTCACTGTGTGACCCAGGCTGACCTAGAGCTAGCAATCTTTCTACCTCAGCACCTCCCTCCCACCAAGTATTGAGTCCAGTCATTGTTCACCATGCTGGGCCTCTCTCCATTTGCTTATCTCAGCCGTTGTCCCTTCTCTCTAGATGTCTGTAGCGCCTCCCGACTCTTCCAGTGCCTTCTCTTGCATCATCCCTCCTCTCCTGCATCCTCAGCCGTGTTTCGGCTCTGTGTGAGCCTTGCAACTGATGCTCAGCAGAGCATGGCTTTGCTCTTGGGTTTTACATAGGTTCTGGCTATGTGGTTTCTGGATGCCAGAATGTATCTCACATACCCAACCATGAAATGAGGGTGTTGAGTAGATGTCCCACAACAAGACCTTGCAGAAGTGACTGTTAGGGTGGAGCCTGGTTCCTCTTAAAGAGCTGGCAGGTACGTACGACACTGGGCAAGCAGATGGCAGAGGCAGCTTTCTTTCACCATCTCCAGAGGGAAGGTTCTGTCCTCCTTTCTCAAGAAAGAGAGGACTTCATCAGCCAGCAAGAAAATGCTCTGTGTGACAAACTTTAATTGAATGGATTGCCTAGATTGAAAGAACAGGGATTTCACATTAAATAATTTCACATTAAATAATTTTGATGTTTTGTTTTGTTTAGTGCTGCGGACTGAACCTCTGAACCTCAAGCTTTACAAATGTTAACAAGCTCTCCATTGCTGAACCACATCCCTGGCCTCCTGCTTATTTGCAGACAACCCCACCCCCTTTCTCATTTTAGTTGTGCAATCACTAATGAATGAACACACGATTGAGAAAAATTACACTAAGCCTGGAACCACTATAGCACATCTTCGAAACACAGTAAGCAGTGCTGGCTAGCAGGCAGACAATGCATTTTCTCCTTTTCAGTGCGTCTCCTTCCAGACTTTCCATGGCCACTGTGGTGTCATTGCTCCCAGTAACTTTCTGGAAAAGGAGCTGGGAGCTTCTGGTGAGCAATTACCACGACCAACAGGATCTTAGAAAGCCCCTAGCTCTCCTATTATGAGCCAGGTTCCCCCTAACTCTTCCATCAGGAGACAGGTTTTTTAGTCCCCAAATTTGGAAATCCAGACCCTTGTTTTCTTCCCTCCAAACCTGAGTATGCCAAAGTGTTAAGAGGGAAGCTGGAGGGAACCAGCTGTGAAAGGGTAAGCTTGGCCCTTGCAAAGCACAGCAGAAAATAGGGAAATTCATTCAAAAGAAGCCATTGAACATGAACAACATAAAAACACAACTCAGGCAGCTAAAAATATTTTTTTCTCCAAAAAAAAAATATCAGGAATTTTGTCGAAGCAAAAACACAGCTTTCACCTCAAGGGGAATAAAAGATAGTTTATTCTAGAGCCAAATATGAGTGACCATGGCCTAGGGACACAGACTTAGATTGCCCTGAATTCCATGTTCCAATACGCAAGGGGTTTCATGAAGTTTTTATACGAGCAGAACAAAGAAAACCATAAATCAAGACACTTTTCAAATATACTGGTGGGTACATCTGATCTGCAGGTCACACGGTGTTAGGTCTAGTACAGAAGTGGTCAGGGAAGGCTCCTTAGGAAGCTTAATCAAGATGGGTGTGTATGTGTGTGTGTGCGCGTGCGTTTGTTGTCGTGTTTTTGTTTCTTTGTTTGTTTGAGACAGGGTCTCTGTACATGGCCCTGGCTGTCCTGGAACTCACTATGTAGATCAGGTTGGTCTCTGACTCTGAGATCCACTTGCCCCTTCCTCCCAAGTGCTGGTATTGAAGGAGAGCACCACCACGACTGGCCCATTCAATTTTTCTTCTTAAGAGAAGATGTTAGACAAAGTTAGCGAATCCCAGAGGCAATAAAATGTTGTCATGTTAAAGCCATGTACAAACTAAGGGTTTTTTAAATTATTTTTCAAGCTAAGGTTTTACACTGACACATTACAATTGTGAAATTGTGTTGGAATATTCATGAGAAGTCACACATAAGAATTGAAGCAATTAGGTTGAGTATATTGATGCCCTTGGCTACAGAGGCAGGAGAATTGCCACAAGTTTAGGAACTATGTCCTGAGTCCTATATTAGGCAGGGAGACCTTGACTCAAAAAGAAAAAAACCAAAGCCAGACACTGGATGGAATTCCAGCACTTGGGAGATAGAAGCTAGAACGCCAGGAATTCAAGGCCAGTCTCAGCCACAGAGGGAGTTTGAGGCCAGCCTGGGATTCATAAAGCCCTATCTTAAAAAATAATAAAAAAATCCAAGCAATTATTTAGTACCAGGGTGACATGGGATTCCCCTCTGTATGCTGTGAATACCATTGTTAATAAAGGACATTCTTGGGCCTGTGCAGGAAATAGTGTAGGTGGGGAAAACTAAACTGAATACTGGGAGAAAGAAGAAAGAGTTAGAGAGAAGCCATGGAGCTGCTGCCAGAGACAGATTCACTGAAACTTTGCTGGTGGACCATGACCACAGATTAATGGAGATGGGTTAAATTAAGATGTAAGAGTTAGCCAATAAGAGAAGCTAGAGCTAATGGGTCAAGCAGTGATTTAAATAATATAATTTCTGTGGGATTATTTCAGGGCTGAGCAGACGGGAACCAACAAGTGGCCTCCTTCAACACCAGGGACCAAGTTCCAAGAAGTAACGGTCACATGACCTTGTATTCTAGCTACCAATTAGGTAAAGGAACTTTCTGAATACAGGCCAGTTGACAGGCAGGGTTTTAAAAAATGCCCCATCAAAGATAAAGCTTCACTCCAGTCTAGCCTTTGTAACTGTAACAGACCCAGGAAGGACAACTGGGGCCACTTTTTTTTTTTTCCTGAAACAGGTACTCTCATATTCCCAGGCTGGTCTGGAACTCCCTGTGTACCTGAGGATGACCTTGAACTCTTGAACTTAGGATCCTCTAGTCTTGACCTCTTGAATGCTCGGATTACTGGAATGCACCACAAGATCTAACTTTTCTTTTGCTTAGGTGTGGCTCATGTTTTTTAAATTTCTGGGAAAATATACTTGTTTGACTGAACCTGGATAATATGTCTAGATGTATGTTCCTATGTTTATGCATAATAGCTGTGAAGGGGTTTGGGGAAACCAAATATCTGGGCTTCTTCACTTCTACTAAGAGAGACAAGATCTGCCGCCTTCCAATAATCACACGGCAGAGAATTCTTCTTATAGGAAAGGGATTTGGAATAACAGCTACCACAAATAACTATCTTATTGTTGTTCATGATCATTCCCCAATAAATATTTGATATTCCTTTATTTTGGGGTCTCATGGACTCATTCATCCTTGTTTACACCTGGTGCCCAATGTGGGACAACCCTGAGATTAAGAGTCTCATGCTCTACCGACTGAGCTAGCTGAGCCAGCTTGGTCTGGGGTGCTATTCAGGGAGACTGCCCAGAGGAAATCTTAGCACCCCAACCCCCTCAAGGGTTGTATTTTTATCCATACAAACTGCCTTGTTCTGTAGGGTGATTTAAACCTGTCCTTCATGATCCTGACTATATTTTTCTTTTACTTTTTTTTTTTTTTTCGAGACAGGGTTTCTCTGTAGCTTTGGAGCCTGTCCTGGAACTAGCTCTTGTAGACCAGGCTGGTCTCGAACTCACAAAGATCCACCCGCCTCTGCCTCCCGAGTGCTGGGATTAAAGGCATGCGCCACCACCGCCCGGCCGTGTTTTATTTTCTTTAAGCGTGAAGGAACAATTTAGCCTTTCTAGTTTCAACTGCCTGATCCCCGAAGTAGGTGATTTTGAGTCTTGAGCAATAGAATTGCAATAACAACTTAGATGGAGGTGGGTGAGAAAACTGTGCCCAGCCTGCCTCAGAAACAAGAACATCTCAGATGCTAATGAGTGACTAAAAGATCAATAACTGGGAGAAAGGGAAAAGCTGGTTAGCTTCAGGATTGCTACACCTGGTCCCCCTCCAGTAGTTTGTTCTCTTGCTACATTGAGAAACTGGAATTTGAGGCTAGCCTGTGGTCCTCAGCTCTCTTCCTCCCTCTCTGAGCTTTAGTATTCTCATCTACCAAATGAAGGAGTCACGTGGTTAGGTCACATGCTTCCCTAGCGGTCCCTGTGAGGTTAACACAAGGACTCTATAAGAACTATATGAGGTACATTGATGAATATCTTGATCATCACCATAGAAATTTCGCATGATGGATGGAGATAGAGCCAGAGACCCACATTCACATCAGAGGAAGGGACTGAGTTACCAAGGCCCAGTGGAAGAGCAGGAGGGAGAAGATGAGCAAGGAAGTCAGGACCTTGAGAGACTGGCCCACCAACTGAGACAGTGTGCTTGATCTATTGGGAGCTCATCAAATCCAGCTGAACCAGGACTGAAGGAGCATATGACCAAGCTGGACTCTCTGAATGTGACTGCCAATGGGGACTGACAGATAAGCCAAGGATATTGGCACAGGGACCTATCTCTTCTGCATATATTGGCCTTTTGGGAACCTATTCTATATGGATGCATACCTTCTTAGGCCGAGATGGAGCGGGGAGGGCCTTGGGCTTTCCACAGGGCAGGGTATCCTGCCCCATATCAGGGAAGGAGGGGGAGGGCGGTGGGTGGGGGGGGGAGCAGGAGGGCCCAGGAAAAGGGGAGTAAATGTAAATTTTTCTTTTAACAATAAAAAAAAAGAAAAAAAGAACTATATGAGGGCTGGAGAGATGGCTCAGAGGTTAAGAGCACTGGCTACACTTCCAAAGGTCCCGAGTTCAATTCCCAGCAACCGCATAGTGGTTCACCCTCTTCTGGCCTGCAGGGACATATGCAGGCAGACCACTGTATACTTAATAAAAATAAATAATTCTTTTTAAAAAAAACTATATGATCCAACTACTGCTGCAGGCTGGCCTGGGGCTAGGTGTAAGTGGCTGCAAAGGTAAGAAAGTGTGCGCGCAGGATTGGGTGTGAGCCAGGGTGTTCAATTGTGTGTGAATGCACGCACAGATCATTCACTAATAGGGTCTCTCTAGGCTCTCTTGAAATTCCAGCTGTGGCACAGGCCCCCTCAGCCCCTCCCTGACTCCCTACAACTGCCTTCCCACCTACATCTCTCCCGGATGGAAGAAAAGACACTGACGTTAGCCAAGGATTGGCAAAAGCCCTGAAGCTGGGCCTTGGCTGGAATCCTAACTCCGTTCTCTACTAGGTAAGTGATCATCAGTGCATTATTTACACAACCCTAAACTTCTCTGGGAGGTCATAGCTTCTAACACAGCTGTAGGTTCAGCGTGTGAAGAGAGTGTGCAACACCTAACGGAACCCAATCAGTGATGCTCAGTCAGGACCGGATTATGTAGGGCCTGGAGCAAAACAAGTGTAGGTTCTCTTTTTGAAAAAAAAATGAATTACATTTATTCATTCATTTGTGTGTGTGTGTGCGTGTGTGTATGCATGTATGTATTATGTATGTGTGTCTGTGTGTGTGTATGCATGCTTGCATGTGACTGGAGAAATGGCTCAGTGATTAGGACTGTATACTACTTTCCCAGAGAATCAAGTTCAGTTCCTAATACCCACATCAGGCAACTCCCAAACACCTGTGTCTCTAGTTTCAAGGGGATTCAAGTTCCTTCTTTGGGCCCCACAGACACCTGTACTCATGTGTAACTACCACACACAGATACACACCCATAAACATAAATTAAAAATGTAATCTTGAAAAATGAAAGAAAATTTTTAATTTTCTTCCCTTCAGGCATAAACTTCCTTCGTTCACAGTCTGGGTCCCAAGTGTATTTAGTCAGTTCTGCTGTTCCAATAAACAAACAAATAAAACCAAATAAATAAATAAATAAACGGTTTAGCTGTGGGAATGGGGCTGTAGCCTGGTGATACAATGTTCTAGCACACGCAAGTCCCCGAGTTTGATTCTCTAGCTGCAAACAGAATAAGTTTAATTGTGAAAAGGTTTTTCCTGGAGAGAGCAACTCCTTGCACAGAAAACCTAGTGGGAAGGTGTGTGTGTGTGTGTGTGTGAGAGAGAGAGAGAGAGAGAGAGAGAGAGACAGAGACAGAGACAGAGACAGAGACAGAGACAGAGAGCTCACCTGTGGTGCCTGGGATTTATTCAATGCCTTGTGTACACACAGAAAGGTCTCTGCCCCTAAGTCGCAAAACCTTGTTTTCTTGGGTTTTGTTTGTCCGTTGCTTCCTTTGGTTTGGTTTTACTGTCTCTCAGCGTATATTCAACTGAGTCTTTCAAACAAGTTACCTATGCTGTTGTGAGAAGGGCGAGTAAAAGAAGGGGCGCCGTGGTGAGGATCCCCAAGGAATCCAATAAGCAGAGCTCAGAGACTTGGGAATCTCTTGCATTCCCAGGCCCGGGAATGGCCAGACGAAGGCTGGAGCCCTGAGTCACTCACTTCCTTACTATTTTCCCACTCCCCTCATTCATCTTCCCTCCGTCCCGGATGCCAAGGCTTAAATGAGAACGAGGACATCACACATCCTTTCTCAGAGACTCAGCCATCTTCTCACTTACTTCTTTTGCGTCACCTGAGTCCTTCTGGATTCCCAGGAAGGGAACTGAGGACCTGGGGCCCAATGGCAAGGAAAGAGCTTCGGAGGAAGGTCACTGTCATTGGGTAGAAGGGATGCTGCAGGCCAGACCGTGGCCGGGTGCGTGGATCTGGGAAACTAGCCAGTGTTTCATCTTTTGTTTTTTCCTCCTAGGGTTTCCTGTCTCAGATGGTTGCCGAGGGGTCATGGGGACTTCCTGGCCTCTACAAATAAACCTTTCCTTTGTCGTTGGTAAGGTCATGCTTTCAGGTCAGACAGACCAGGTTGGTGGGTAGTAACAGACGGCAACGCAGCTCTCAGAGGAAACATCCCCCCAGAACCCACAAAGATCTCTGCAAGAGGAGGCAAACCACTGCAGCCTCCGATGTATCAGAGATTAGTAGCTTATTCTCTGATGAGTCCCAGTGCCTATAATAGTCTCTGGCACATAACAAGAACTCAAAAAGCCTCTAAAGAAGTGGGTGGTGACTCAGGGCAACACCTGCACTTCCCTGAACCAGGGGAAATAGGCCCAGGCTGAAAATGTTTCTGAAGGACACACCGTGAATTAGTGTCAGAACCTAGATGAGAGCTGCATTTAATATTGTTTTCATTGTTGTAACAAAATGCCTGGCAAAATCAAGTTGAGGACGGAAAGAAGGGTTTATTCTAGCTCACAATCAGAGGTGACAGTCCCTCATGGCAGGGAAGGCATGGCAGCAGCATGAAGCAGCTGGTCACATGAGCACACAGGCAGAGCAGAGAGAGATAAATACCAGCATTCAGCTTGCCTTTCTCTTTTTATTCAGTAAGACTCCAGCCTAAGGAATGGTGCTGCCCACAGTTGAGGTGGGTCTTCCTGCCTCAGTTAACCTCATCTCTAAAGCTTCACAGGCATGCCCAGACGCTTGTCTCCCAGGTGAGTCTAGATGCTGTTGTGTTAAGGATCCAACCTGAACTATCATGGGAGCTCATAGTTCCTAAATCCTGGACCAGTGTTCTTCGTTGGATGATGATCCATGCATAGGAAGAGATGTATTCTCCTTCCCTAAGCCAACAGACTTAGGGAACTTCCATGAAACCCCAGAGAGCTTGACATCTGAGGACACTGCTTAAGGAATCATAAGCTACAAGACAGTGAGCTGAGCAAGTGCTCGAGGAATTTAAAGGCGAGTACATCCAGACGATGTGCTGGATGGAAATTTTAGGACAAGGGGTGAGCTAGTTGTACCAAGAGCAACCTCTTCTCCTGGGACTATCAGGCAATAATGGTATTTTCTAAAGACTAGCGTGGACCTGGATGAAGAGAAATGATCTACCGTCTTCAACGTGACCCTCCACCAAGGTGCTTTTGGATACCCATGGGAGGCCTGCCCCTTACTGAACAGAAACAGAGGGGGAGTGGATAGGGAGGGGCATGGAGAGAAGGTGAGGGAGAGGAGGGAAGGGAAACTGTGGTCGGGGTGTAAGAATAAATAAATAAATTTTAAGAAAAGTGACCCTCCACCAAGTGTGGTTGCACATAGTTTAATTCCAAGTTAATAAAAAGAAAAGCATACACATGGCTTTTATGTGATATTAGAGTCCTGATGCTGTGACCCTTTAATACAGTTCCTCGTGTTGTGGTGACCCCCAACCATAAAATTATTTTATTGTTACTTTATAACTGTGATTTTGCTACTGTTCTGAATTATAATGTAAATATCTGATATGCAGGATATCTGATAGGTAACCCCTGTGAAAGGGTCACGATCCACAGGTTGAGAACTTCTGTATCAGCATCTTCCTTTGGGAATAATACCCACTCACCCACCCCTCACCCCCCATAGGTAAATTTGTGTGTTTCTGATGCTAGTGAAGAAGAAGCATTCATAGAGAAGTATTTGTGTGTGAGAGAATCATCCATGGTAATATGCTGGGAGGTGATGGAGCAAGACCCATTGTTCAGACTCTCCTCTGTGGCCATTTGCCCTCTTTTCCCTTACTTGCTGCGGGGGTGGGGACTCCTTTCAAGCAAGGCTCCCAAGGCTGCCTGACTTAGAGTGAGGTCAGTTTTCATAGCCTGATTCTCAGAAGAGTGTGAGAGAGACTTTCCTGTTCCTGCCATCTTCTCAAATGCATGGTTGCTTGTGGGATAATCCTTCTGTATGCTGTGAATATGTGTTACTCTCACTGGTTATTAATAAAGTTGTTTGGCCTATACTAATGCAAGATAAAGTTAGGTGGGGCAATCAAGCCGAGGACTGGGATGAAGAAGGACTGAGTTGCCAGGCGGTGGTGGCGCACACCTTTAATCCCAGCACTCGGGAGGCAGAGGCAGGTGGATCTCTGTGAGTTCGAGACCAGCCTGGTCTACAGAGCTAGTGTCAGGACAGGCTTCAAAGCCACAGAGAAACCCTGTCTCAAAAAAACGAAAAAAAAAAAAAGAAGAAAAGAAGGGCTGAGTCAGAGAGATGCAAGCAAGCAAACCACCCAAGAAGCAAGATGCCAGAGGACCAGTAAAGCCATGAGCCATGTGGCAATACATAGATGAATAAAAATGGGTTAATTTAAAAGTAAGAGCTAGTTAATAACAAACCTGAGGTATTAGCAGAGCATTTGCAAATAATTGATTAATTAATATAAACTCTTGTGTGTTTATTTGGGACCAGGCAGTTGGGAAAAACTCTGCCACAAGGTGCTGTGTTTGGGGACAGCATGTTCTGAACCCCACTCTTGTTGAGTGAAGAAATGAACAACATTCCCCACTGTGGGTGAAGACATAGTGTTATACTATAATTATCTAGAAAGTACTCCAGAACAATCCATTGCGTTTCAAAATGTAAACTCCATTGGGCCAGACATATCTCCTTTCAAACTATATATTACTAGAACAAAGTACCATTACCTAAAAGTAAAGCTTCAGGGATATTCATGAGAACATTGCTTATGGTGACAAAACTGGAAATGACCTGGGCTCCTGATAGCAGGAACATATTTGAATAGACTTCTGTGCATCTGTCTTATACCATGGACATGACCTAGCTATTCAAAAGGCAAATTAAATCTCCCTCAATGTGTCTTAAACAAACTATGTGGAATCTAGGAACCATAGCTGTGATGCCGTAATAGGTGAGAGCAAGTTGCCTCGTATGTATTCTGCAGACCGGATTTCTTAAATCAGTAACAACAAAGAAAACCCTTTCTGGGATTTTACATCTGTATTAGCAAAAGTGTGGCAAGTCATAAAACACAGTGCTCACGTTGCTTAGTTGGGGGTTAAAGGGCACGGTGGCGAGAGAAGTGAGGGACTGAAAGAAGGGGGAATGGCTAATGTGTTAATCCTGCTTTGTGTTTAACCTGTGAAAAGAATATACTACACTTTTAAAGTTGTATTTTTTATCTATATGTATGTGTTTCTGTGAATGTATGCCACATGTGTGCAGGAGCCCAAGAAGGCCAGAAGAGGGCATCTGATCTCCTGAAATTAAAATTAGAGGCTATGGTAAGCCACCTGACATGGGTGCTGGGAATCAACCTCTGATCTTCTGGGGATGTGGTGAGTGCTTATCAGTGCCTATACTTCTAATTTTAAAAGTATGTTTAAGAAATAAAAGGGCAGCGAAAAGGCATAGATCAATTCAACAGTTAGAAAAAGTCAACTTCGGGGGCTGGAGAGATGGCTCAGAGGTTAAGAGCACCGGGCTGTTCTTCCAGAGGTCCTGAGTTCAATTCCCAGCAAGCACATGGTGGCTCACAACCATCTGTAATGAGATTTGGTGCCCTCTTCTGGCATTCGGGCATACATGGAGGCAGAATGTTGTGTACATAATAAATAAATAAAATTTAAAAAGAAAAAAGAAAAAGTCAACTTCATACCCCTGTCCTGTTGCTTACTAGTTGGGTAAGCACAAACTACTTACTCAAATGTCTCTGAGTCCTAGGTTTTCTTATCTGACAACAGGGGGGGGTGAATCATTGTAAAGATTAAATAAGGATTAGGAGTGTAGCTCAGTGGTAGAGCACTCACTAGTATACTCAGGTCATGAGCTTGAACTCCAAGTACTGGAATAAAGAAAATAAAAGAAATGTATGAGCTAGGTATGGTAGCATGTGCCTATAATTCCATGAAGGCAAGATCATGAGTTTGAGGCCAGCCCAAACTACAAAACAAGACCTAGTCTCCAAAAAGATGATGTAAGGTAACCCCTTCTGGCCTCCTATTTCTCCACAGGACAACTCCCTCTCAAACACCTTCCTGCCATGATGCCCAACACAAGATATGATGTAGCCAAGGAGGTTGTCTCTAGAGCCAACCATTGCTGGGCTGCTAAACCTGGAAGCTAAATAAAGATCTTTTCTTTATAAAGTACTCAGCTTTTGGGACTTTGTAATAACAACAGAAAATCGACTATTATAACTTCCCAAACACTAAGTTTATTGCATCAGCTGCTGTATTCACCTCCACAGGCATTCCACCCAAACCAATCACAGTGATAGCATTAATTACCGGATCTCCACCTTGTAAGGGATGTCTTGTTTCTCTTGTCACCAGTAATCTGGTCCTCATGGTCAACCAAGTGATGAATGATTCAGCTTATCTTTTTTCATTATTTTTAAAATCCATTTTATTCTCTGTGTGTCTGTGTGTGGTGGCTCACACTTGTAATCTTAGCACTTGAGAGGTTGAAGCAGGAGGATCACTGCAAGTTCAAGAGAACCTTGCACTACAGAGGTGCTAGGGAACCTCCTTCAGCCAATGGCCTTTGAGATGCTGGACCAGGTTTGGCATGGCCTTAGGTACCAAAACCATGAGCACTCGCCCGCTCTCTCTTGGCCACCGGATTTAGTTTCTGTCCCACGCTTGTGCAGAGGACTGTGATCTGTGAGTCTGCCACCCTAAATAAAGAACCCTTTATTATATTCAATTATAAGCTAGGGTGGGACACTTTATTCACCTTCTTCTCTTACAACAGAGTGAGACCCTGTCTCAACAAACAAACAGACATCCAAAAGAGAAAGAAATCCCAGTGACTGAGAGCAAATCAAAGCTGACATGCAAGAGGCAGGAGAACATGGCTCACAGTAAGGAGAACTGGATGGAAATTGATTCATAAGAGATACAGAAATTAGAATGAACAGAGAACTACATTAAAACAATTATTATAATTGCATGCTATGCACTCAAAGGTAAAATAGAAACATGAAAAGTGCAAAAGAGCCGGGCGGTGGTGGCACACGCCTTTAATCCCAGCACTCAGGAGGCAGAGGCAGGCGGATCTTTGTGAGTTTGAGACCAGCCTGGTCTACAAGAGCTAGTTCCAGCGCAGGCTCCAAAGCCACAGAGAAACCCTGTCTCGAAAAACCAAAAAAAAAAAAAAAGAAAAGTGCAAAAGAGACAAAACAAACAGACAAACAAAAAGCCTCTAAAACATTACCAAGGAGCAAGACCAAGCGTGATAGGCCATGAACTAATAAGGACAATAAAATCAAAGAGTAAGACATTTAACTATACCAAAAAAGAAGGGGAAGAGACTCGCCCTTCACATTACAAAAGCTGGCTAGGGTATTTTTCTAGGCAAACAGCATCATGCGTGTGGCAGGTTTTGTTTTCACTTCTATGTCCCTGCCTTTTGCTATAATTTGTGACCGTGCAGTACAGCAAGTGTAATCTCAGGAGTGCCCTGCTACCAGAAGTCTATTCTTTCCACGAGGTCCATGCTGTCACTGTGGACACAGCTTTAAAAGTGTAAAATATTAGCCGGATGATGGTAGGACTTGGAGGCAGAGGCAGACAGACCTCTGAGTTGGAGCCCAGCCTGGTCTACAGAGTGAATTTCAGGACAGCCAGGGATACTCAGAGAAACCCGGTCTTGAAACAGAAACAAACAAGCAAACAAACAAAAAGTGTAGAATATTAAAGGCTGCTAGGACTTCTTCAAACACCGTTTTGCAGCCTGGGAGTGAATTGACTTGTCAAATCAAGCAGCACAGTCACAGGACAAGAGCTAGAGTCCAAGTCTCTTAGCTCTATTAAATTCCATTCACTGTAACAAAGACCTAAGGGAGGCCCTGGGGACCCAGCCAAGGAGAAGGTGTGGGTGACTTCATTGGGTGGGAGCTCATAGGCAGGGAACACTAGATTGTTCCTTAGATAGCTGACAAGACGTCCTTACTCCCGGTGGGTGTGTCCTGGGTAAAATGTTGCAAAGCCAATAGATTTCTGTAGTGCAGGAGGCCATGATCATTCTTATTACGGATCTCCTCACCAGAGCTAAACTGTCTGCCTGTGCTCATCGAACCCAGTCTAAATTCTTTGTGATCTACACAGCAAGGCAAATAGTAAATAAAATCACTGACCTTCTATAACCTAAACATCTTCAGTACCATGAATCGAAAGGCATCGTTCTAAACAGATATCATTTTCATGTTTCAACTGATGTGTAAGAGAGAGAAAGTCATGGTTTTGTGCATATGCGTGCGGTGCCTGTGGAAGCTGGAAAACGGAGCCCGATACCCTGGAACTGGAGTAGCAGGCAGTTAGGAGCTTGCCCAACATGGGTGCTGGAATCTGAACTTGGCTCTTTGACTAGAGCCCATAGAAGGTATTGTTTTGTTGCAAGAAAATGTTCTGAGTACAGACTGCTTTGACTGAGTGTTTCAAAGTTTACAGACCCACAGCCCTGTGTAGAGCAGGGAGCTCCCATCACGCTTCTCTGGCCAGATTCCTGAAAATGTTTTCCCTCTAGCCACACAACGGCTGTTTGACTTTCACTTGGCATGGACGTGTCATACCAGCCATGCCCGTCTCCTGATGCTGTCCCAGTTAACAAGGCAGCAAATGATCTGTTATCTGGCACCGAAATGCTCACAGAAACGAAGATAACATCAATGTGTCAGGATAGGCGAACATTTTCCCCTTGGCTTGTTAGCTTTCAGATGGAATTATTATCAAAATGGAATAGGATGTTAAATTTTTTTTTTTTTGGATAAGTTCAGGCCCCTACCGGAGTTTCTATACACCAGGCTTTGAGAACCTCTGTTCTAATAATCATTTCCCAAACCCCGGGCTATCTTTACCTGAAAAGCTATAAAACAGGGCCCCGGTGCTGTAGAGAAGCAACCACATATGCAGTACTGCGTCTCCCCTATTATCCGCTGGCAAACTCCTCCTTACCCATCGAGTAGATTTTTCTGGAAACCGTTTTTGACTCCCACAAGTCAATCAGGTCTTAACCTCCTTTGCACCCTTATCTACATGACACACTCAGCCCCCTGTTCTTAGGCAAGATGGTTTCACTTCCTGTCTGCTCCTACATCTCCTTTGTACCCTAGATGGCAAGCTCCATGAAAACAGGGTCTGAGTCTATTCCTTTCCAGGCCCTTCCTTCCCCATGCAGGACAGGATCAGGAATGAATGAGTGAGTGAGAGAGAGTGAGTGAGCGAGCGAGCTCAGCTCTAAATAAAAGCTCCACCATTCAGGTTAGCGTTTTCTTTCCTCCTCCAACTCCCAGTTTGGTCTCTGCAAAGGCTTGAAAAGAGCAACTCATAGACTTGCTCTGTGCAGGTGATAAAAGCTCCCCTCTAGGGCTTGAAAGCTTCCCCTACTTTGTTCTTGAACTAGCAGAGGCGCAAACAAGGAAAACCACCTGCCTCAGGGCACCCAGGTCAGATATGATTGCATTAACCCAGACGTTATGTGCTGGCTATTTCCATTTCTTTCAGCACATTGTCTGTTTGTTACTTATTCATTTAGATGTTTTTGGTCAGCGCTGCCACAGGGAAAAGCAATGTTCCCTGTGACCTCACCTCCCCGTGGCACTGTTTTGAGAACAAACTGGATTCTCACGGTTCTCCCAATGGTGGCAGGGTGCCCACGTCAGGCAAGGTATTTTTCATAATGAAAAGAAACAAAGATAGCGTCAGCCCTCATTCGTAATTTTCCCAGAGCAGCTCGAATCTAAAAATCTCTTTGTTTCCATTCTCAGCATATAATGCTTCCTTTTGTCCTTGGTAAAGTGGGGCAGAAAAGTGCAGTTAAGGAGGGGAAAAACCTTTTACTTACTTACATATGTATTTATTTCTAGACATATTTATTTTTACAAAGTGGGCCAAAATGGACATCCTGAAATGCCCACCCACCTTACCTCCTTAATATAGATACACCATTTCTCTCCCATGGCCCCAAACACTAGTGTCATCCCTGACCCCGGACGTCCTTCTTCCTCCCAGACCGGGAGGCAGCTCACCTCCTCCTGCCTGGCCTTCCCAGTGGGCCATCCCGGCACAGACCTCACAAACACCAGACCCTCTTTCAACCTTTAATCACTTCCGCTCCCAACACCCTGCCAGCTCTCCCTCACCTCGCTTCTTGGCCACGGTCCTGGAACCCAGTGGGAGAGAAATCTAGGCAGGAAGAGGAGGAGAATGTGGCCCCACAGTTGAGTGTTATTTATGGAAACACACCATAGCAAACTACAGAGCACAGGATAATGTGGATACACTTAAATATTTTTTTTGAAAATTAAAAACACAAATAGTAAATTATAGTTTTGTTTCACCGTGTAAATCACTACCACTTTGTCTTAGTCAGGGTTTCCAATGCTGTGATAAAACACCATGATCAAAAGTGACGTGGGGAGAAAAGACTGAGTAGTTTGAAGTAAGACTTCATGTACATGGTGCTCCAAAAGTAAAGACCCCTAACCTCTAAGAGACCTTTGGGGCTTTCCACGGTCTGGTCTTTTCACGACAGCAGTATCCACCTGTTCTTTATTTCTCCAGCCAATCAATGCCCCCAACCCTTCACACAGGCTCCTCTCCCTGCCTGGAATGTTTCCTGGTCATCACCAGTTTGGTCTTCAGCCTCCTCAGAGAGACCTTTCTGTGAACATAGTCTCAGAATACTCCTCTCCTGTCTGTCACTAGCCCAACAGATTGATGAACTACCTGACTTAGCCAGAGAGACAGGGACTGTTATATTCACAAATATGTCTTGTTGATGAAGATGTTTCCTGATCCTTTAGGGCAAAGTTCATTGCCCCTTCTGAATATTGCATTATCATTGTGGACGTGTCTCTCTCTGCCCCAAGACTGGCAGCTTCTTGAAGACAAGGACAAAAACATACTTTCATTTACTTTATTTTGTGGGTTTTTCTTCTTTCTTTCTTTCTTCCTTCCTTCCTTCCTTTTTTTTTGAAGCATGCTTTCATGTAGCTCAGGCTAGCCTCATCAAACTAGTTATGTAGCCCTAATTGACCTTGAGTTCCTGATTTTACTACCTAGATTTCCCACGTGCTAATATTGCAGGGATGAGCCATCATATCTAGCAAAATCATCTTTTGAATTCCTGTCACCTATTACCGGATGGAGAACTGTGGAGCAGGGCAGTATTTCACTGGGTGGATGCACCCACATGCTGAAGGGAAAGGCTCAGTAGGCACAAAGGAACTCAGCAACCCCATTCCCTTCAGACATAAACCTGAGATAACTTTAAGACAGAACTAGGGGGCCAGACATCAATACAAATGGGTGGCCCAGGTGAGGTGAAGTTTCCTCAGAGTTCTGCATCCAAAACAGCTTCAAAGCTGATTACTGAGATGGTCCAGCCTCACGGACTACTACAGCCAGACTTCCAATAAGCTTTATATTTTCCCAACATACTGAGACTAGCTTTCCCAGGACTAGAACATTACCCCAGGGGCTGGAGTGATGGCTCAGTGGTTAAACGCACTGGCTGTTCTTCCTGAGGACCCGGGTTCACTTCCCAGCACCCACATGGCAGCTCACCACTGTCTGTAACTCCAGCTCCAGGAGTCCCAGTGTCTTCACACAGATACACACACAGGCAAAACACCAATTTACATAAAATAAAGATAAGAACATTTAAAAAAAACATTACCCCAATTTTTTCAGAGTTCTCTAAAGATACCAGTGTCCCCTGACAGCAGGAAGCAGTCTAGAGAACACAATGTCCACATTTCCAAGAGTTGAGGTGAGTGATTTTTGGTCATTCGGTGGGTTATGGATATTTGTCATCATTTAGGGGAGTTGGTTACAAAGTGTTATTGGTCATTGTCAGAAATAAAATAATAAAGAGGAGCTTAGATTCAGGGATTTCTATCTGAAGAGCAAAAGGGAGGATAAAGTATAGAAATGATGGGATAAAAGGGAGGATTGTGAAGTCTACATTTGTTTAACTACTAGTCTCAAATATTTTACATTGGTATAGATTTTTGTATATTTGATGAGGAATCTCTGTCAGCCAATGAACTTCAAGAAGTGGGACCAAGTTGGGGCGTGACCTTTTGGGTACCCAGAAAAAAACACCTGGCGGCCCAAGGTTCACTCTCTCTGATTTCGGTGCTTCACAGCTTCTCGTTCCTGTTTCGTGAGTTTGCCCCTTATAATAAAGAAAAAATATAGTTGGTCTATCTTGTAGATAGCCTGGTATTTCTCAACTTGAGATAATTTAACATATATTGATACAAATTTAAGGTTATTTTTGTTTTACTGCATATATGTTTCTATTCTTATAAGATATTGTACCTCTGCAGTTCATTTAAAACATAGTGTAAAGTTTTAATCCTTGAAATCTACTTAGGATAATAAAGAAATGCAGGTTAGGGCTGGAGAGATGGCTCAGAGGTTCTTCCAGAGGTCCTGAGTTCAAGTCCCAGCAACCACATGGTGGCTTGCAACCATCTATAGTGTAATCTGATGCCCTCTTCAGGCATGGAGGCATTCATGTTGATAAAAATGTTGTATATAGAAGAAATAAATAAATCTTAAAAAAAGAAATGCAGGTTAATAGTCATCTATAACAATCAAACTTATAGTCACGTTAGGTAAGTTTTCAAGATTAAACAGAGATACATTTTAGATAGATGGTCTTCAAACACTTCAAAGACCTACAGAATATGGCATTTAAAATGTTTTAATAACACAAGACTTTGCATGACAGTGAGCCACATCTGTTCCTGGCAGCACAAATTTACTTCCCAAAGAAGCACAAATACTGTGACAGATGAAGTTGACTTTCACGTGGGGGCCGCCAGCCACCAAATAATGACACAGAGACTTTTTATTAGTAATTATGAAAGTTTGGCCTTTAGCTTTGGCCTGTTCCCAACTAGCTCTTATAACTCAAATTAACCTGTTTTCATCTACAGTCTGTCATGTGGCTTTTACCTCTCCTCCCATTCTGTATGTCGGACTCATTCTGTGTCTCACTGGCGTCTCTCATGCACTGGGATTTATCTCCAGTTCCTTTCTCTCCCTGGAAGTCCAGCCTGTTCTCTCCTGCCTAGCTATTGGCCATTCAGCTTTTTATTAAAACAAACAGAAGGCAACCTAGGCAGAGATACTCTTTACAGTATACAAAAAGATTGTCCCACAGTAGACAGAGACAGAAGGTGAGCCCAGATCCTGGCTTTCCTGCTTATTCTGCTTCACACCAGGACACATTACAGGCAGGATCTCTGGGTTCGTCTTCTACAGAAACCAAATCACTGCCGCTGCTTTCCCCACCCTACACGTAAATATTTAGGTGCTCCGGAACAGGACCTTATGTGATCCCATTTCCCAGTTTCTCTTTTTCTCCCAGACCCTGGGGCTATCTAAATGTCATGTTTATTTTCTAAACCACATCCCCACCATTGATGACTCACAATAACTTTTGTCATCTGCTCTGAAACCTACTATTATATATGTTTGCCCATTGCCAGTCTGTCCACCTCGTTAATTCTTGGCATTGAGCCTTGTTCTGGCTGTTATTCTATTCTTCCTCTTTTCACTTCCTGCCTCACCCACACCCGGTGTTACTGGAGCTATTAAGAGTCAAAGTTTATGCCAACACTTGGGAGTCAGAGGCAGGCTGAGCTCCCTGAGTTCGAGGCTAGCCTGATCTACATAGTGAGTTCTAGGACAGCCAGAGCAAACAGTGAGACCCTGCCTCAACAAAACAAAAACAAAACAAACCCTCAAAAACACCACCAACAGCAGACAAGAGTCAAACCTGAGACCTGACAGTTCTAATAAGCTAGGCTTGGCCATCTGTGCTCTAGGCCAGCTAAGCAGACAGCATAGAAGTGAAAAGCAGAGAATAGATTTAATGCTGTCACATGAGTAAGAACAGAGAAGTCCAGTAACCTCCCTCTGCCTCCACATCCCCAAGTCCATCTCTCAAGTCCTGATATGAGGCTTTGGTTTAAACAGAATGCAGTCCTGGGCAGGGTGTGGTCCCACCCATCATTGACCCATCATTATTTGGACTCTAATCTCTCCTGCAAGATTATGCAGAAGAAAGTCAGACTGTGTGAAATCTCTTGCAGGGAGACAAACTCCCCCATCAGCCTTTTCCTTTACCCAGCACTAGACTCCTTGAGAAATCCTTTAGTGTATTTTCATTTCTGCCGGGTAGTTACACCAGGACTATTCCCCAGTTACATGAAGATTCATATTTATGTTTGAGAGACTCCACCCTTAGCTCCTCTCTCTCTCTCTCTCTCTCTCTCTCTCTCTCTCTCACACACACACACACACACACACACACACACACACACACAGGCTTTTCAAGAGCCCGGAAACACCTGTCAACAACAGCCCTCTCCCCTTCTGGGGGCATCTTAGCTCCAGTTCACAGCATGTGCTGTGCTCCAGCTTCTTTCTTGGTGTCATCAGAGGAATCAGGGTTCCTCCTTTTGGATTCTTAGTCTCTTAGTAAGATAATTTTAAAACAAATTGAGTAGAATTGTATTAGAACTTGAGAGAAAAACAATCAGACCAGCAGGCTGAAAAAATCTCATTAGTTGCCAAGAGGGGCGGGGATAAAGGAGAGAAAGCCACACCTTTTGAGGTGGAGGTGGTGGCTTTCACAGCACAGACGGGAGACTTCTGAGATGGTACAGAGTGCCAGAAAAGCAGGCTTAGGTTTTAGGCCAATAGTTGAAACGGAAATAAAGAAAAGGGGTAAAATACGATTAGTGGCCAGAACAGAGTTCTTATGTACCAGGTCAGAGGCTTGCACCACAGGCACATGGCAGGGTTAGAACTAGAGACTGGTTACTAAGGAAAGAAAAACACTCCCGAAGAATGGGAGTGCACGACTGAGCTAAGTAAAAAGTCTTGAGGAATGAGGCTCGGGATCCTTTATAGGACTTTTGCATGACATCTGCTTCTCCAAATGGTAGTTCTGGTGTTGTATGAAGCTCAGGTGGGGGTTTCTGGCTTAACTGGCGTCTTTCATAAATTAATCTTGATGTTCTAGCCTCCAGTCCCTGTCCTTCCCTCAGCTTTGGGGAACAGGTTGCTGGTGACTCATCCCTGAGTTCCCCTCAGAAATCAGCCGTCCATATCTGCGATTCATCAGTGCAGGATGAGCATTTCTGCCTGTTTGCTTTAATCTGGAATAATTCTAATGAGTCGGCCAGAGTTAACTACAGCCTCTGCCTGGTTCCATCACGTCTTACAGATTTTTTTTTTTTTAAAGCCTTGGCTGTCTTGGAGCTCACTCTGTAGATCAGGCTGGCTTCGAACCCTTGAACTCAGAGATCCGCTGAAGTGTGCACTACCATCCCTCAGCTTGTTTTACAGACCTTAAAGTAACTCCTATGTCCCACGCCAAATCACAATAATCCTCCTTGCACACTAGTCTCCCTTTCAGTTTTTGAGGAACTCAGCATAGAATTGAGTTCTGGTTGTTTGTTTTTCTTCCAACAGTATAAAACTTTAATACTAGCTTGCCAGTTGTGAACACCTCAGCTCCCAGAGCTGGATCTTCGTTCCTCACACACTGCGCACTGCAGGGTCACGCTTTGAGGTCTAAATCCTGCAGATTGCAGCACATTCTGACCACAGCAATTAATGGGAGGATCAGGCCGGTCAGTAGGCGGGAACTGGAACTCACACCGGAAACGCAGCTCATGGGCGTGACCCTGAGTCCCCGCCCCGAGCCCGACAGAAGGCGGGGCTCCGGCACGCTGCAGCCCTGGCAATGCCGCTGCCTGTGGTCCGGCTGGTGTGGCTCGGCCGGGCTCGCTACTCCGAACTGCTGGCGCTGCAGGAGCAGTGGCTGCGGCGGTTGCAGGCTGACCCTCGCCCCGGGGCCCCGTCGGGGACCGAGGCGGGCGCGCTCTTGGTCTGCGAGCCAGCGGGGCCCGTGTACACGGGCGGGCTACGCGGAGGCTTTACGCCCGAGGAGATTACGCGATTGAGGGCTTTAGGAGCCGAGGTGCGCGCCACCGGCCGTGGCGGCCTGGCTACTTTCCACGGCCCGGGCCAGCTGCTATGCCACCCTGTGCTGGACCTGCGGCGCCTAGGTTTGCGCCTGCGCACCCACGTGGCGGCGCTGGAGGCGTGCGCTGTGCGCCTGTGCGAGCTCCGGGGGCTGCAGGGAGCCCGAGCGCGGCCGCCACCTTACACCGGTGTCTGGCTGGGCGAGCGCAAGATCTGCGCTATCGGTGAGCAGGCCGGGGCGGAACCGGGGCGGAGCCGGGAACAGGGCCAACTCCGGGGAACTCTGGGCTCCGAATACCCCTGACCTGCCTGCCTCAAGGATATTTAATATTCCGAGGCAGAAGAGTCCTCTAGTTCAGCACTCGTGGATGGAGAAACACCAAGCATGAATTGCCAAGTTACTTCCTATGACTCACAACGGGAGGACAGAATGCCAAATGTCAAACTTCCAAAGCAACGTAATCCCTGTATTAAAGGAATCTTGAAAATAAGAAAGGCTGATGTGTAACCGCAGCCTCCCTTCTCCGCCCCACCCCTAACCCCCGAGTGGAATTAGTCCTCTACCCAGTCTGTGTTCTGTCCAGGCTCCAAGCCCACTTACCTTTCGGCACTAGCGGGATCCCATGGCTCCAAGGAAGGGAAGTAGAACTATTCTAAGACATTTTGGCTTGCCTTGCAGGAGTCCGCTGTGGAAGACACATCACATCCCACGGCCTGGCTCTGAATTGTTCTACAGATCTCACTTGGTTTGAGCACATCGTGCCCTGTGGACTGATTGGGACAGGAGTCACCTCCCTGAGTGAGGCGCTCCAGAGACTCGTCACTGTGGATGAAGTAATGCCATCTTTCCTTGTGGCCTTCCAGGAGACTTTCAAGTGTACTTTAATCTCTGAGGACAGCCCCAGCTGACGGGCATGATGGTCCTGCGATAGAACGCCCCTAGTCTGACTTGAGTTCCCAGAACCCCATTCTAGAACTGCTCTGTGACTTACTGACCGTGACCGAGGACAGATCCTGAGCTCTGAGCTATTGCTTCCTGGGTCTCCCCACCTACCTCACGGATCGAGATGAAAACATTATGAAAAGTCACATGCTTCCATGTTTCTCGGCTTGGCGACACTCCAGTGTTATAAACTGTCGTTTCCTAATTACGTTCTCAGTGCTGTATCTAACATCGATTTTGGTCTGTAGGTCTTTTGAGTTCTATGGGAATCGAATCTCAGTGGCCCAGGTGCAGTGATGCGATACAGTGATTTCATTCTCAAAAGACCTGGGTCTGTCTTCAATAAAGGGGACAGCCTCTTCAAAAAAATAAAATGAGGGGGCTGGAGAGATGGCTCAGCAGTTAAGCGCACTGGCTGTTCTTCCAGAAGACCCAGGTTCAAATCCCAGCACCCACATGGCAGCTCACAACTGTCTGTCTGTAACTCCAGTTCCAGGGAATCTGATACCTTCATACCAATGCCCATAAAATAAAGTTAAATAAATTATAAAAAATAAATAAAATGAGATTTTTGCCTTTGGGGGTTGAATCCCTCAGGTTTGATGATTTACCCGTTTGTGTTTGGGGTCAACAGAGATGGGTTAGAGGCTATGGAAAAGACAAGGGTACTTCCTCCTTGCACACAAATACTGTATAGAGAAGATTTTCCTACATGGGATCCCTGGATCTGTAAGAATGTCAGCTCTTGTTAGGTAACAACAGAAACTTTGTGATTCAAGACAACCAGGAACACATTACCTCATTCTTTTGTGGATCGGGAATTTGGAAGAAATGTACCCAGGTTGTTCGGAGTCTTACTATAGCTTGCATTAAAAGGTGACAGTTGTCACTGGGAGGCTTAGTTGGTGCTGGAGGTCCCTTTGCATGGTCACCCCATTGTGCTTACTTGGTTGTTTCTAGCTGTTGACAAGAGGCCTCAGTTTCTTACCACGCGAACTCCACTGCAGGGCAGCAGGCAAGTGACCTTGGATGCAGCCAAGTTAGGAGCTCCCACGTTTGTAACCTAGCTGTGGGAGTCACATGGTCCTTTTTGTACTCTCACAAATGGGCCTCATTTAGAGTGGAGGGGACATCTCAGCAGAAAAAGATGGAGCTTTTTAGGAGCCATCTTGGCGACAGGGCCCCATAACTTGGGTACCACACTTGGTGCTTTGAAAGTTATTTCTTCTGCTTCCTCTCTGTAGACATCTGTTCATTAGAAATGCAGTGAGAGCCACATCTTAGTTTGACATTTTTTTAGGAACCTCATTAAAAAGGATTTTCTTTGTTTGTTTGTTTGTTTCAAAATGGTTTCTCTGCAGCTCTGGCTGTCCTGGAACTTTCTCTGTAGACCAGGCTGGCTTTGAACTCAGAGATCCACCTGCCTCTGCCTTCTGGTGCTGGGATTAAAAGTGTGTGCCATTACGGCCTGGTTTAAAAAGGCTTTTGTAAAAGGTGGTTAGTTTTAATACATTTGCTTTAATTCATTAAAGAAATCTCTATGAAGTATATAACATTACTATTTTATAGAACAGTATTGACACAGACCCAATTTCTAGCAACTAGTCTCATTGTGATTGTTACCTTCTGTTCTCCATTGGTTTTCTTATGGAAACTATCCGCAAGTCCTATAACTTCCCCTCATGGCAGTAGGGTCTTTAAGAACAGAACTATGGAGGCAGGAGAGATGGCTCAGTGGTTAAGAGCACTGGCTGCCCTTCCAGAGGACTCAGCTTCAATTCCCAGCACCCACACAGCAGCTCACAACTGTCTGTAACTCTAGTTCCAGGGGATCTGACATCTTCACACCAAATAAAGTGCACATAAAATAAATAAATTTTTAAAAAAAGAATAGATCTATGACTACCTCGTTTTCTTCATCTCTCAAAAAAGCTACTGGACCTGGCATACAGCAGACAAGTCCTAAATACTGAGTGGAACTGAACTGTTTAAAGTCTCCCATCGTGGGCTGGAGGTTGGCTCAGAGGATAAAGTGCTTGTTGTCGGAGTATGAGGACCTGAGTTCAAATTCCAGAACCCACATACAAACTGGCACAGTAGCTGTCCTGGCTAGTTTATGTCAACTTGACACAAGCTAGAGTCCTCTGAGGGGAAGGAGCCTCAATTGACAAAATGTCTCCATAAGGTTGGGTGGTAGGCAAGCCTATAAGGCATTTTCTTAATTAGTGATTGGTGGGGAAGGACCCAGCCCATTGTGGGTGGTACCACCCAGGTTTGGTTGTCCAGGGCTCTGTACGAAAGCAGGCTGAGCAAGCCAGAAGCAGCACCCCTCTAAGGCCTACGGATCAGCTCCTGCCTCCAAGATCCTGTCCTGTTTGAGTTCCTGTCCTGACTTCCTTCGGTGATGGACTACAGTGTGGAAGTGTAAGCCAAATAAACCCTTTCCTCCCCAACTTGATTTTGGTCATGGTGTTTCATTGCAGCAATAGAAACCCTAAGTAAGATGGGTGGTGATGGTGCATGCTTTTAATCCCAGCAGAAGCAGCTGGATATCTGTGAATTCTAGGGTACCCTAGTCTACAGAAGTGAGTTCCAGAAAGGTTCCAAAGCTACAAAGAAGTCCTGTCTTGAAAAAAAAAGAAAGAAAGAAAAAAAGAAAAGAAAAAACTCCAAGTAAGACAGAAGTACACATTTGTAAACCCAGTACTCCTCTGGTAACATGGGAAGCAGAGGTAGAAGAGAAACCTGCAGGGCCAGCTGTAGCTGACCTGGCTAATGCGGTGGTAACAGCATAAGATAGAAGGTGGAAAATATTCTCTGACCTCCACACACATGCCGTAGTGCATGAACATATGCTCAGCACACACACACACACACACACACACACACACACACAGACACATATAGAGGGAGCAAGAGAGGCATACACACTTTGTCTCTCATGCTGCCCCAGCTTGTGTGTGTCCCTTTAGGCACACGTCAATAACCAAGCACCACACCTTTGGTGTGCACAGCAAAATGTTATTCTGGACATGAGTCGCACAAACCGTCGTTCATGTGTGTTCAACATACCTTACAGGTGTGCTCTCTTTGGCTCCCAGGATTTGCACATGCATGTTTGTGTGTAAATGTATTACTTGCCAGCATTAAGGAATGGGCCTTATGAATGATAATTGGAATCTGGGAAATGGTTGTGGCTTAAATTACGTTCTCCTTAGCTCCAGGACTACCCCTCCTTTCTTATTCAGTCTGTGTGCTGGCATTGGTTTCCTGACTCCCAAAGGTGTTCGGTTAGTGAAGCCTAGTCTAGATAGTCCACTGTTCTGAGATGCAGCAGAGTGTAAACCCCAAGGTCATTGCACAAGTTCTGTGCTGTGGCCATGGAGAGGCCTTTTAAGGGGGACCAGAATGTCCACGCGAATAAAGAAAACCACTGAACATCACTACTCATCAGTGAAATGTAAAACAGCTACAGTGAGATATTACCTCAGCCCAGCTGCATCAATAGTTAAGATAGCTGCATCTTATCTAGTATCGATAAGATAAAGGGTAACAGAAGTTGTCAGAATGTAGAGAAAAGGGGCCAGCCACCCAGTCACCCAGCTATACAGTGAGCCATGGAGAAAGAAGTTTTAAAAAAAGGTATACAGAAATAGAGAAAGATAAAAGCCCAGAGGCAAAAGGCAGTCGGGATAATTTAAGAAAAACTGGCAAGAAACAAGCCAAACTAAGGCCGGCAATCATAACTAAGACTAAGCCTCTGGCTGGGCGGTGGTGGCACCACACGCCTTTAATCCCAGCACTCGGGAGGCAGAAGTAGGTGGATCTCTGTGAGTTCGAAGCCAGCCTGGTCTACAAGAGCTAGTTCCAGGACAGGCTCCAAAGCTACAGAGAAAGCCTGTCTCGAAAAACAAAAACAAAAACAAAACAAAACAGAGTAAGTCTCTGTGAGCGATTTATTTGGGAGCTTGGTGGTGGGCCCCCCCAAAGCCAAAAGAGTAAAACATCACACAACACACTAATTGGGACTACAGGAGCCTATAGGTGACTTTTCTGATTCAAATCACTGCATGTATGTATTCAAAATACATGAAATTAATACACCATAGAGACTATCGTTCTCATGCTCACATCAGTTAGTCACAAAAGCCAGGACATGGAAATGGGAGCAATCAGAGTGACCATGAAGTAAATATGATACATGTACAATGGAATACTATTCAGCCTTGTTTGAATGAATCTAGAGGCACTCATGGGTGAAATAAATCAGATTCAAAAAATCAAATGCTGTGTGGTCTCGCTTATATTTGTGCCTTTGTTACATTTCTATTGCATTAATAAAACACCACGACCAAGGCAACTTATAGAAATAAGGGGTTTAGGGGCTGGAGAGATGGCTCAGTGGTTAAGAGCACTGACTGTTCTTCCTGAGGACCTGGGTTCAATTCCCAGCACCCACATGACAGCTCACAACTGTCTGCAACTCCAGTTTCTGGGGATCTGATACCTTCTCACCAATCCACATAAAATAAAGTTAACTAAATTATAAAAAAAAGAAATAGGAGTTTATTTGGGGTTTATGGTTCCAGAGAAACAAAGAGTCCATCACCAATATGGTGAGGCACTTACAACAAACATCAGATATAGTAGCAGAAACTACCGAGAGCTCACATCTCAACCTGAAAACAGGAAACAGAGAGAGCAAGTCGAAGTGGCATAAGTCTTTGCGCTCTCAAAACCTGCCCCAGGGACACACTTCCTCCAATAAGGCCACACCTTCTAAGCCCACCTGAACATCCACCAGCTGTGGACAAAGTGTTCAAACGCCTGAGAATATGGGAGACATCTCATTTAAACCACACAACGTGGAATCTTAAAGTCATCTCACAGAGGTCGCGACTAAAATAATGGCTACCAGAGGCAGGGAAGATGGCAGAAGGGAGGGTGAGGCCAGTCTCCAGGTGCAGGAAGAGTAGGTTCCGGGGCTCTGTTTTTGCCTGGTAGAGTGACTGCAGTTAGTGAGGTGGTGTGTGTTTCAAAATCACTAGGAGAGTATTTCAGATGTTCTCACCACAGAGAAATAATATTTGAGGGATTTAATATTTTTCACCCTCGTCTGATCAATATATTGTGTATCTATACATCAAAATACCACATTGTACTCCAAAAAGAGATAGTTATTTTAGTCAGACATAAAGCTTGTTAGATATATCATATATATAATATATGTTTTATATATAATACACTTTTATTTCTAGCAATTGGGAGGCAGAGGCAGGCAGAGCCCTGTAAATTCAAGCTCAACCTGGTCTATAGAGTAAGACCCTGTCTCAATAAATAAATAAATAAGCTTAATAAAGTAAGAGGAGCATGATTTACTAATACCAGGTCTCTAGCTCAGAGTCTGGTACAGAACAGATTACAGGAAGTGTATGATAGTTATTAATACTCACCCGTAGTTTTGGCTCCCTGCCCTCTGGACACAAGATAGGAATGTACTTCCTGACAGCCTGGAGTCAGGCAGAGTCAGGTAATGTGTGCTAATAAGTGAGCTATGAATAGGGGTAACATCTCACCTCCCAGCTGGAGCCCTGAGTAGCTGGTGCCAGACGTCAAGGTCCTTTTCATACAGAACAGGTCCCAGTGACATTAAAGAGGACACCTGATTCTGGGGGACACCAGTAAGCAGAGCCTTCTCCGATGCTAGCACAGACAGCTCACCTAAAGCGGAGGTTGTCAGTCACCACAACATAGACTCATCTGTCCCAACTACCGTGATACATTTACGCTACGCGGGGCACTTTATCTGCAAGTATAGGAACCTACTGTAACATAGGCAAAACCAGCACCAAACATCTGGACTCAGTGGTATACACATTTAATGTCAGCACTCAGGGGAAGAGGACTCTCTGTGAGCCAAGGCCTGATCTATGTAGTGAGTTCCAGGCCAACCAGGACTTCATAGTGAGACCTTGTCTCAAAACAGAAACTAAGAGGCGAGATGTTATTAGAAAAGGTTCGGAATCTTCACAGTCTAAGAAGAGAGTGGCAGCAAGGCTCACAGAATAGGACCAGAGCAGAACACAAAGCCTTGGTGGACTAAAACTCCCGGAAAGAAGCTGTGACCACAAAGGCCAGACAACTGATTAAATATCAATGATGTGTAGAGGCTGGAGTGTTGCAGGACCAGACCCTGATGACACTTCATCTTGAGTTAGCTTTAGCCCCCTAAAGAACCATTCCTTGACCATCTGTGTTGGACCTAGTAACCTATGACTTGCAGATAAAGCCACACATGACTTCATGGAAAACAGATATTGGATAGTATCTGGGGCCTATAGCTGCGACACCCCATGTTTGTAACCCAGCGCTCTGGTGTTTCTTGATTAATGGTTTTCTTTGTTCTGTTACCATAAGAACTTCGTGAAACTACTTGCATGTTGGAACATGGAATTCGAAGTGATTTAAATCTGTGTTCCCAAGTCATGGTCACTCATATTTGGCTCTAGAATAAACTATCTCTTATCCCCCTTGCATTGAGAGCACTGGCACCCTTAGGGAACCCAGGTAGCCTTCTCTCTGCTATTGTTTGCTGTGTGCTTCAGTGCAACTTTCTCTGTTTCCCAGTCCACAGCAAAGGACTATGTGACTACTGGGCTGGAGTCAAGGGTTGAGCAGGCCAGTGGGTGCCAGACTTCCAGGTTCTAGAGATATCGATGGACAGAAGGCAGTGGATGAGAACCAGGTTTGGAGAGGAAGATGCTAAGTTAAGGTGGTTGTTATTTTGTTTTTGTTTTGATTTTTTTATAGGAAAAAAAGGTTTGTTGTAGCTCATAGTTCAAAGGTATGAACCAACATGATGGCAGAAGCACGGCTGTCCACATCACACCCACGATCAGGAAGCAGAAAATGATAAATGCAAGCTGCTGCTTAGTTCTTTCTCTAACGGGTAAAAATATAGTATCAACTCTTGATAAGACTGACTGATTGCATTCTTTCTATATAAATTAATCTTGTGCTACAAACACTGAACGTGGACCATGGCAATATTTTCCCCAGTGTTATAAGTTATTTCATTTAATCCTTACAATAACCCTGCACATTTCAGTTCAGTTTATGCAAACATAGCATATTTTGGTAGAAAAACCATGAGTTAACTGGACTACTCACCCTCTAGTTCACACTTATGAAGACCTATGATGGTGTGTAAACTGTTAACTAGACAGGATCTAGAATAATTTGGGAGGAGGTACTGAACCGAAGTGGGAATATCTGTCACAGGTGATACCCTTCACTGCCTGGGAGTCTGTAACCAAGTTAAGTTGTTGATGGATCCAGTTTGAGACAGTCACAGGAGATGAACATGGAGAAAGCTCAGAGACAACTAAATATATTGCTCTGTGGTACATGGGTGTGGTGAGTGATGGTCTAGGCCTGTGAGCCCTAGGAGAGAGAGGAAGGCTGTGATGAGAAATGGGCTGAAGAGGAGAAGGCAGAGGAGACTGACAAGAAGGTAGCACGGAAACGGTACAGGCTTTAGAAAGAAATAATTCTTCTTTTGTTTGCCCAGCAGCCTGTCAATATAGGACTGTTTTATGGGTGGGAAGCAAAGGTAGGATGGGGCTGGAGAGATGGCTCAGCAGCTAAGAGCATGGCTGCTCTTGTAGAGAACTGAGGTACTTCACAACCACCTGTAACTCCAGTTCAGGGGATCCAGCACCCTCTGCTGAGCTCCTTGGGCACTGGACAAATGTGCACGTACACACACACACACACACACACACACACACACACACACACGTGCAGGCAAAATACTTATACACATGAAATAAAACAAATAGGTTTTTAAAACATGCCACTGAGAAGCTAAGTAATTTGAATGAGATCATACAGTTGAGTCAGGATAGAAGGCTGGTCTCTAAAGGGAATGGGGCTTCTGTCATAAAGGAAAGGAGCCTCCAACAGCAGGTGAGCAAAGCCAGGGAGAATAGGGGGCAGAAAACCAGAGTTTAGCGGAGGTTGGACCGGTGGCATCATGTCAGACCACTGGTGCAGATTCCTGGCTCTCCTTCCTGACAGGACAGATCTCACCTCCGGTTTCCCACTGGGGACCTTCCTTCAGGAAGGAAGCTGAGCAAGAGGAAGATGTGTAGCTCCCTGGCCTCCCCCTGGAGAAAGCCCCCTCTTGTTTGTTCAGAAGCTTTTCCTCATGAGTAAACAGATTGTCCAGGGTCTGGTGGGCCAGTGCTGAGGGTACGGACGTGACTGGCTACAGTTAATGGTCTAAGATCTTGTTCCCTCAGTGAGGATGGCCAGGAAACCAGACAGAACCAGTTATGGGAGCATGACCAGGAGCATGTATCTTGCTGCATACAAAAAGCCTCTCTTAAAGTTTAGCATCAGTTTTCCATGTTGTTATATGGTCTTTATAATTACACCTATTTTTGTTTATTTTGTCCTTTTTTTTTCAGATCTCAATATGCAGCCCAGGCTGGTCTTAAACTTAATGCAGTTCTCCTGCCTAAGCCCCCCACCCAAGTATTGAGATTGTGGGTGTGTACAACTTGGCATATGATTTGTGTTTTTGAATGATTTAATTTTGTTTTACTAAAAACTTTTATTGTTTTTTGTTTTTGCTTGCACAAGTTTGCTATGGAGCATCAGAAGAACTTGAACTTTTGATCCTTCCTTCTGCCTTCACCTCCCAAGTGCTTGGATTATAGGAGTCTGCCACCAGACCTGGCCTTCATCATTTAATAGTGTATGTGTGCAGAATAAAAATGTAAGGGTATAGCATGTTGAAATGTAGGAGTTAGTTGTTCCAGTCCCTCATGCCTGCAACCCCAGCCTCCTTTCCTGGAAACTTACAGGACAGTATGTCTTACTTGTATGTTTTAGAATATTTGTGCATGTGTTAATGTATGTATATATGTGTACATGTACGTGTAAATGAATGCATATATGTGTTTATGCACACCCCTTCTCACATAGTAACATATAGTGTGCTAGCCCTCTGCTTTGGATGTTGCTTTAAATCAGTACATAATGTTACACCCAGCCCGTTATGTGTCATGAGGAAGGAGAGAGACAACACTTATGGGTTCCAAAGATTTATTCAGTCACCACATACGCGGGTCATTGATCAATCAGGACTGCAGTACAAGGACTTGGGGACCTCATTTCTCCTGACAGCCCTGAGCAGAGGCAGAAGTGGGGTTTTTAAGCATAACATTTATCGCTACAGTTACAATTTTTCACCAGTTAGGATTTAGAGATTAGGAGCTTCCTTGAATGTTCCATGATTGTCAACCGATATGCAATGCAAGCCTCTCAATCCAACCAATCAGCTTCATTTGTTCCTTCTGGTCTTGGGAACAGCCATAATGTTTCCAGAGAACTAAAGATGTATGACGACTATTTCTACGGTTTAGGGAGGAGGTTGGTCAGCCACTGGAAAGTCCTCAGCTTCTCTAGGGCTTGGGAGAAATAAAGTTCACCCTGCAGGTAAAAGGAAGGGCAGTACTCAGGCCAAGGTGCTTTGGCCTACTCCCTTTCCATAAAGTGCATTTCACTCTTTTACAGGACTATTTTAGTATTCCATTGAATGACTTTCTGTGCCCTTGTTTATTGAACTAGTTCCTAATGGAGACATTAAGGTCATTACTAATCCTTTGCTTTTAAAAAACAAGGCTGAGGGGCTGGGGTTGTCACTCAGTTGGTAGAGTGTTTGCCTGGAGTGCACGAAACTCTGTTACCCAACTCTGCAGGAAATCAGGTGTGGTGGGGTGTGTAATCCTGGCATTTAAGAGCTGAAGGCAGGAGAATCAGAAGTTCAATTCTCCAATACATATCAAGTTATCAAGTTCAAGGCTGTCCTGGGCTACATGAGACCATGTCTTAAAAGAACAACAAAGAGACACTAGACTAAGGTCATAGTGTTTAATTTTTCAAATTCCCAGAACTATGAACTTCGGTATATGAAAGACTAAATTTGGTAGCTTGCTTAGTTTTTTTTTTTGTTGTTGTTATTTTGTTTGTTTGTTTGAGCAGTGTTACTATGTAGCTGTGCCTGCCTTTGCCTCCTCAGTGCTGAGATTAAAGGAAGTGCCACCAAGCCACTGCCTTCTGCTTTTGTCTTATATCCATACGGCTAGCACAGAGGAGGAAGTGGTGGTTTAATAGCTTGCATGATGAGCCCTTGCATTTGTCCTTCTGCTGATACACATCAGTGTTCAGTCCGTGGAATGGGCTTCCCAGCCTTACTCACACACACACACCCCAGATCTTTCTCCTGAGCCGGCCCTTTGCCCGTTTCTGTTAGCATGGAATGGAGTCTAGGGCCTTATGCATGCTCCGCACAAAGCTCAACCCCAGCAGCCTTTTCGCCTTTCGATTTGTGTAGGGGTCTCATGTAGCCCAGGACTAGACCTTAAATTGATCCTCTTGCCTCCATATTCCAGGTACTGGATTACAGGTCCACAATTATGCCTAGCCTAGAAGGCTCACACACATATACATAAATTTATATTATTACTATTGTTGCTTTGTTGCTGTTGGCTTTTTAAGACAGAGTTTCATTATAGCGTTGGCTGGACTGGAGCTTGCTATGTAGACCAGGCTGGTCTCCAGCTCATAAAATTGTCCTACCTCTGCCTCTCAAGTGCTAGGATTAAAGTTGTAAACTACCATGCCCAGGCAAACACATAAATTTAAAAAGTAATAAATCTTTAGCCGGACGGTGGTGGTACATGCCTTTAATTCCCTCTCTCCGGAGGCAAGGCAGGTAGATCTCTGTAAGTTTGAGGCCACCCTGGTCTACAAGAGCTAGTTCCAGACAGGCAGTGGTAGCACATGCCTTTAATCCCAGCACTTGAGAGGCAGAGGCAGGCAGATCTCTGTGAGTTCAAGACCAGCTTGGTCTATAAGAGCTAGTTCCAGGACAGACTCCAAAGCTATAGAGAAACCTTGTCTCAAAAAACAAACAAAGAGCTAGTTCCAGGACAGGCACCAAACTATACAGAGAAAACTTATTTTAAAAAACAAAAACAAAACAAAAATAAAAGCAATGAATCTTTTAAAAAGAAAAATCATTTTTTAAATATTTATTTATTATGTATACAATATTCTGTCTGTATGTCTGCAGGCCAGAAGAGGGCACCAGACCCCATTACAGATGGTTGTGAGCCACCATGTGGTTGCTGGGAATTGAACTCAGGACCTTTGGAAGAGCAGGCAGTGCTCTTAACCTCTGAGCCAATCATTTTTTAACCTAAACCGAAATCTGTTACCAACATTGTCATACTTGGGCTCTCCTGCAATGTTTTCCCAGAGGCCTTTCTTGGGCATAACCCTCATGTCTTCTGGTGGCCCTGACCACACTGTGCCATAGTTCCTTATCTGTGTGTCCAACACCATCCAGATCGTGAGCTCTGCAGCCAGCATGGTAGCTGCGCACCCAATGTTTCATTCCTAGCCCAGGGCTTGTGCAGAGGCAATGTCCAGAAATGGTCTGCAAAACCAGAAAGTGGATTAATTCTCAAATGGGTTCTTTCTAAGCAAAACACTCCTGATTTTCCTATTTTCACGTATCGTAGTTTCTAGACCCCATGGCACCCTCAGTAGTCTTCCATTTGTCAAAGTGTCCTCAATCTGTGTTGACTTCAATGGACAACAAGAAAAGTTTGTCAGCCTCTGCTGTACTCTGAGGGTACAGAGATGGTTCAGGTCCAGTCCTTTCTAGGAGTCACAGCTTTGTAGCAGAGACACATCTGTAGACCAAATGAGCAATCAAGTGTTAAGTGGCCTGCAAGCTGTGTGAACAGAAACTGCCAGAATGTAGAGGAAGTGATAAATCTGAAAAGGCAGAAGTGGGCGAGAAAGCCTCACAGTGAGAGTGAATGGATTAGAATTCCGGGTCATAAATTAGAGACAAACACTCTGCTTATAACAGCGCCAATCCAAGGGAATATTTTAAGCCACATGTGTTGTAATCTCAGCATCAAGTGGAGGAACAAGAGCACTGCTACAAGTTTGCTTGGTCTACAAAGTGAGTTCTAGTCAGCCATGGTTAAATAGTGAGACTCTGGTGGAACACACCTTTAATATCAGCACTCAGGGAGGAGAGGCAGGTGGAACTCTGTGAGTTCAAGGCCAATCTGCATAGTGAATTGAGTTCCTGTCTCAAAAAAGAGGGAAGAAATTAGGATAGAAAGGAAGGAAGGAAGGAAAGAAAGAAAGAAAGAAAGAAAGAAAGAAAGAAAGAAAGAAAGGAAAGGAAAGGAAAAGAAAGGAAAGGAAAATAGTGAGACTATGTCTTAAAATAGTGAAATCTGGGCTAGGTGTCAGGCATAATTATCAGGGTCTCATATAAAGGCATCAGGACTAGCTCTTCCTTCTACTCTTACCTCAGTTTACCTTGGAACTGGCTTCACTCCATCTTGCTAAGGGTACAGCTTATATAACCCTAATAGTTAAGCCCCCCTTTCCTAATGCATCTCTTCATGTATCACCCATTTGTCAGAAGGCCCTTTTCTGAGAGATCCAAATTCACTTCTGACACATCCATCAAATAGGAAAACCTCAGTCAGGACCAACGTTTTGGTTTTTAGTGGCCTTGTGTGGGTTTACAAATATTGAAAAACTCCAAAGCACCTCCCCTCCTTTCAAAAGTTGCTGGTCTGGTGGAAAAACCCATAACGATTCCTCCATAATTATGGTGGTTAGTTTTATGTTGACTTGATATAAGCTAGACTCATCTGAGAGGAGGGACCCTTAGTTGAGAAAATGTCTCCATAAGATGGACTGTAGGCATCTTAAGCCTGTAAGACATTTTATAGGCATCTTAGCCTATAAGACATTTCAATTAGTGATTGTGGGTAGAGCCATCCCCAGGTTAGTGGTCTTGGGTTCTATAAGAAAGCAGGCTAGGGCTGGAGAGATGGCTCAGAGGTTAAGAGCACTGACTGCTCTTCCAGAGGTCCTGAGTTCAATTCCCAGCAACCATATGGTGGCTCACAACCATCTGTAATGAGACCTGGTGCCCTCTTCTGGCCAGCAAGCATACATACAAACAGAACACTATACATAATAAATAAATAAATGTATATTTGAAAAAAAAAAAAGAAAGCAGGCTAAGCAAGCCATGAGGAGCAAACGAGTAAGCAGCACCCCCTCCACAGCTTCTGCATCAGCTCCTGCCTCCAGGTTCCTGCCCTATTTGAGTTCCTGTCCTCACTTCCTTCAGTGATGGACAGGAATGTGGACACATAAGATAAATAAATTCTTTCTTCTCCAAGGTGCTTTGGTCATCACAGCAACAACAATCCTAAGGTTTTGGGGTACTTTCCAAGCCGTGCCTTCATTTTCTTCTCAGAACCCTCTGAGATTTGCAGGACCAAGATTCCTGTTTGGCAGGTAATGATCCTGAAGCTTAAAGTAATTTGGCCCAGGTCCTAGAGCCAACAATGTCCTCAGCTGGCTTTTCCCTCCACTGCACTGAAGGCTTCACTGTCTAGGAGACTTCAAGACTCAGAAGAATTAGGAGATTCTTACTGACTGAGTTCAGAGGTGCTCCAGTAAAGACAGCCACATCTGTTGCTTGTCTTCCAAACATCTGATGATTCTTGATGTGGATGTGAAGCACCTGAAGAAACAAACAGTGCACTTATAATCCAGGGGCTCCCGCATCACCACCTAGACTGGAGGCCTCCCCAGCCAGGGCATATTTTCCATCAGTTTAGAGATTTGAGAAGCCAGGGAAATCCTTCTCACATCAGAAGGCACTGCCCCTAAGAAGAGGGATTTTAATCAGAGTGATATTGCAAGGAAAGGGAAAAATAGACGGGAGTGGAGCCTAGAGAAAGAGAGAGAGGAGAAGGAGGAGGAGGAGGGCATCTAATTTAATGCAGAGACCTTTCTGGGAGGAAGTGTGTCCAGGCAGAGAGAATAGCACAGCTAAAGGCCCGGAGAGATGGAGAGAGCACACGGGTACTTTCCAAGCTGAAGGTTGCTGTCTTCTACTTCCTGCGATGTCTCACACCTACCTCCCACACTCCTCAGTTCTCTTACTCCCACTACCGCATCTCCGCATCCTCAGACCCAGGACTGGAAAAGAACACAAGAGGAACCACGCATCCTGCCTGTTGTCACTGCCTCTGTTAGATCCTTCTGCTTGTCCCTCCGTGTGCCAACGTTCTGCCCAGCACAGGACCCCTGGCTCTGGAGCTTGCATCTGGGTTGAGCCAACAGGAGGCAGTGGTAGAGGACCAAGGGCAGGAGGGGAAGAGAAACTGGGATGAATTCCAGCTTGGTTGGTTGTAAGTCCAGCTTGGATTCCCTCCCTACCACTGTCCTTCACCAGATTCTTGGAAATCCCCATCCCCTCCACCTTTCATTCTCTCTGGCTTCCCTTCTAGCACCTGCTAACCAGGTGTACTGCTCTGCTCCTTGTTGATTTCCTAAGTCCTCATCATACTTTCTTTAAACTGCCCAGGTTCAGGGGTTACTTGTTTTCTGCTGCATAAGAGACAGAGATTGAGGGGGAGCTGGAGTTCCGGACTCAGTGTGTGTCATTTAGGGACTAGTGAATGGTTAGACCTGGGAGTCTGATGCCAACAGGATTTAGCCTAAAGCCTGAAAAGCCCCCTGCTGTTCCTTCAGGCTTTCTCCAGTTGTATCTTTTCTTGGAGAGTTTTCCTTGAGAGCACAATGCCAAGTGATTTCCATGGCCATAACCATCATTCATTCATTCATTCATTGACTTAACAAGTTCATCTTAGCATCTACTCTGTGTTATATTTGGTACTGAGAATGACTTGGTACCGTCCAATAGTTCTGTCCCAAGGGTTTGAGTCAACAAATAAGGTAGGTAATCATAACCCGGGATGGGAAGTATTAGGTGGAAGGGAAGTGCTGTAGAAGCACCGAAATGGGCCTCAGAACCAGTCAGATTTAATCCCAGTAACGGAGAAGGCTCTGTTTAAAGATGCTCAAAGGAATGGACAACCATAGGAGGGTTAGAACATTCTGGCGCTGGAAACACTTGGGCTCCTTGCCACCCTGAGGCCCGATGGGAAAGAGAAAGGAGTGATTATAAGAATGAAGAGTCAGGGAGATTTCGGGGAGAGACAGTGTGCTTTTCCATCCACTACACCAAAGTCTTGACTGTTTAGGTGGCTTCTAAACTCTGAAGTCTAGACTCCGATGGAGCCTCAGCTGAAGATGTAGTCAGAACGCTAGCAACAGACTAGAAAATAAAAGCAAAAGGGCCAGTGAGATGGTAGGTAGCAGGTAGGGTCACTCATCCCCCAATCTGCCACCTGAATTTAATGCCCAGAACCCACGTGGTAGAAAGTGCTATTGACAAGCAAAACAGAGAAGGGTATCAGGGAGTGAGAGAAGGAAGGGGCTTGAATTTGGAAATGGAGTGTTAAGGACATCAGAAGAAGGTGGCATTTAAACTAATACTTGAAGGTGGTATATCTCTAGAAGAGTCTTTCCCCTGCCTAAAGTTAGCTCATCCTGCCTCAGTTTCCATTCTCTCCTTCATAATCCCCATCTATGGAAGACCTTGCCTCTGGATGAAAGAGCTCCTCTCACAGGCTCCTCGGGGATAGAAACTCTTATTTACTCCTGCCCTTCCTTATCCAAGGAACAATGCCTTTCCTGCACACATCCCGAATGCCAAGCTCTGGGTACCTGTGCATGTTGGCCTCATAGGAAACCTGCAATCCGCAGTTGGGGGGCAATGAAGTAGCTCAAACCATTTTCCACAGCTCCCTGTTCAGCCGCCTTCTTTAAAAGAGAGATTGGGCCTTCATGTTTCCAGTGGGTGTAAAGACCAAAGGGCAGAAGGAGGCAGCCTGAGATGTGATGATATCAAGACAATCAGATCCACTTTCTGGCTTTGAGGCCATGAGTTTCCTCCCTGCCGTTAGTGAAGCCGGACAGCCCTGGGTCAAACATGAAACACAAGAGGATTCTCCAGGTGAGGGACTAGAGAACTCTGAGTCCTTCCAACTTAGGTTCTATGGCTAATGATTCTAGATCCCTAAGATGGTATGGATCAGAATCTCTGACTCCAAAATGCCATTGGAACAGAAGATTAACTGTGTCCCTGGAGCACTAACAATCTAACTAACTGCCCAGCTCTCAATATAACAAAGAGTCCTATGTCATTTGGCTTTTCCAAAACTTGGGGGCAGAGGAGGACCTTGTATGGACCAAGGCTGTTATCCAAGGCTAGTCTTTTAAATTCTTTTTTTCAGATTTATTTTATTTTATGTCTATGATTATTTTGCCCACATCCATGCCTGTACGTTACATGTGTACCTGGTACCAGTGGAGGTCAGAAGAAGAGATTAGATCCCTTAGAACTGGGGTTACATATGGTTGTGAGAGACCATATGGACACTACGAACCTAATGGGGTTCCCTGCAAGAACAACAGGTGTTCTTAGCTGCTGAACCGTCTTTTCTACCCTATGTGGGGTTTTTGTTTGTTTTCCTTTGTTGTGTGTGTGTGTGTGTGTGTGTGTGTGTATTTTGCCTGCATATATGTCTGTGCACCCACTTGTATGTCTGGTACCCTCAAGGCTAGTGTTAAGCATCACTGGGAGTCTTGTTTATTAAAATGCTGATTTCTGGGCCCTAGAATCAGAGCCTCTGAGAGGAGCCTGCAATCTACTTTACTGAAACCAGCACTCCCTTGGTTTGTAGACTGGAAACTAAGACAGCATACCTAGGTGGCCAGGTGACTTCTCTGAGAAGTAGTCTCCAGTTAGGGAGGAATGGATGGATAGACGTGTATGGCACAGAAACAACACAGTGATGATGTGTTTTGAAGATTAGAAATTATACACAAGATGCCTACCACACAACCGGTCCCCCCCTCATCCTAAGCACTTCTTAGATAATCACATACTAACATTCTGTGATTGAAATTACATGCCTCGGGCTGGAGAGATGGCTCAGAGGTTAAGAGCACTGACTGCTCTTCCAGAGGTCTTGAGTTCAATTCCCAGCAACCACATGGTGGCTCATAACCATCTGTAATGAGATCTGGTGCCCTCTTCTGGCCAGCAAGCATACAGACAGACAGAACACTGTATACATAATAAATCTTAGGGAAAAAAAATTACATGCCTCAGAAACACTGCATCAGATCTTTGCAAGGGTGTGAGGGAGCTCATCTGAATGCCTTGTGTGGCCCTCCGCTGGTAAAGAGAGCTTGAAAAAGTGGTCCCTGAGAGGCTGGTCACTGTTTCTGTCATCTTCCTGTTGATGGTCTCCTGTCCTCCATTTCTCGGCTTCCCTGGGCTTCTTTTCTTTTACATAGCCTGTAACATCATCAGAAACAATTTGAATGAGGGCCCAGTGATCTGGGGCAGACACCCGTTAAGATGTGGCTGGATGCAAGTTGATTGGAAACATGCAAGTTGATGGGGAACATGAGGGTCTACTGAAGGAGAAGGCACCTGCTGGAGTGTGATGGATTCTTAGTTTGCGCTCTGAATAACTTGCTTGGTAAGTATAGATAACTCACACACACCCTACCTCTCGCATCCCCAATTTGGGCATCTGCAAACTGGAAAACAGGGTTTGTGTTAGAATCACATATTTTTTTCTTGGCTATTACTGTTTTAGTATGTTGGATTCTGAGAACATGTCTGACCCTACCATAAGCCTGTGAAGGAACGGTGATAACCAGCTGTGACGGGACCAAGGCCCCAGTGGGGAGCTGCCCGGGTTACACAGGTGCCACGCCCAACTCCACCAATGGCCAGCGCTTGGTCTGGGCTTCTGGAGATCAGTTTTTTGCTAGGTTGGCTAAGACACAGCGACACAAACTGTGAGACCGAGAAAAATTTGGTTTCAGGTCCAGGAAGCGGGCGGTTCCCCACAACCGGGTGAGGCCAAGGAGCTGGGCGGAGGCGCCCGAAGCTAGCCAGCGGTGAAGGGAGGGGCCGGAGGAGGGGACACGCTGGGAAGGGAAAAGCGGATCGAGAGCTGTGCAGAGCTGTGACGGCAAGGAGCGCTGCTGGGCATCGCATCATTGCAGCGCTTACAGGGGAAGATCGCAGAGGCAGGTAAGGCGCACGCACAGGGTTGGAAAAGTGCAGGGGTTTCCGTCTCCTCGGCGAGGGTCCAGTATGTGTTTTTCTGGACAGAGAGGACCCGGTTTGGGATGCTACTAAAATACCGAGTGGATCCTCCCCAGAGAGAAGAGCAGGTATCCCCCAGCAACACAAGTAGATGAGAGTTTTAGCTGATCATGGAAATCGTGGGAGGCTCGCACACGTCCCCCAAGTACTCCTTCCAGGCAGCAAAGGCTCCTCCATGCCTGCAGAGAGGCTAGAGAACACCTACAGGTCTGCAGGGGGTACTCGCGGAAGCAACATTCCACGAGTCAGTCTCACTCGACCAAAGCTGCGGGCTCTGCAGAACTGCCTTGCCCATTGTACTCCACTGTGACTAGCCTTGAGCGACCAGTTCCTAGGAAAGCGTGGGACTCCCAAAACAACTTCTGTGGCTAGTAGCAGATCTAGGTTGGAAGGCAGGCATCTTGGTTTCTAGTTTTCAGGTAGTGTAAAAATCTGTACCGGTCAACCATGGCTCTGTGACTTGGGCTTTCTTTTCTAAAAGTCCCGGCACCTGTAGAATGGGTTTCATGCTCCAGTTGCCCCACATAAACCACATTAGGGCACAGGGGAGGTCTCTTATCTCAGTCAGTGTGCAAAAGCCCAGGTAGCAATTCCTCCTAATTCCTGCTTCCTATGCCTCATTCATTTGCATGTGAGGAAACCGAGGCCCCTATCCAGGGTCACCCAGGGGGGAGGGGGGCAAATTGAATTAGAACCAGTGTTTCTTCACCTCTAGCCCAGTGCTCTATTTCACGTGCAGATATGGAATAAAAGCATTCTCTCTGGCAGTCAGCCACGTTGTCAATGCCAGATGGAGGGTTGCTATGCTGGAAGTGTAAAAAAAAAAAAAAAAAAAAAAAAAAAACCTGCTTTTAAAGTCTGTTAACGCCCTAAGATGAAAACCAACCAGCAACTTTCTTCACACTTCTCAAGGCACATTCCTATCTGTAGTGTGGGGGTGCTTGAAGTAGCTTCTAAGAGGGAGGCCAGACAAGACCATGAACCTCAGGTCTACACGCGGCTACACATACTGGATCAGTAGCAGCGCAGAAACCCAGACTCCTCATTCTCACACTGCAGAGTGGCTCTTCTAAACGGCAAAGGCGGCAGAATTCACCAGAAAAGGTGGGAGACAAGGCAGGAGGCCCACAGTTCTGAGGTTCACAAAAAGTAGTAAGAACCCCCAGGTTTCTGTGGAGGGTAGGAGAGCCATGGCAGGGAGTGGCACACAGGGGGACTGTTCTTGGTAATAAGGGGTGAATTTATTATACAAGTTATATGTATATTATATATAAGACATGGAGACAGCTAAGGAAACCATGTGAGCAGCCTTCCCAGCAATGTTCTCTTACCTTTGCTGCCTTCAAAAACACTTCCCCATCTATTGTCTCTTCCAGTGTTCATGAGGTAAGCCGGGCATGGGTAATTGCCCCCATCTTACAGATGCCGCTCAGAGGAAATAAAGGTCACACAGCCCGACACAAGCCAAGGCTGGGATCATGAAAGGCTCTCTTGAAAGGCCAGAGTCTGGGACTGACTCTGTGTACGGTTTGTGGGTGTGGATGGCCACACCTAGGTACACAGGGAAGAGTGTTGCAAAACCATTTACTGATGTTTGGGGGCCAAGAATGTTTGCCCTTTGGATGAACGGGTTCAGATCAGATGCAGGAAGTGTCTGGGCTTCCAAGGAAGGCTCACAGTTTCCCTTGCCTGCTTCATGCCACCTGATCAAGGAGCCTCTCCTTTCCCTAAGGCAGCCTATCTTGATTCAACTTAGAGTTACTTCTTTGTTTTTCTCTGAAAGCATTGAACGCTGTTTTCAGGAATCTGTTGGCAAGAGAGTTAAGGGTTGGGGGCTCTCTAATAGAAGAGGTGTTGGTTCACTGGTTCTCTTGTTCTTTAGTGCTTGCTATGTAAACAGGCTTGGAGAAAAGAAGAAATGCATGAGGCCCAGCTCCCTGCCCTGAAATCTCCAAGCACATGTGCATGAACACACTGGGCCCACATTTAAGCTCACCCACAGTGGCTAAGTAGCAGGGTTTTCTAATGAGGCTGTTTTCAAAGCCCTCTGGTAACAACAAGAGAAACCAACTAGTTATTGAGTGGAAGAGGGGGCAGGTGTCTTGGGAAAGGATGAATGGATGAGTTTGCTGAGCAGCTGGAAAGTGCCAAGGAATTCCTGCTTAAGAAAACAGTTTAAGCAAAGGCAAGAGACATGAAGTGCAGGCAATGTCTACTGAGTTCATGGCCTGCAGCTTACTGCCATGGGCACAGACTGAGAGAGCCGTGGGGAGGTGGAGCCAGCGGCAGGGTCTCATCCACAGGAGTTTGACAGTCATTAGTTCTTTTTAGCTGGCTCAAGAAAGTACATAATATGGCTTCTGTGTTCTTCTCATCAGAACTCCAAATGTCCCGTGAGACTCTGACGGGAGGGTCTGATGAGGGAAAGGTTGCTTGCCTCTCTACTCCACTCAGTGAATTCCACCCTGCCCTTCACTTGCTCCTTATTCCCATTTCCCATACAGTCTGTCTCCTCCCCCGGGACAGACCACCCATGCAGGTAGGATGCTAGAAGGAAAAGGGTACAAATCAATTAGTTGGACCTCGGTTTACCTAGGTTGTGACATCAGGAGTAAGTCACAGATACTCAGGAATAGCTTAACCCGCTAGAAAGACTCTGCAGCCTTCTCTGTCTCAGGCTTTGAATGCCTCTTGAAGGCTCCCAGAGGCCGTCTCCACTAGGCAACCCAATCTCCTAAGATCTTACAACATGGCTCTGTGATTCATACATACCGTCACAGGACGTCTGAGCTGACCGTGACCCCTTCATTTTGCAGATGAAGAAGTTGAAATCCAAAAGCACAGAAATCACATGCCCAAAGTCACACAAGTAGCAGCTGGACCAAGACTGCTGCCTAGGCTTCCCTTTCCTTTGCTGTAAAAGGTGGACCTTTAGCCTTAATGAACTCTGAAGGCCCTCCAGTCCAGCCGCTGCACTACACAGACCAACACCGCCGTCTGTGGCATTTGCAGCCACGCCTTGCAGAATGCGCTTTAGTTTTCATAGCGAAGCCATGCTGCAGAGAGTTGATTCTGTGACGTGCTCATTTTAATTACTTTATGACATTTATTGAGTGTGTGTATGCATATTGAGGTCAGAGGAGAACTTTCAGGAGTTTGTTCTCTCTTTCCACCATGTAGATTCCAGGATCAAACTCAGGCCGTCAGGGTTAGCAACAGGCCCCTTTACTCACAATGGCATGCTGGGACACATCCACACACAGTCTGTCCAAACAAATTTGATTAGTAGCGCTCCATTTATTTCTATGAAACTAAAGACTCCCATTTTACCACTCAGCTCACTCTATTTTGTTTTTAAAGATTTATTTATTATGTATACAACATTCTGCCTCCATATATGCCCACAGGCCAGAAGGGGGCACCAGATCTCGTTACAGATGGTTGTGATCTCATTACATGTGGTTGCTGGCAATTGAACTCAGGACCTCTGGAAGAGCAGCCAGTGCTCTTAACCACTGAGCCATCTCTCCAGCCCCATCAGCTCGCTCTATTGGGTTCTAGAAAGCTTCTGCTAAGGTGCCAGCACCCTGGAGAAAGAGAAGATTTTTTTGGTTGTACCATTGGCTGGTCCACAGGTTAAATATGGGATTCCCACAAAGTCACCCAGTTAAGATGTTATGAACCTGGGACTGAGAGACAACAATCAGATGTCCCTTGGCCATCACACAGTTCCTGTAGCTACAGCTCTAGGCTGGTCTTGGCTAGCTGCTGCAGGAAAGGGAGAGGAGTGGTAGGGGTAGGGCCAGAACCCACAGAAAGATGATTGTACAATTCTTAGGAACTGACCTTGGGGGATCCACACTTGGTTCTGAGGTTTGTGTGACTGGTTCCTTTCTCTTCCTCCTCTCCTGCCTCTTCCTCAATTTCTAGCTCTCAGCTTTCCTGTCAACACCAAGACGCTGGCTGTATCCAGATGCACCCTGGGGAGGTCAAGGAACTGAGGAATCGTGGGACATCCACAAGGAGATTCTCAAAGATGTCTCAGAGCCAGCAGAGTTTCTGTACTGTTTGGTGAGTTCTCGAGATTTATGATACCTTCCCTGTGCCCCAGCAATCAAAACCCCTTTCCAAGGAAGGATACCTAAGAAAACTGACCAGGAACAGAGAGATTTCACCTCTGTTGTATGGATGCTTAGGGTTTAAAAACGGCGTGTGAGAAGCACATTAATCCTCTTCAATGCAATAAAGGAATGCATACTTACAGCGAGCTCGGGAAACATAACAGCCTTATTAGTTAGAGTTAAAAATGCGTAACTCCATAAGTCTGTCCTCTTAACCATATGAATACATAACTAAGTAATGTTACCAGTCTTCATATTGCCGTGGCATAAATCTCTAGAGCTTTGCCTCCTGCACTGGAAACTTTATACTCAATGTTCAACAATTCCCGCTGATGATTTTTTTCTTTGATACTTACGGAAGCCATATCCATCATGGAAACTAACTTCCTTCCAAGTGGGCTTATCTAGATCCATGCTGGTTGTCTGTGCCTGTCTGTAAATTTGTCTGGGGCTTTTCCTCCTTCAACCTTCTTGTTAGTCATATGTCCCTGCTCCCACTTTGTCATGCCTTCTACCCTGGTCCAGGACTCAGCACCCTGTCTCCAAACATCCTCGTCACTGACCTGACTCAATTCTCACCCTTGCCAGGTCACATAGCAGCTACACAATTATCTTTGAAGCATATATCTGCCCATTTTTCCCTCTTAAAATGCAATGGTATCTTTAAAGCCAACGACAGGATCAAGTTCCAGCACACAGCATGGCACTCCAGTGATTTGGCCCCATTGATTTTTTTCTGTCCCTCATCTTGTCCCCTCCTTCTGTCCATCTTCCATTCCAACATCTTTATGTGGTCTCCCATTCTTCTAGACACTTTATGTGCTGTCTTGTTGATGTACCATTGTTCATATCTTCCCTGTCTTTGCCTTCTCTATCTCTTAGAACAGTTCAAAGTCCAGTTCAAACCACTCCATCCCACTGAACATTCTCTAAGCCCTAAGGAGTGTTAATCACTTTAAGTAGCTCTTTTATATAGCTCCTGTGTTGTCACCTGTATCATATTAGGCTGGCCTTGAGGATGAGTACTGAGTTTGAGCTTTCTCTCGGCCTCAGCACAGACCCTAGTCAGAGAAAACAATGATTGACTGAGTGACTCATTTGAGTGATTAATTTCACTGTGATGTTCCTGCTTGGCACTGGCCCAGATTTCTTGTCTCTTACATCTTAATTCAGTAATCTATGTTTTTTCCCTTTTTCATCTAGACAAGAGTGCAGTGGATGGCAGAGAACCCCAAAGGGCTTTCATAGAATTCATAGAATGTAGGTCTGTCCTGGGTGGCAGTATGGTGCTGCTATATTATTTAGATTCTGTTCATAGAACTGTCATGAATATTTATCATGGTAAGAACTATCTTTTCTAGGGGAGAGACCTGGTAGGTAAAGTCATGTTTGATACATATAGGTAATAATAATGTTTCCTGACAGTTCTGCCTTGGTGAACTATTTGGCCTATTAAGAAGTCCTGAAAAATGACACTGCTTACTACTCCCTGATCACGAACAAGCTACTTACTTGTTTGGGACCTCAGTTTCCCTGTGCATAAAATGGAAGGAGCTAGATTAAATAACCTCTAAAGTTTTTGTAGCCTGGTCTAGTTATTCATACAATCCAAGAAGAAGAGAGAGTAATATGGTTTTCAGTGGCCAGGAAAGGCTCTGTTCCACACACACTGCGGGACGTATCTGTGAGGGCTCATGTACAGCATTGATCCAAACAGACGTAGCCCTTCCCATCTCTGAGCCTGAGGCTTAGTGAAGAAGACAGACAAGCAGAATAGGGAAGAGTCGTGGTATTAGGTCTCGAGCCTAGGTCAGCAAAGTGGGAAGTCGTTTAAGCTGTTGGTAACAGAGCCACCCCTTCCCTTTTCCTTCTCACCATCAGATCACATTCCAGTTCTTCCTGTACTTCAACCTCTGTTGCTATGGAAACTTCCAACGGGACCGAGACCTGGTACAAGAGCCTCCATGCTGTGTTGAAGGCTCTGAACGCCACCCTCCACAGTCACTTGCTCTGCCGTCCTGGGCCAGGGCCAGGACCTGGGCCAGACAATCAAACTGAGGAACGTAGAGCTAGCCTTCCTGGCCGTAATGACAACTCCTACATGTATATTCTCTTTGTCATGTTCCTATTTGCTGTCACCGTGGGCAGTCTCATCCTGGGGTATACCCGTTCACGCAAGGTGGACAAACGTAGTGACCCCTATCACGTGTACATCAAGAACCGCGTGTCTATGATCTGATGTGAGGTGCCCAAGAGTGACGGAAGAGTCCAATGCCTAAAGATTGTCTTCTTGGGTCTCCAGAACTCAACTCTGGACCCTCTCAAGCCTTAGTGTGTCTATCTATAAAAGACAACAAGAAATTGGTAAGAGAGATTGGTACCAGAGAGGAGGGGCTGGTAGGCCTGGCCTTGTGGATAAGACATTTTTCTTCCAGACAAAGAAAGGCATTATATACTAGGAGCCCATGAACAAATACATAGGAGTATGGACTACCGGTGAGTAGGAGAAGAGGAAGAGGAAGGGAAATGGAGCAGAAGATGCTCTGGAAACATAACCTTTTAATGTGTGATCTTTAAACATGAGAGACCTTGATAAAACCAGGTAATACTACTTATTTGTGTTAATTCATGCTTTATTTCTTTTTTTATGTTTTTTTCATGCTTTATTTCTTTAAACATGCAACACATGTGGGTTTTGCCTCATCTGCCAACAAAGCAGAACAGGTGCCTCGACTGAAATCCAAGAACTCTTGTCTTTTTGTCTGGGACTTTTCAGTGATACATGGAGTAAGATCCTGTTCCAAAGAATTTGAGGTGGAGTGCAGTGGTGCATACCTGTAATCCCAGTGCTCAAGAGACCGAGTAGGGAGGATCACTTGAGTTCAGGAGTTCAAGACCAGCCTGGGCAAGCTCTATCTTGGTAGAGAGTTGGGGAGGGGGTAGTAAGAAATATCTTACTTTCACAAATATTACAGAAAAACATGCCACTGTGTTAATGTATTGCCCAAGCACTTCGAAGATCTTGACAGAGACTGTGCAAAGTGCAGAGGTAACATGGTCATGTGCCTCTTGAGCCATGTCACCAGGCTCCTCCTGGTCATGTCTCCAATGCCAGGGACTTCACTACCTCGGGTGTAGTTTCTTCTACTCTGAATTCTGTGAGAAATGTTCTAACACCAACTTCAAGTTTGTTCCTAGGGAATTACTCTTACACCTAGGAGATGACCCTGTTAAATGATACAGTGTGTCAAAGGTTTGGTTCAATGGGAAATTCAATGGGCATCTTACTTTTTTTTTTTTTTTTTTTTTTGGTTTTTCGAGACAGGGTTTTTTTGTGGCTTTGGAGCCTGCGCTGGAACAAGCTCTTGTAGACCAGGCTGGTCTCGAACTCACAGAGATCCGCCTGCCTCTGCCTCCCGAGTGCTGGGATTAAAGGCGTGTGCCACCACCGCCCGGCGGGCATCTTACTTTTAAAGTTCTTATAACTTTATCTGGTTGAAAGTTTTTTGTTTTTATTAACTTGACACAATCTAGAGTCATCTGGGAACCTCAGCTGAGAAAATGCCCTCAGCAGACTGGCCTATAGGTAAGCCTGAAGGCTATTTTCTTGATTGATGATTGGTGTGAAAGGGCCCAGGCCACTGTAAGTAGTGTCATCCTTGGGCAGTGGTCCTGGGTATACAGGAAAGCAAAATGAACAAGCCAAATGGAGGGAACCAGCTTGTAGCTTTCCCCATAGATTCTGCTTCGGTTCCTACCTCCAGGTTCCTGCCCCAACTTCCCTCAATGATGGATTATGACCTGAAAGATGTAAGATAAAATAAACCCTTTCATCCAAGTTTCTTTTGGTTATGATGTTTATCACAGCACTAAAAACCCTAACTAAAACAGCTGTTTTAGTTACATCTCTTTTTGGTTCTTGCATTTTTCTCTTTAGTGTAATGAAATAAAATTCAAGGTTTAATATCAGGCTTATCAGTTCTGCCCTGACATTCACTACATTAGGCTGAAGCACATAAAAGTGCTATTTATGTCGGTCAAAGGCAGGTGAATATCAGTCGTTTCACAGGTTCTACCTAATTTATATACCATGGTGAGTGAATTCTTCACCAGCGACTCTGAAGCCACCCATTGCTGTGTCTGATTTTGATCTGATGGATCCCTGTGCGCTTCCCAGAAGGCCCCACAGACACATACATTTTTGTTTGTTTGTTTGTTTTTCCCGAGATAGGGTTTCTCTGTAGCTTTGGAGTCTGTCCTGGAACTAGCTCTTGTAGACCAGGCTGGCCTCAAACTCACAGAGATCCGCCTGCCTCTGCCTCCCGAGTGCTGGGATTAAAGGCGTGCATCACCACTGCCCGGCTAACATACATGTTTGTATTCAGCAACCCCTCCTAGGATTTTGATAGCAGTTATCTCAATGGTGTAGAATTATAGGTGATTTTCCCTTCCCATTTTAGCAGTGTGTGTGATACATACGATCTGACATATGCTGCCTTCATTATAACGGGCAGGAAAACTGCTTCTCCCAGTAAAACAAAATATTTCTCATCCAAAAGCACCGACTGCTCTTGCAGAGGATCCAGCTTTGCTTCCCCAGCTGTGGCTCACAACCATCTGACTTCCGTTGTAAAGGATCCAATGCCCTCTTCTGACCTCTGAGGGCACAAGGCATGCTTGTGATACACGGATAGACAGACATGCAGGCAAACATCCATACACATAAAATAAAAATGAATAAATCTTTAAAAACAATAAAATAAATGCTTCTGTGTTTATCGAATGAGGGCTCAAAAGAGCGTATGTTGGATGAGCAGTTATGATGGACTTCTACAAAAGTGTTGAAGTCCGTGCCTTGAGCATCGTTTTTATCTTTTCATGAGGGGAAAGAGGTGACTTCCTTAAGGACCTATGACAAAGCAAGACAGCAGATTCTGGAGTCTACAGCCAATGGGACTCCAGACGCTCTCTCCTCTAAACAGCCACATAAATGGTGGACTGCAATCGAGTACCGCTTTGAGTGGTCAGGTGAAAGAGGACAGAAGTGTTTTTGAGAAATGAGGTTAACTTGACCTGCAGGGTTTAGAGAATGGGAGAACTGGAACTGAGCTCTGAAGCATAGGATACATAGGCAGAGCGGATGGAGAAAATGAGACAAGGGAGCTTAGAGCAGAGACTTTCAAACACGCTGTCCTTGGAAACTGGAGAAAAGGCACAGAAGCTGCCCCTGTGTGGCTGCTCTTTGACTCTGTCCCCATCTGTGGAGGAGGCTCAGCACACACTTACACTCATCAGGAGACTTAACTCTAATTCCTTTACTTGCAAATTTAACATGAGCACAGGGGAGATTATAAGTGCAGCAGCACAGCTCATGAGTTCAAACAGAAGCTGCAGAGACTGAGGCAACTGTAGGGATCTCAGGAGCAGGAACTCGTCTGAATTCACAGCGGGGTTCACTACTGATGGTTGGAGTAGAAATTCTAGAATTTCAAACGTCAGATTCAACATTCTAAAATCCTCTGATGAAAGAGTTACTTTCAGTACACACACACACACACACACACACACACACACACACACACACACACACACACACACACGCACGCAGGCACCCTGTCAGATGAACTCCAAACCAACTGTGAGGGAGCTGTCTCAATCAGGAGACATCACACGGATCTTTGTCAGCATCTGTTTTGCCCTCTGCTGGTGAAACCTCAGAACGCGGTCTTGATTCTCAAAGCAAAATTTCAGTCTCATTTCTTCACCAGATATTTGTTGTGTACATATGTGAGCATCGCGTAGGCATGGTTGTCATACATGAGTAAGTGAAACAATGCCTCAGGGCATTTGTTATACTTAAGGCACTGTCTTATGAATTCACTCACCTTTAACTCAGATTTTAACATTGTCACGGTGATATAACATCGCAGGTATTTCCTACAATTATTTCAAAAATGTTCGCTTATTTTTGACATAGTGACTTAAGAACAAACCTGTGGTGTGCACAGGCCAGAGCTGAAATTCCCTGGAACTAAATGAGAATGTAATTTGGAAAAATGAGAGTAAAGGTTTGACACCAGTGATGCTAAATTTACAAGAAAGAGCTGGGTGGTGGTGGCGCACGCCTTTAATCCCATCACTCGGGAGGCAGAGGCAGGCGGATCTCTGTGAGTTCGAGACCAGCCTGGTCTACAAGAGCTAGTTCCAGGATAGACTCCAAAGCTACAGAGAAACCCTGTCTCGAAAAACAAAACAAAACAAAGCAAAATTACAAGAAAGAGCACCCAAGACAAATGTTTAGTGGTGAGGAAGGCTTGGCAGGAATAATGTACAAGGGACAGAACAAAGCAGACAGGGAAAGGAAAAGAGTCTACCAAGGTGTGTGCAGGTTGTGTCTAGCCTTGGTCTGATACACAGGGAGCCCTCATATGTGGCTGGCACATACACTATATGGGAGAACTCAACTCCTGTAAGGTATCCCTAAACTAGTGAGTCCATCATTGTGAGTAACCCTGCTCGGACGGGAAGACTAGAAGAGGAGGTGAGGGGGTTCTGGTTGATGAAGGACTGAATCACAATTAATAAAAACCCAGAGACAGAAATTGGGGTTCAACCTGAAGGTCAGAAAAACAAAACAGGCAGTTACTGGCTCTTACCTCTACCTCCCTCTGAAATGGCGATTCTGCCTCCAGGAATCTCAGAATGAGACTGTGAGTGAGAACTGTCTCCTCCTGGCTTATATTCCTCTCTAGTGCTGGGATTAAAGGTGTGCACCACTACCGCTCGGTTTCTATGGCACTAGCAGTCTCATTTTGAGGATTCCTGGAGGCAGATCACCCTTTTGGACTGAGATAGAGGTAAGAGACTGTGACTGGCTGTTTTGCTTTTCTGACCTTCAGGTTGAACCTTGATATCTGTCTCTGGGTTTTTATTAATCATGCTACAAATGACAGTTCTGTGGAGAAGGCTGGCAGCCATGAGCTGTGGCAGGAGAGCACTGTGAAAGAGAGCTAACTAGGATCTGCTCTTGGTTGAATTAGCAACAGTTTGGCTCCTGGGGAAGGTGCTGAAGTTTGCCACTGAGTTGGTTCCACCTTTTGTGACTCCTTTTTTACATACCATGTTGGATCTCCTAGTGGTTAAAGGGGTACTCACCCCCTCACACCCCAAGTATGCTTATATTTGCTTGAGGCTCAGTCTCTGGGGGAAGATGCAACACTAATACTAGCATCACTCCATGCAGGTGAAGGGTTTTACACAGGACTTCATCAGCATCTGACACAGTTGTGCTAGCTGAGGAACAGGAGCGGAATGTTCCATCTTGACAGAGCCTTCAAGTTTAACAGATGAGATGGAAATTGGGCAGGATGGTACATGTTTGCAATTCTAGCACTTGGAAGGTGAGGTAGGAGGATCAGGAGTTCAAGGCCCTCCTCAGCTACATAGTGAGTTCAAAGCTGGCCTTGGCTATAGGGGTTCTCAAAAATCAGGGGTGAGGGGAAGAACATGAAATAAAGAACAAAACACAAGAGCACTAAGTGGAAGCATATAATAAACCAAAAAGTCAAGTGCCAGAAGGCAGAGGGGACAGACATTATTGTGAAGGTTAAAAAGAGGAACAGGGACAGCTGGGGCCATAGCTTAGTTGGAAAATGCTTGCCTTTAAAAGAGGCTGGCATGCTGATACATATCTGCAATCTCAGCACTAGGGAAGTGAAGGCAGGTAGATTCCTGGGACTCACTGGCCATCCAGTATAGACTACTTGGAAAGTACCAGGTTAGTGAGAGATCACAAAACAAGATGGATGGCATCTGAGAGACCAAAGTTGTCCTCTGGCCTACACATACACACACACACACACACACACACACACACACACACACACACACCCGTACCTTTACGCAGAAGCATGTACACCACATACCAAAAAAGGAGGAAAAGGAAGTGTTGGTGGATGTTTCTGGAAGTGGAAGTTTAGTAAGACTTGATCAGGAGGTACAATAGAGTGTGGTCCATGGGTGGTGACCCAAGTAGGTTGATGGGGCTGCTTCGTCGTTGTTTAGTGACCCAGGACAATGACTCCAACCTGCATGTATTACTCAGGGTCATTCTGGTTGAAGCATTTCTACCAGAAATCTCATTTCTTGCTGGGTGGTGGTGGCGCATGCCTTTAATTCCAGCACTCGGGAAGCAGAGGCAGGAGGATCTTTGTGAGTTCGAGACCAGCCTGGTCTACAAGAGCTAGCTTCAGGACAGGCTCCAAAGCTACAGAGAAATACAGAGAAACCCTGTATCGAAAAACCAAAAAAAAAAAAAAAGAAAGAAAGAAAAGAAAAAGGAATCTCATTTCTTAGTGAGGAGAAACTGAAGATAGAAGTCCAAGACCAGAGGTTTACTTGTAAAGCACACTAGGCAAAAAGCTGCATACATTTCATTTGCTCAGGTCCATTCATGAGGGCTTAGCCCACAGCAGGCTGCAAGGGAAGCATCTGGCTTCTCACAGCCCAGCCAATGTCTATTACATAGCTTGGTGACAGCTAGTAGTGCTGAGTCCCCCTTCTCTCTGCTGATATAACTGGTCAAGATCAAAATACTTATAACGCTGCTGGAAAGAAGAGTTGCTGCTACCTTCATCGGATCTTCTCAGGAGGGCAATTATGGAAACCTTAGGAGCATAAATAACCACGTCTGCCTTGTGAATGTGACTCCGTGACTTTTGATCTTCCCCCCATGGCACCATTGAGTCTGGTCTCTGTTCTCCTCATATTAACATAGCAGTGTAAGCACAAGAGACATAGACAAAGCAAGGCTTTCAGAGCCAGCCCTCTACTGAAAAGATTCTTCTTTCAAGTGCTACCGAGAATTCTGAACATGATCTGCCTGATGAAACCAGAGAACCCATCCATAGCAGTAGTTAACCCGTGACAGAGTGAGCCCCGCGGCTAAGCGAGTTAGAAGCAGGTCAAAAGGGAAGGGAAGGGAAGAAAGCTAGTGTTAGATGAACAACAGCATCCTTTGCTACACACCGCCATGAGCCGAAGGTTTCATCTCTTTCTGGGGGCTGCTGAAGCCAATGATGAGCTGATATAAATAAGATGCACTGATCTCATCCCTTCAGCTTGCGACAACGCTGAGCTACCATCTCAGTTCCAGAACCCCCGGGTCAGCTGAGGCTTCTGTTGCAACCGTACTATGCCCGCTTCCTAACTTCTTTACCCCTAATCTTCTCAGAGTCTCCCACCAAAAAACCTTCTGTGTCTAACTCCGCTTCTAATCAGTTTCTCCTCAAGAACCGCATTGACACTGAGCCCATTCCTCGGTTCTGACAGACACCAGGAATGGGACGATAAAAGAGAAGGAGGCAGTTACCGGTTCTAGGATACTAAAATAAAGGAAAACCAAAAGACTAGCGGTGCTAACTAGTGACTAGAAAGAACCAGCCACTAGATGGCGCAGCATTACAGTGCTACAGCTCCTCCACAGCGTAGGCTGTTTGCTTAAATTAGGTAGACGCTCAGCGTGATAGTCTCTAGTTGACTCAATGTTTTCCTTCTTCCTTCCTTCCTTCCTTCCTTCCTTCCTTCCTTCCTTCCTTCCTTCCTTCCTTCCTTCCTTCCTTCCTTCCTTCCTTCCTTCCTCCCTCCCTCCCTCCCTCCCT
>JAQHUG010000593.1:246573-265030 GCA_028555095.1 Dicrostonyx torquatus
ACACACAAAGAGAGACAGAGAGAGATAGACAGACAGACAGAGAAGAGAGGGAGACAGAGAGAAAGAGAGACCAACAGGGAGAGGGTGATCTGGATGCCATGGGAAACCAGACTGCAGAGAAGGAAGAAGGGATTGTGGTGACAGTGGAGGACACCACAGCAGCCACAGCGGGGTCATGTCCTGATCAATAAATAAAGGCATGTTGGGCAGTTCACCCAGAACTAGGTGAGGTATGCTTGGGGTCTACAGGTTTCAGTCAGCTAACTCACACTGGCTCTTGGATCTCAATCTAAATGTTATTTTCCCTGGCAAGACAGAGTAAACAAGCACACAGTTGTGCTGGTTACAGGCTGCACACTCTGACAATGTGCCAAACACAGAGTTTTACATTTAAAATGTTTTTTAAAATTTACTTTATGTGTATGGGTGTTTTGTCACATATACATCCATGTACCATGTGTATGCAGCACAGAAGCCAGAAGACGCCATCAGATCCCCTGGAACTGAAGTTACAAAGACTGTGAACCACCGTGTGGGTGCTGAGAACCAACCCTGGTCCTCTGGAAGATCAACCGGAATTCTTAACTGCTGAGCCATCTCTGCACCTAAAATTCATACATTTTAAAAAAACAATTTAGACAGTTGGACCACAAGGATTTCGAGAAGGGACAGAGGTCCTGCTGAGAATTCTTTCCTATTTATTACCTCAGCACTCCCGTCCCAATGTGCTTCGGAAGGACCCCTGCTATCACGTCCCATACACTGCCAGTCTCCTAGTCTGTTACACATGCTTGGCTGTCAGCGTTAGGAAAACCACCCTGTTCAACACCACCTAAACAATGGCGTCTGTTGACTGCAGTACTGGAGTGGACAAAGAACTCAGCCATATCCTGGCTTCAAGACCTCGCTTTACCCACTATGTGACTTTGGGTCCCAAAGTATTCTTAAGATTTTTCTTTTTTACATTGACTTATTTATTTTGGGGGTGGGGTGGGCTTTTCACAAGCCATGGCACCTACATGGAAGTTAGAAGACAACTTCAGAGAGTCGGCTCTCCTCATCTCTATAGGCAAGGATGGAACTCAGGTCGTCAAGACTGCAGGAGACTGCTCCGCCTACTGAACCATCTTGCCCTAGTATTCTTGATAGAAAATAGAAACAACCCTGCCTTGTCTGCCTCAGTAGCAACTTGTAAGAAGCAACTCCAAGGAACCATCTGATAAGATACCTCCAGCAGAAAATAAAGAACTTCTGGATCAGGAAATACTTTTTTTTTTTTTTGGTGGGGAGGACTCTAAAGACAGAATCTTTAAAATGTGAAAGACAAACTTAATTTTCACATTAGCAAGGCAAAAGTTGTACCCGGTGTTGTTCTTTTAATTAATAATGGGGTACCCAGTAACGGGTCCCCAGGGTCGAGACCGCATGGTCAGATCTCCAAATGGTGGCCTGTCCCTGGCTTGTGCGGGAGCCATGGCGGCAAATGGCAGCAGTGGCAGCAGCGGACAGTATGAGACCAGATGGATATTAAAGTTATAAGCATTTATTAGATGGATTATGGAGGGAAAGAAGCAGAAGAGGAGAGAGAGAAGGAGGAAAAGAAAGAAGAAGAAGGAAAGGGAGAAAGGGAAGGAAAGGAGCGGGAGAAGGCCTGTCTGCCTCTCCCAAGAGTGTGGGGACAGAGCGAGAATGAGGTTGCAAACTTCAGGCTTACAGGCAGATGAGGAGTGGGCGTGGCTCACCCTTAAAGGGACAGAGAATCATTACACCCAGAAATACACACAGTGACTTTACAAGGTAAATTTTTTGTTGTTGTTTTGAGATAAAGTTTTATATAGCTCAGGCTGGCCTCAAACTAGCTATGGAGGCTAGGGCATCTTGAACTCCTGATCCTCCTGCCTCAACTTCCCGAGTCCTGGGGTTATGGATGTGTATCACTCTCAGCAACTGGATTCTTATTCTTCCTGCCTTCCCATGTGTCTGCCCCCTGAGTCTCAGATTACAGTTACAGACTGTCTTCTTCAGCACTGAAAGGGACATGGCCATTAGAAGCTTCTGGTTTTGTCTTGAAGCTTTGCCCTCTGAGAAAGACTGGCTGCTTTATTTCCAACTGACAAAAATCTCTCTCGCTCCCGATTTGAAGTGTTTATCCTCTCTCCAAGGGGGAGGGAATGACAAGATGAGTGTGGGGGGATCAGTGTTATAAATGAAAGTAGGGGTGCTGTTCAAAGTAGACTAGAAGGGCATTATGCTGACATGATGAATGCTCTCTACAGTATTCTGAAGACTGTTCTCCAGCTGGTTACTGAAATACCACCATTTACAATCAACTACCATTGGGTTGGCCCTCTTTCTACAAAAATCATTTCCCTCGGTATGTTCTCCCAGAGTTCCCAAAGACAAAGGGCAGAAGGCAGACAGGAAACCAAGTGAGTTCACACCATGCTGTCCTCCACAAGTATCCACTAAGATTTCAGTCGTACATCTAGAAAAGTAGTCCCCATTCTAGAACGTTCCTCTGCTCACCATCAGATACTGCTTCCTCTGGGCTCAAGTGCCAATGTTACTGAACTTCACGCCCAGACTATTCGATGCTGTCCTCTGCCTGCTTTGATTCCCCAGTCACAGCTGCTCCTTCTTGTCTTCTGTTCAATCCAGACAGCTTACAAGTGGAGATACCAGAGTCTCTAAGAGGGAATTCTTATTCCAAACCATGTAATAGAAAGGAGCTTGAAGCTAAGCCAAGATCAGATGCCAGGTTACAGGGAACTTAATTTTTCCATCATCCTTCCCTTTGTTTTTCTGCACTTTTATGAACTGAGGGATGAACAAACCCTTAACTCCCCACGTTCCCATTCTTTTGTCTGTAGCATGATTAATAAAAACTCAGAGACAGATATGGGGTTCAACCTGAAGACCAGAAAAGCAAAGCACCAGTCACTGGCTCTTACCTCAACCTCAGTTAGAAAATGGTTGATTCTGCCTCCAAGAAACTTCAGAATGAGACCGAGACATAAGAGCTGTCTCTTCTGATCTTAAAATCCTCTGTAGTTCTGGGATTTTAACCAGGCAACACTACCGCCTGGTTTCTATGGCAAGCTACTCAGCTACTGGGATTAAAGGTGTGTGTCATTGCTGCCTGGTCTATAAGGCTGGCCATTGTGGCTATTTTACTTTTCTTATCTTCAGGTAAGCTTTATTTATTAAAATATAAATGAAATGCCACTACATTTGCCTCTCTGGGTCATTTCACAATGTTATTGTTCATTTACCCCTGCCACCTCATGTCTCTGATCCACCAATCTTTGTCATATTTTCTGTTGACAGGAATGAAATTCCAATGCCCAAGGTCCCTTCTTACTTCTGTGGTGTTAACTGTGGAAAGGGCTCACTATTTAAGCAAACTAGTCTTGACTTGTAAAATAATTTCAGGCATTATCCTGGCTAACTCCTACTTACTTCTCTGATATTCTATAGTGCTTTATTTCTGGGGGAAAATTGTTGTCGGGGTTTCTGTCCCACCCAGTCCTTGTGCTGCCTGGTTCCCGCAATCATTAAGTCCCAAAGAAATCACACAGAGGTCTATATTAACTATAAACTGATTGGCCCATTAGCTCAGGCTTCTTATTAACTCTTATAACTTATATTAGCCCATTATTCTAGTATATGTTAGCCACATGGCTCGGTACCTTTTTCAGCGAGGCAGTCACATCTTGCTTCTTCTGTGTTTGGGTGAGGACTGCGTCCTCTTCCCAGAATTCTCCTGTTCTCCTTGACCCATCTCTACTTCCTGTCTGGTTGTCCCACCTATACTTCTATACTGCCTGGCTATTGGCCAATCAGCATTTATTTAAAATATAATTGACAGAATACAGACCATGGTCCCACACCAGAAAATGATATTTGATTTGGTCTGGTTCCTCAATTTGCATCAAGCATACTTCCCACAAACAAGCCTACAATGCTTTATACTCCCTGCAACAAAAGATTTTTCATGTTTTACAGTTCCCGTGCACTTGCTTTGTCTCTTCTTCACACCACTGAAATTTCTATTTCCTCCAGGGCCCAGCAAAGAGTTCAGCACATGATGAATGTTGCATAACTACTTGTTGAATGAAAGACAAGGCCTTTGACTCCCTGGCTTCTGATTGTTTACAGTAGTAGATCACGGTGGTACTCAAATAACAATAAAAAATGTGAAGAACTTGTTTGATGAACGTATAAGGTAAGTGCTAAAGACTTTTCATCCTAAAAGCACTGCAAGATGAACCTTCCCTGCATCTGACACAAAGACAAAAGAAAATACTATAGTGTGGGGAGAAAAGGTAGTCATGAATGCTTGAAGTCTTGAACGGATGTGCTCTTGTAGACATGGGCATTGCCATGTTAAGGGCCCTAAAACCTCAGGACCACAGAGGATGGCAAAGCCTTCCTCCTGGAGTGTGGCACAGAGGGGAAAGGCAAAGACTTCTCAGGTCTAGGTTCAGAAAATGGCAAAGCCTTTCTTTGGTCTGAGTGTGAATGTTGATAGTATATGCAGAAAATATCCACCACAGCTCTCCCCTAAAGTATTTATGGCCTGAAGATTGCCCTCCAGCAGAGACTGCTCCAATGAGGTTGGCTAAATCTGCCTCCTTTATTCAGTTGTACATCATAAACCTTGCCTCCTGTTTATCTGTGTGGAATAACCCGCCTCTGTTCAGTGGTGTGCAATAACCCTGCCTCACTGCTCAACTCTACACAATGAGTGGCTAAGCTTTCAGAGTACTTCAACGTCTCTGGTTGCTGATGTTGTGTGCCCATGGATCCATCTTCTTCATTCCCTCACCACCCTAGTCAGGTCAAATCACTGAAGGTGTGACATAGCAATTTATCCACAAAGGTGTCGACACTGTTAATATTTGTAAGATTAGTGCTTCTGACACACGTAAATACCATCATCAGAAATGAATGCTGCCTTGGGATGCTGCCTTCTCTATGGCAGTCTAGACTATCTGCCCTGCTTGTTCCCAGTCTAGAAGGTGCCCATGTCTTGAATAGCTGTCAGCCTCTAGGCTATGTTTTGCTTGTGTTGCCTCATCTTTAACCAGTCTTTGTGAAAGGTTGTTTTTCTATTTTTTTAAGACAGGTTTTCTCTGTGAAGCTCTAGCTTCATACCCTATAGACTGGGCTGACCTCAGATTCAGAGATCCACCTGTCTCTGCCTCCAAAGTGCTGGGATTAAACCACCCAACTTGGAAGGATCTAATTTTTATTGCCATTTAGCAAATGATAGTACTAAGATGCAGGAGGCCCTGTGACTCGCCCAAAGTCACAGAGCTACTGAGTGCTGGGACTAGGGCTCAAAACTGATGATTGCTCTGAGTCACTAAGCTGTATGATCTTCTTTCAACTACTTTTTCTAGATAAACACTTTACCTTGCTTGGACTGGCCTACTTCTCTAGACAGATCTTGGAACTTTTCCATTCCATGGATCTAGTTAATGTTATCAAGAATTCAAGGAGCCAGGTGTGGTGGTGCACACCTTCAGTCCCAGAATTTGGGAGGCAGAGGCAGGCAGATCTCAGTGAGTTCAAAGCTAGACAAGTCCATATATCAAGTTCCAGAGTAGTCAGGACTATATAGTGAGACTCTGTCACAAAAGAGAGAGAGAGAGAGAGAGAGATATTTAAAGGAGACTTAAATATTATCTTATCACATCTCTCATATTTAAAAGTTTTTAGATTTTTTATTTTATAACAAATTTTATTTTATTTTAAACATTTATTTTAAATTGTATAAACATTTTGCCAACTGTATGTCTTTGTAGCACATCATCCTGGTGTCTTTGGAGGTCAGAAGAGGGGATCCGATCTCCTGGAACAGGAGTTAAGGATGGTTGTGAGCCACCATACAGGTGCTGGGAACTGAAATTGGCCATCTGCAAGAACAAGTGCTCTTACTTTAGAACTGCAGGACCCAAGCTTACTCACTGGTTCTGATGCTGTAGATGGAGACACACTTACCCCTAAAATCTTATGGGTCTATAGGATAAGAAATTGCAAAAAAAAAATAATTAATAAGGGTAGCCACTGGGTACTCAAAATGTTAACCTAGGACCATAGGTCAAAATGTGTGTGTGTGTGTGTGTGTGTGTGTGTGTGTGTGTGTGTAATCAAAATATGTAAGCTGGGTCCCTTCTCTATTCTTCGATCAGCTGCAGAATAGCACAGAATTAAGCAAGAAGGATTTGGAAAATGTCCCAAAGAGAATCACCATGGCCTTAGAATCTGGGATTAGTCGGAGTATTCCGCAGCTGTGTACAGACACAGGGAAGAAGCATCATTGTTCTTGTTTCCACATCATTCTGATTACTGAAAGCTTATTTTTATTAAATTAAACCTGATTCGCATTTTCTCAAAATGGAGTATTCCTCTCCAGGTGACACCAAACCCCAAACATGTGCTAAGCTCTCTACAGTCTACTTACAAATCCCACCTTGCCAAATTCCCTAACAACGTTAAGATTTCCTTCAAGACCTTTGTCTTTACTTCAGTCAACTGATAGAAACCCTTCACATTGTAGGTGTGTGCACAATGCCTTGAAGATAGCGTAATAAAGGTTGCCACCTCCAATGGCACACAAGTCCAGTATCCCTGTGATAATTCACACTAATGTTTTATTGTGTCTGGAACCAAGAAGTACACACCAAAAATTTCTCAGCAAGTACTTTTGTACCACCTTTATTAAAATAATTGTGTTTTGGGTTCTTTGCCAGGGAGGTGGAGAAAAACTCAAGCCACTGTAACTCTGGCTCTTAGCAGCTCAGAGGGAAATCCCTTAAGGAAAGCTGAGACCTTAGGGATGTTGTTAACAGTCTGATACTTTCAAATCATTTGGGAGTATTTAATTTGTTCACTAAAAGGAGCAACACAGCCTCTAGAGTGTGGCCAGAAGAATGCCGCTGTGCCTATAGGTTACTGATGGGGAAAGGCTATTAGCCAATCACATCAAGTTGGGGTGTGGCCATTGGAACCCCCAGGTAATGAAAACCAAGAGAACACAGGTGTGTGCTGGACGGATAGAACTTCGTGGTAGCATGAGTCTTCCCACTTTTCATTCATTAAAAATACCCTTTCTTATTGAGCTGGCTTGGTTATTTATTGTGCCGACCTTATACATCTATGCCTACAGGTTACAGTGCTGTATTAAATGCTGTAAAATAAGGGAAATAGAAAGAGCATCTGAAGGGAGACAGTGCAGTCAGAGAGGTGCTCACTGGCCAGGGATGAGGATGTAAGTCCTATCTCTAAGATCCTCAATAAAAACAAGCGGGGTGTGCTGGCTCATGTCTGTGATCTCAGTGCTGGAAGGCACAAGTAGGCATGTTGCTGCAATCTGTCGCCTGGCCAGCCTGTCTAGTTTACCTGGTGAGCTCCAGGCCATTAGGAGGAGACCCTGTTGCAAAGAGTAAGGTGAGCAGTTTTGCTGGAACAATACCAGAGGTTTTTCCTTGGGCCTCCCACATGCACCTGCACACATGTACATCCTTGTACACACACACACACACACACACACACACACACACACACCAGAAAGGTGCATTTTCACTTACTCTTTATAGTTTACAGAATGTTTTCTTGTCTGCCATCCTACTTGAGCCTCCCAGTAATCTTGTCAGGTAGACAGACGTTATTAGCACGAATTTTAGAGAAGCACAATGGTAACTGGGTTCAGTTTCATAAAAATAGATTTCGGTAATCAGAACTATGTCCATGCCTGGGCTCATACGGATAATCAGTACAGAGCTATGATTAGTCCCATGATTCTCCTAGAGAAAAAGGCAAAATGACATAACTAGTTTAAGCAGGAAATTACCAGCTGACTGGCTCATGCAGCTGGCAAGCCACAGAAGACACGGTTATCTCCCTCGCATCCATTCCCTTTCCTGTTAGTAGTTCTCTAGATTTTCATTCTCCTTCTCCCAGCTGCTTCTGGGGATGGTAACTGCACCCTGACTGGAGCTGCAGAGAGTATGGCTCAGGCTTATGGCTAGCACAGTTCTACCACCTTGCCTTGGTTACCTGCGCAGGGATAGGCATATATGCTATGTACGCCAGGAAAAGCAAGGGAAGTTAAGCCAAGGGTGCTGGGAAAGAACATTCTGAGTACCTGGAAATAAATATTTGTCTCCCACTAAACATAGAACTGCCTTCTTATACGTCGATAGAAAGCACCCTTATAGTGAGATCATTGAAGGCAGTATCTGAATGAACTCCCTGTCTCAGGAGCTCTACAGGCTTCTCCTTCTGACTTCCGGTGCGGGTGGAAGGAAGGAAGCCTGGGGATGAGTTCTGCACAGTTCAGCTGTCTCCAACCGGCCATCCCAAACTCTATTTGTCGGCCCTGGAGCTACTGAAAGCCTCTCTTACATAGTTTTATAAGGCATGATATGACATTCTCACAGTTCTCTCCCAAGTGACAGAAAACTCAACTCAAACATTAATGGAACTCCTATTACTTGCCTGTATTCCACAGAGGATACAGTTCACAGTAATAAAATGATGCCACAATCTAATAATAACCCCATAAAGTGGAAGGGGAGAGTTGCAGAAACCAGGACCTTGGGGACTGGCTTCTGGATCTCCACAATGACGGACTTGCTTACTCTTTTCATCTTACTCTGTCATTCTCAACCTTTTTTGTTTTCATTTGGTTTTCAAGACAGGGTTTCTCTGTGTAACAGCCTTGGCTGTCCTGGAACTCGCTTTGTAGACCAGGCTGGCCTCAAACTCACAGGGATCCACCTGCCTCTGCCTCCTCAGTGCTGGAATTAAAGGTGTGCGCCACCAGGCTCAGCCTCTCCTCAACCTTTCTTATTATTTGCAGGAATTTGATCACTTAGCACTTCAGAACATTGATTGTGTCTCAATAGGAAAGAGAAGTCTTTCAGACTGGTTAGTGTGAGGGCAGTCTAGAATGAGACAGTCTTTATATGAGGGTAAAAATACCGTAGAGACCATCACAGTGTCCTAGGGCTAGAAAAAACCTGGTGGGGAGACATAGCCATTTATGAACTTGAAGGGATGGGGGAAGGAGCAGCAGCTGGAACTAGAGATGGGCAAGACTGTATTGTCACCAGACAAGTGACGATCCCACCTCTGTGTCCACCTCACTCCCATTACTGCTGATGTTCTCCAAGGCTCCACTTCCACTGGGTGCCTGAAGGGAAGGGAGCTTGTGGAGGGAGTCTACACAGGCCAGCCTCCTGAGGCATAGAGTGGACTGGAGGATAGGTTTAAGGGTGCAAGTGGAAGACAGTCGGGGCATTGAAACTAGCAACCTCTGTAGAATGAGAGTACTTCTTTTCCAGAATGATTGAAATGTCAATGCCTGAAGGGATTCTCGCCCTGTTTGGAGCAGTGAATCACTTCTGACACCAACTTTATACACATATAAGCAGCTTCTTATGCTCAAAAAACAGTCCATAGAATTGATCTGTGAAATAGCTAATGCCTGGAGGTTATTATAACAATGCATATCATCAAAGAATAGGCTGAATACTTAGTATTACCTAGTTTTCCACCAACCCTTTTAACTTACAAATATAACACTAGGGCTACCAAAAGGCATAAGAGGTCAGTGGGGGCAGTGTTACAATGCACATATTTGGTTTTTAAAAATTAAATTGTAAGTGCCTCATATCTATTGTAATAAATGTTAGATTATATAATTATTTTACTGCTTCTTAAATGAAAACCAAGTACTTGAATATTATGGTGCCAAAATTCTGGAGACACAATTTCCCCCCTTTTCTGGAGATTTTCTGTGGCTAATTGTGGAGAACTGTAGCCATCTGTTCATTCAGTGACATTTTCAAGCTATTTTTTTGCAGACTGTATTCATTACTATGTATGGTCAGTGAAGCCTCTGCCCAATTACTTCAATGCTTGACCCAATGGGGAGGTCCTTAGATGCCTGCAGTCAAATAGAAAGAAATGAAAAAAATTCTTCTCCTGGTCTGAACAAAAACATGGCCTCAAAACACAGCCCACCATGCAGCCTAGGGTAGCCTCAAGACATTTGAAGCAAGCTCTTCCCAAATTGTCAAGGCAGGTCTCAACCTCATGATCCTCCTGCCTCTACTTCTCCAGTTACTGGGATTATATCTTGCCTTTCTTCTCTGGTTCATTCATGGTTTAAAAAACAAATGAAAATGAAAAATGTTTTACAAAGGTTTGTTTCTGATCTTGTGCACATGTGTGTCTATGTGGGGGAATATGTGAGTGAGTGCAGGCTCCCATAGAGTCCAAAGGCACCAGACACCCCTGGAGCTACCGTTACAGGTGGTTGTGAGCTGCCTGATGGTGGATGCTGGGAACTGAGTTCAGATCCTCTGCAAGAGCAGTACATGCTTGTCACCAGCTGAGCTATCTCTAGCCCCACTAACAAACATTTGATAACACATTGTACTGGTCAAGATCTGAGAGGGAGGAGGGATGAGCTAGCTGCCAGGAGCCCAGACACCAATTCTTCCAGGCAATTATGAAACTCACAATCATTTGAGAGCAATAGGGTAATGTGGTAGAAAAAAGCCTTGAATGAAGGGAAGGTAACATTGGAGAGACAAAGACAAACTTTACCTAAATACACCTGTGTTTATAGAAGTCTCCTTCTTCTCAATTGTCATAAGACATCTTGCCCATTATTTCCAGGGTCCATCTTCTCACTCACTACTTCTCACCTCCTCCATAGGACACAAAATAGTTTTAAATTATAAAACATTATATGGTGTATTTTTTAAATGTCTTACAGTGTATACTATACAGCTTTACCTTGGACATGAGATGATTGGTCAATAAGTAAGTTTCTGTTAAAGACAGCTTAAATATGTAACCAGTAGTGTTGCTGCAAAATAAAACAGATGGGCTGTGGGGGAGGGGACAAGGCAACAGATGACTAGGTTGCTGATCCAAGCCTTAAAATATTTGCATATTAGTTGCAACGAAGTTGAGTCATCATTACTAACTCAGCAAATATGAAATAATTTTAAATAGGCCATAACATAGTAAAAAGAAGCAATTAAATATCATGAAGACAGTCCAATATGCATATTTATTTTCACTTGATTAAATGAAAACAAAGTATTACTACGCAAAGCCATCAACACAATAAAAGTATATCTTAATTTTTAACTAAATAAAAATACTTGAGTCAAAATTACACATTAGGTTTTTGGTGCACTGAATTTAATGATCAGAAGCTGCTTCTGAGTGGCATGCATTCAGTCTTTCTGAAATAGAATACTTATCTCCAAGGCTACTATTATAAAGTTGGAACAGGACATCCTTCTCTTAGCATGTCATAAAGGCAGCTTCTTTTGTGCAGCCTTGCAATTCAAGCATTATACAGCGAGCTTACGGAGCAGTGAAATGGAAAGCCGAGAGCAAGTAGAAAAGAACAGAAGTCAAGCATCACAATGCTCAAATTTCACAGCACCGAGAGCCGTGGAACAAATGGCTTTTCAAGGGTTCCACATCACCACAACCCTTTCCGCCAATATGAGATTAGGGAAGCGAAGGGAAACAAGACAAAAGGGCAGTTTTATAATAAATAAGTGACGTAATCCAAGTCAGTGATTCCTTAGGAAACAGCTCCTGAGCTTATAAAATGAGTCACCGTCAGCTCTAAACAGTAGAAATTTCCTGTCCTTATTTTAGGGAGCAAGTATGCTGCTTCCCCTACTTAAGTCAGCACTACAATCAAGAACACATAACAAAAATATATTTTGAAAACTATAGGCTGGCGAGATGGCTCCATGAGTAACAGCATTTGTTGCCAAGCTGACAACCTTAGATTCCCGGGAGTCACATTGTGGTCAAAGGGAACTGACTCCTGAAATGTTGTCCTCTGACATCTATGTACATGCTGTGGCACGCTGCTCTCCACTTCCACAAAAATACACAAGAAAAAATACAAAACATTTTTAAAATATAAAATGAAAGCTGGTTCTTCCTCTGTGACGTGTACAAGCCAGAATCAATTCTAAAACTGCATCTGTGCCAGCAGAACCCCAGGAGGTAGCTGTGCCCGGGGCAGTATTGTATAAAAGAAACCGTTAAGTGGGTGTTGGTTTGTATGTATTGTGACAGCGTCAGATCTCCTGGGACAGTTACAGACAGTTGTGAGATGCCATGCGGGTGCTGGGAATTGAACCCAGCATCCTCTGAAAGAGCAGCTAGTGCTCTTAACCGCTGAGCCATCTCTCCAGCCTGGCCACAGCTCTCTTCTAAGTCAGTCTCAGCTTGGTAGTTATCGCCTGTCTTCAGGGCTGTAGTTTTAACATCCCATGACTATCTTCAAGTTGGAGACCACAGCTTCACTTCCAGGAGAGCAAATGCTGAATCCATCATATTCCTGTATTCAAGATACTCTGATCATAGGGAGCAGGGTGGGTGGACCCAGTGCTCATATTCGGCAGATTAAGGAGGCTAAAACAGTGTGTATGGGTGGGGCTGGGGGTGCTGAGGCTACACAGAACTTACCTACTCCACCAAACATTAGGTTCTCCATGTCTTATGTGATCTGCATGGTGCTGTTTAGCATAATGGCTGTCTTTTTAAAATTTCCTATGAAAGAATGTGACATGCTTAGCACAGACACATCCACATAGATCCTAGCTCTCACTGGTTCCATGTCTAAAACCACTCCGTGTTTCTGCACCTGTACTCAAACCTTCCTCTTGCTCTCAGTCCAGTATTCAAAATAATCTCTTCTCCCTCAGGCCTCTAGTTCCCATAGTAACTGAAAGACACGTACAAAGGGAAAAAATAACTTAGCAAGGCTAGCTGCAGAGTCTGAGCTATCCCTAGCCGGCTTGCTGAGACCATATCCCCTTTCATCTTGAATGCACATTATAAATAAACCACACTCTTTGTGGTTGGTTTTAACTATTTAATACTTCAGTTTACAAGGAGAGAGGGAGACTGGCTCAACCTGTTTTAAAGGTTTATTGCCAATTGCTAGGGTCATTTGCTTTCATTGCTTCAGGTTTTTAAAGATTAAATGAAAATATTTCCAAAATGACTCGTGAAGGATTTAAAGAAAATATCAATCACTCTAGACAAATAATAACATCACATTTCTAGACCACAGAGAATTTTTTTTTTTAAAAAAAAATAGGTAGTTCACAGAACTGTCTTGGCTAACCCTGGCCTGAGATCAAACACTGAAATAATCTCTCCAAGGGTTTGGTGGGCACATAGCATAGAAGGAACGGGCAAAGTGTCTAACAATCATTTGAATAGGTCCTTCATGAGGCCAAATTATTTCCTCTGATGTAAGGATCCATGTACTCAACCATAAGAAGAAAGTGCCTATTACCCTTTTTATAAGTTCATTTCCTCTTGAGTTTCCTATGGGGTTCATATATGATGTTTTGATGCCTTCCCTAGAATCTTTCTTTCTTTTTTTCTTTTGCAGTGATGGAGATGGATTCCACCATCTTGCACATGTTACACAAGTACCCTACCACTGAGCTACATCCATGGTCCCTTTTTATTTTGAGACTACATCTCATCGTGTTGCCCAAGATGATACTGAACTTGCAATCTTTCTCCCACAAGCTACACAATAGCAAGAATTGCAGACATTTTGTCCTGCCTGGCCTCTCTGGGGGTATTTTGATGCTGCTGCATATTCAAGAGCTTAGGGGAGTGTGAGTATTCTGTCTTTAATTCTGCCTTTGGCATGCTCCTCTCTGCCTCTCTGTCTTCTTTGTCATGGTATTCCCAGTCCTAAACAGACACAGCTGGATCATCTCCATATACTACTTGTTCATTTCCTCATGTGGGCAGAACTTCCTATTTACGTAGGAGTTCCTGCCCGAGGCTCCCCAGTCCCAGCCTGCCAGGAGGGAACCATGTTTAATCTAAGGCACTCATGTGGCTTCATGCACCTTGCCATGGAGTCATTAAACAGGTGTACACATTTGCCAAGGACTTCTGGAAAAAGTTTCTCAGGCTAATAAAAACCACATACCATTCTATTCTACCCTTGGAAATATTTGGGCTCAGAAATGATGCATGGAAATGGCATAGCTATCTGCATCTAGGGTGACAGAGGTGACAACGTGTTCCGAACCACTGCCTTAACTAATCCTGGTGTGGGTTCAGCACAAAACTTCTTGTTTCTGGAACCATTGTGCATGCCCATGTAAGTCATTGAGGTTTGGTTTGTTATTTCTTGCCAAGACAGCCTAACTTTTTTTTCCTAGATGGCTAAGGAGTTATTGGCCTTCCATCTAATTTATAACAAACAAAATTGATAGAGATAATTAACACCAGAATAAAACTGATAACGAAATTAAACATGGATCAGCTAAGCAACCTGACCTGAGAGGCTTAGCCAGTTGAATTCCCTGGGAAGCAGCCAGCTTGGCAGCCTCGCCAATTCCCCCAGGGTCTCAAGAAATCATGGGAAAGCAGTTTAAAGGGCTCAGCAGGCATATGTGATATGACCCCTTTGCTCTTCACTTTCTTGCCTACCGTGTCTACATATTGCAAAACATAAAGAAAAAACTAAGAGGCTGAAGAGATGGCTCAGTTGGTAAGGTGCCTGCTACGAAAGCATGAGGACTTGAGCTCAGTCTGCAACATCCATGTAAAAGCCAGGTGTGCGGTGTGCAAGAGCAAGCCCAGCACCGGGAGGTGGAGGCAGGAGGATACCTGGCACTTGCTGACCATCCAGTCTAGCTAAGTCAGTGAGCTCCAGGTTCAGTGAGAGACTCTGCCTCAGAAAATAAAGTGGAGAATGGTTGAGGAGGACACCTAATGTCAACCTCTGGCCTCCACAGGCAAGTGCACACATATGCACCTGTACCCACACACATATGCTCACACACACAAATGCATATACACAAAAAGGATAAACTCTTAAGTATATGTATTACAGGTACTATATAATATGCATGTACTTAATAATAATATATTTTATATATGCATATAACTTGTTCAAACTTATAATTTTGTTCAGACATATACTTAATAGCTTTACAAACCTATAATTATGTGTATAACTTATTGGTTTACAAAGACATTTTCAAACAATAAAATCAGCAGGAAATTATAGCTTTTATTCCTCACCTTAACAGCAATACATTTTTTCCTTCTGTTGAAAATTAGTCATTTATCCAGGATATATGAGACCGAGGAAATGCTAACATAAAATGATAGTCTCTAAACAAGAGCTGACTCCAGCAGATTTAATTCCCCTCTGTGTCTGTACACTACACTGTCCACATATTGTATTAGAAGCTAGATCTTATATTTCATTAGAAAAGGAACCATTGCCAGGGCTAGAAAACCAACTTCATGGATTTTAAAGTTCAGAATGACAGATATTAAAATGCTCTCTGTGAAGAATCCTAGCACAGCACTTAAAGAGGAAGCTTAATTCTGAGCTTTCAAACACAGCAGGCTTCTTGAACATTTTCCTCCATTAACCACAGGACTGTCACAGTAGGAAGCAGGCAAATACCATTCGTCGTGGGGGCAAATAATCCACGCAACAAGAGCATGGGGGAGCCCTTGGTTTGCTTATCAGTGTGTTCCAGAAGATTGTATGGAACAACATTAGGTACACAGGATAAAGAGAATAAACAAATTGAAGAGAATTGGAGTTTTTCAGGAAGAACTAAGAAAGGTGATTGACAGATGGTGAAACAGAAAGAAGGAAAGAAAGGGAGGAGGGAATGAAGGGGGAATGTGTAGTAAGTCCGGGAAGGTGAACCAAATCAGTATGAACGGCATCTGTTTTTGTTTCTTTTTTATCAGCTTGTTTTCCCTTCTCCTTATTCCAGTAACAGAACTCTGAACTTCCCTGAGAAAGGGCTCCTGTTTCACTTTCCATTTTATGTGAGGATAGCAGTATGAGTCACACACATTACGCCCTGTAGTGAGCACATATTTTATCTTCTGAAGCAGAGGCAATTCTCCATATTCTGTGGTTGCTAGTTAGGAAGGCACTTCCTGGAGACGTATGTGGTCGTGAATATCTTGTCTGAAATTCAAGTAGGAAAGACTGGGAGGAAAGTAAGTAATGAAGCTGGAGGATGGAGAAGGACACAGGGTATCTGTAGCTAGTTCTGACCCTGCCCTTCTCAAGCACACACACAAATACATTCAACTAAAGAAACTTGGAGCTATCTATGAGAATAGTTACTTTAAAAACAGATGAAGCATAAAATTTACTCTGTCAGTCATTTTAAGTGTATAGTTCAATGGCATTGAAGTACATTTGCACTAGAGTAAGAAACTCAGTTCTCTGTTTAAGGTAAGGTGTTTGATTTTTGTCATTTACAATAAAAGATGTGGTAGCTTTGTTTTTATTTTTATTGCTATTATTTCATTGTTTTATTATGGTAGAAGGATCCTGTAGCTATTTGAGACACCATTTTACCATTAGATACATATTTTGAAAGCATTTTCTCTTAATCAATAGCTTACCAAGTCATTTTTCTCTCCTTTCCTTCATTCCCTCCATCCATGCTGGGAACTGAACCTAGGGCCTCACATATACTAGGAAAATTCTCTATACACCAAGGTTGGTCAAATAATTTTCTTAAGGCTGACTTGCAACTTTTAATGATGCAATTGATCAGTTTTATTGTTTGTTTGTTTTATACAGGTTCTCTCTTTGTAGTCTTGGCTGTTTTAGAACTAGCTATGTTCTATATAACCAGGCTGGCCTTGAACTCACAGAGGTTTGACTGCTGTGGGATAATGCTCTTGTCACTGTAAAGATTTGTCACTCGTATTGGTTTAATAAAATGCTGATTGGCAGGCAGGAAGTACAGGAGGGGCAACCAGACTAGGAGAATTCTGGGAGGAGGAAAGGCAGAGATGCAGTCTCCAGCCAGACACAAAGGAAGCAAGATGAGAATGCTGCACCGAATAAAGGTATCAAGCTATGTGGCTAAACATAGACAACAATTATGGGTTAATTTAAGTTGTAACAGCTAGTTAATAATCACCCTGAGCTAATAGGTCAAACAGTTTATAATTAATATAAGCTTCTGTGTGTTTCTTTGGGACTGAACAGTTGCGGGACCAGGTGGGACAGAAACTCCCATCTACACGTCTGCCTGCCTTTGCCTCCTGGATGCTGGGTATAAAGGCATTTGACACCACACCCAGCCTATAATTGATCAGTTTTACATTTTCATCCTCAATGCACTCCAGGCTAAGAAACCTTTAACTTTTCCCAAGTTGCAAAGATACTCTGCTTTCTTCTAGAAAACTTCAGCTTCTGTGATATATAGAAAGTTATTTTTTATATATCCTATGAGGTAAAGGATTGAGGTAGATCCCCAACCCTGATAGATATACAGTGGCAATGCATGGAAAAGACATTCCCCATTTTCCATTGGCTTGTTTTGGTGCTTTTGTTGAGGATCAAAGACTATGAGTCTGCTTGGGGACTCTTCAGTCTGTTACACTGATATATTAATCTACCCTAATGCTGGCACCACATATTCTGTTGATCAGTGTAGCTTACAGAGGGCTTGATGCCCCTGTCCCCTGCAAAAAGTTAAGACCAACTCAGCATCTTATTGGGTATTATTGTCTTGTTAGAGGTAAGAGTATCTCTACCCAAAAAGAGTTATTATTAATGTGTGCTCAATTATTAAGTATGATAGATTGGAATTCAAAAAGAAGAGAGTGTCTTCTTCATGAATACACTTATTCATTCAGCAATATTTCATCCATATCAGCATGGAGGGGCTTACAGCAGCTCTCAGTATCCAATATCACACCTATTTTGTTTCCTTTGTTTAGAATGCCTTATCCCTTTTGCCAACTCTATTGTTCAGCTAGACCAGAAAACAAAACCATTTATATATGCATAAAGAGCATAAAATATTGAAAGATTCATTTAAGATTCACAAGACCTATACACTGAATGCTGCACATCTCTGCTGAGAGAAGTTAAGGAAAGTCCTTAAAAATCGAATGTATCATCTTTATGAATTGGAAGGCCCAGGGTTTGTAGAGGTGTGGTGTATGTATATATTGGTGTGCTCATGTGTGTGTGGGTTCATGTATGTACATATATGTGTGGAGGCCAGAGGTTAATATCACTGAACCTGGGACTCACCAATTCAGGTAAACTACCTGGTTAGAGAGCTCTGGGGGCCTCTGTCTTCACATTCTTAGTGCTAGGGTTACAGGTACATGCTGCGTTGCCATGATTTTTCATGGGTGCTGGAGATAACTCAGGTCATCATGTATGTTAGGCAAGAACTTTAGGGACTGAGCCTTCTCCTGAGCCCCCATCTGTGTATTTTTCAGATGTCATTTATCCCTACATAGACTTGAAGATAAACATAACTGCAATAATAATCCTAGCAGTCCCCAATTCTAGCCTTTATATTCTAATCTTTCAAAAGACCTAGAAAACCCAAGTATTCTTGAAAAC
>JAQHUG010000593.1:271743-284526 GCA_028555095.1 Dicrostonyx torquatus
CCACCATCGCCCGGCTTAAAAGTATAAAAGTTTTATAAAGTAAAAACTGCACAAAGTATAGCCATGTTTGTCTTACCCAGATTTATTAGTAAGATTTGCCTTATCACTTACATGCCTAATTATAACATATTCATCTAATATATATAATAAATGAATGTGTACACACAGTATTTTTTGAACCACTTAGGTTTTTGTTTTGTTTTTGAGACAGGGAAGAAATGAGGGTCTCATGTAGTCTAGGCTGGCACTGATCTTAGTATATAGCCAGGGATTACCATAAATTCCAAATCCTCCTGTCTCCACCTCCCAAGTGCTGTGATTTCGTAGCCACCATATCTGGCTCTTAAGAGAGTTTTATATTCTTACATATTCTGTCCTATCACATATATATGGCTATATAATATATGCTAATAAATAAATATATATTATAATTTAGATTTCTTTAACATTCTCCAAAGACTTCAGCCTGTTGTAGTTGGTGAAACCTTTAGGAGATGCATCCTGTTGTTGGAAAACTAGGTCTCTGGGGCATGTTCTTGAAGGGCAAACTGAGACCCCGCCGAGCCTTTTCCTAGCTCTTAGTTCCTGGCCACGATGAGGTGGGCAGCTTTGCTCTACATTGCATTCCCTGCTGCGACACTGCCTTTTCAGTCTAAAAACAACAGAGCCAAATGACCATAGACTGAAGGCTATGAAATTGTAGGCCTAAATTAATCTTTCTTTCTGTGAAGTTGATTTATTTTACGCATTTTATCACAGTAATGAAAGGCCGACTAACTTAATGACAACCATAATTGTGTATGATAACACATACAATTGATATATGCATACAATATAATCAAAATGTATACATATTGATTATATTATACAGTTATGTACAATGTCAGGCTTTTGTCAAAGGAGGACTCTTATATCATAGTAGTCCCATACAATTTTTTCACATAGGTGTGTTATACCACCCTGCAATGGTCACCTAATGATAAAATTGCCTAACAATTAATTTCTCAGAATGCATTCCATTCTGAGAACCAAGAACCCACTTTCATAATCACAGGGTTGATTAACTTACCAAATAAAAACACAGTAAAGATACAGGATGCTTTGGATAAACCCCAATAGAAACGAAAGCTTCTGAGCTTTTCCCGACTCCCTCTTCTGGACACACTTAATGTTCTTAGAGTTAATGGGTTGGGGTCTCCCTAGTTACCATTCAATGTCTAAATAATAAGCCTGACCTGCTGGGTAAGATTCAGGTAGCCAGTTAATAGCTGTTAGGATTTTGCTGATGAAAGTTAGGGAAGGCTGGTTAGAAAAGGTATTAAATTAAAGCTTGTATTCCTCCTGTCCGTACTACATGTCCTATATAATTTTATCTCTTGAAAGCTGTTGATTTGGCACCATTACTTCGTATTTAAAAAGAATTGTCTCATAAGAGCTACTACTTACAACATTTAAATATGAATAACTAGACTTCTTAAAATGCAAATATTCTCTAGTAGAACTTCATTGAGTACTGAAGATTTGCATTTCTTAATAAGCTACCAGAGGATGTCAACACATATGTCCTAATGTGTACTTTAATTATGATCATCTTGGTCACACCAATAGATATTTTTATGGTGCTACCAAGACCTTACCCAAATTCAGAATCTCTGGGAATTACGTCCACTAGTATAAGGTATATTTTAAGCAGACTCCTAGTGGGACTTGAGAAGTCCTGATCAATGGGGTTGAAATGCCCTCTACTTTTTTCTCGACTTATTTATTTTCTGTTCTTGAAATCTCAGTGCAGGTCCCTCCTGCTTGATGCTTGTATTGATTACTTCAGACAAATTCCCTTCCACTCTTCACAGCAAGAATTTATTCTTGATCATGAAATAAACATCTTGCACATATCCTATCTCTCTGGAGATAAGGATTTCTTGGCATTTTGGTTGAGAGCCTAGCTTTAACAGCTGAAACATTGCTCTGACACCAGTTTTTATTTTTATTTGTGAATCAAATAATTATTTTCATTCTTTTAGCATCAACTCCTACAAAAATTCTTGTCTTGTTGATTGTGAGCCTGGCCTTTAACAGCTGAGTCATCTTTTTTTAGCCCAACTATCATAATTCTTAACATACAGTGGATGTTTAATATTTGTTATGAATACTAATTCTGATTATAGTGGACAATTAATTTCTTTCTTGGACACACGGTTATTTCCCAGGTTCTGGAACTAGCTCTAGACCAGGCTGTCCTTGAACTCACGGAGATCCGCCTGCCTCTGCCTCCCTAGTGCTGTGATTAAAGGCTTGTACCATCTCAGGGCGGTTTATGCATTTTATGTTTGTTCATCCTTAAAATAGGGTTAAATGCTGACCCATTCTTCTGACTACATTCCTACCTATTTTCCAGACATTTTGTTCTTTCAACCTCTACTCTGCTGTTGCATCCGAGCAAAAGCAACTGCCATCTGAGGTGCTGTGACAGGTTGGAACCCTCACTCATTTCTCCGGAACGCTATTGCTTAGAAAATTCGCTTTGCCTTTCAGTGTCCTCTGTGTAAAGTGGAATGGACTACACATACCACGTAGCTCACAGGATGGATGAAATGACAGAAAACAAATCGTAAACTGTCACGCACCAAATACATACAAGTTGTTCCTCACGACATTCCTGGTTTACCTTAATGCAGGGAACTACAACCGTGCAGCCCAACTAAACCAAGGCAAGCTTCGGGGGTTCCGAGCGCGGGGAAAGACTACAACTCCCTTGAGGCTTCACGCGCGCCACCTCCGTCCCCCCCCCCCACATCAAGACCGAGCCCCCAGGCGAAGAGGGTGGGGCCTGCGCGCGCCGGGGATCTCCTAGGGAGCGCAGAGGCGGGCTGCTTGAGGCGACCGGGACACCAGGTGGAGACACACGTGCGAGTGTGGGGCGGGTAGCACGGGAAAGACAGCTGGCAACGGCGTTAAAAAAAATAAAGCCATCTGTGCACCGTTGCCTCGGCGGACAGGCCACGCCTCTGCAGAGGCTCCGGGCGCGCGCCCCATGCCTCGGGCACTCGGAGCGGCGGGAGCGGGCGGGGGAGGGGGCGGGGCCGGCGGCGCGGGGGCGGGGCCTAAGGCGGCGCGGGCGAAGGCGGCGACCCAGACATCTGGGACTGTTGTTGTTCTCTCGCCTCACACCCGCCTCAGTCAGTTCGAGCTGAGATCCGGAGCTGCTCTCCCTGGAGGCGGGCGGCAGTCTCCGCCTTCTCTCCCGGTTCGCTGGAGCTGCGGCAGGGGCTGGCGCTGACCGAACGCCTCGCGGTTGGTCTCCGATGCCCTTCGGCGAGGAGGGGGCGTCTGGACCCTGGTGAGCGCACCCGGAGCCCCCCGACTCGGTGTCTTCACCCGCCCCTCGGGCCCGCACGCCCGTGTGTCTGCCATGGCTGAGAACGCAGATGGTGACCTGAACTCCAACCTGCTCCACGCCCCCTACCTCACCGGGGACCCCCAGCTAGACACGGCCATCGGGCAGTGGCTGCGGTGGGACAAGGTGGGTACCTGGTCACCCGAGCATCCGTCCCCTTCTTCCTGCCCACCCTCTCACAGTCCGCCCTTTCCGGCACCCACCCAGGGCTTTGCAGACTCCAGGGGAGGTGGCTCCGGCCACCGCAGGGCTAGCGGAGTTGGGCGAAGCCTCTCACCTATGCAGGGGCTGCCTCCCTCGGGAGGTCTGGGCTGGGCAGGGGCATCTGCAGTAGCTTTCTTTTGCAATAGGGCTACACTGCAACCTGCTCCCTTGGCACCCTCTCCTTCCAGGGTCCGTCAGCTCTCATTCTCAAAAATACTTCATCCGCATCATCCTCATCGTTGTTACTCTGCATCCATTTCCTTTCCCCTTTCTCCCTTGACTTACTTCTTTGCAGAACCTGAAAGTGGCTCCTGGTACGTTTCTTGCACGTTACTAACCACTATCTGCTTTGGTGTTGGTCTGGTGGTGTGTTGCCACCCTCTGTCGCTGGGAAATCGCTGTTCTGTTTCACTCTATTTTCTGGTATCACCGTTTGCTCTTGAAAATGACAAGGGCTCTCTTATCTAATTCCTCTGCTGGTAGTTATTTCCTGAAGTATTCTGTTCAACGAATCGTGGTCATATACATCTTGAATAGCTTAATTATACTTCTAGAGTCTACACCATTACTTTCCAACAGATCATCTGGGAATCTTAAAAGGCAGATTCTGACCAGATATTTATAAAATCAGAATTACTGTTGCCCTGCCATGTCATTTTTACTGCCCTCTCCCTCTCCTTGTGCGGGCACATAGGGCAGATTGGTGAAACCTAGAATTAAAATGCAGCCTTTTCACTTGTAAAAGAGGCCCCTGGAGGCTCTCTCAGAGGACAGGATAATCAGGTGTTTGCTTTATCAAGTTCATGTGATAGGGCTGCTAAAATGGAGAAAGCAGCACATTTTAAAACTGGTTGATAATTGAATTAAGGGGTTTGTATGGCAATATGTGAGATTGTGTCATACAAAAGAGCTACCTAAATTAGCTTTCTGAAACAGTTTATTTTAATTTTTTCCCCAGTCATTTATGTATTTAAAAGGAGAAAAATACTGAGTGTGCTGGGCCGGTCAGGAAACGCTGGTGGTGAGAAAGATAGAAAGAGTTCTTGCCCTCAGCAAGCCTTCAGTTAGTAGATAAGGAAGCCCAACAAACAAGCAATTACAATGAAGTTATTTGGTGTTTATATCTTAAATGTTCTAATCAGTCTCGTAGAGTCTGAGCAAGTGTTTTTCAAACCTGAACAGTGCTAACAGATCACCTGGGAATCCTAAAAGGCAGTTTCTGACCAGACAACTAGGGTGGGGCCTGACAGGCAGCCTTAGTGAGCTTCCAGGGGATTGATCCCAGTGTGGCTGATTTGTGGACAACACTACAATAGACTCTTCTCTTTCAATATCAGCTTTGACTATGTTTTCCCTAATGAATGTCCTGGTTGAATGAATTAATACTTATTGTCTGTGCTATGCCCAGGTACTGCTGAGACACAGAAATACTTAAAAACTGTTAAATGCATATAAAAATGATACAGTAGTTACAGTAGCAATAAACGAGGTTGCAGGCATTCAGTTCTTACAGGAATTCAAAAGTGAGTGTGATCTGTGGGGTGGGGTGGTCAAAGAAGACTTTTTTCCTTCTATGACAGGATTTCTCTGTGTAGCCCTGGCTGTCCTAGAACTAGCTCTTGTAGCCCAGACTGACCTTGAACTCACAGAGGTACACCTGCCTCTCTGTCTCCAGAGTGCTGGAATTAAAGGCGTGCGCCACCACCTCCTGGCTTCAAAGAAGACTTTATGAGATCATAGACTGCAAATGAAAAGAACAGGGAAAGCCTGCAGGAGACATGAAATAAATGTAGACCTCAATGAACATAAAAGGAAATAAAACAAATGCTCCCAAATAAAATATAAAGGACAAGTAATAAGTGCCTTAACAGAAGAACAGACTTAAATAATTTTAGTAATTATATATTGTTGATCTCTCTCTTAATTAGAGATAATGCTTTTATCTGAGAAACAAATGTTTATCTTCTATAGATTGATACTTAAGTAAAGTAAGCTAGGCTAAATCCTAGGCCACTGAAATTTAGAGTACAAAATGAAATTAAGTATTTCGTTGTACCTTAACGGTACATATAGCCTTTCAATGCAGAGAGTGAGCTCAACTCCTGATTAATACAATTAAGGAGCCCTGATATTGCTGCTGATTCTGGAAGGCTGATGAGGCATGTAATAAGTTATAAATTGGTCTCAGGGCAATTTGCTATTTGCCATAGTCACCAATATTATTAATTTTAGTCTTAGTGGCTTGGTGTATATTGAAAAGTCTTGATAAAAAAGAAAAAAAGATGTTATTCATGTTGAACTTTTAGTTAACATTCAGATTTGCTAAGATGGAGAAGGAAGACTAAGAACTGTAAAGATGGAAACTTGAGTGTATGTAGTTAACTCATTGGTGTCTGCCAGAGCTCAGGGTACCTAGAAGTCTTTGGAAAGGTATGTGAAGAAGAGCTTTGTGTATCTTTATTGGCCTTCAGCAAGTCAGAGTGTATGTAATAATGCATTCTGACAGTTTACCATAAGTTACATGAGAATCATTTGTTCACAGGGTCCTGAATACCCAGTTTCTATTTATGAGTAGCAAAATTAGCCATATAATTGTGACCAGTAACAATATCCACATAAAAATATTTATTGAAATTTCATCAAAGTAATTTGGCATGCAAGAGAAAGAATTCACTTTTAAAAAATACTACATGACAAAGATGATTGCTGTTCTTAAAATAATTTCCAATGCATAGCATACTGCTAATTGAAATCATGACATGTTTGGGGAAAAAAAAGAAAAAGAAAATAGTGCAAGAAGACAGAACCAGCATGGTGACTCTTACCTGTAATCTCAGTGCTTGGGAGGCTGACCCAGGAGGATCAATTAGTTGAGGCCAGCCTGGGCTGCATTGGGATACCGTGCAAGCCTAAACAGAGTGAGTTGAGACTCTTGGTTTGTTTCTGACCAGATTTGCTGGGGTTAGGGTACTCTTTCTTGTGTAGCTTCAGTAGGGACTTGGATCTGACCTCCTACTTGTATTCAGACCTTTGTTTAGTATGTTAGCTTCTCTACTCTCAAAATGAGTTCACTCACCTCAGAGTCATAGAAATTGGTGATTGATTTAAGAACACTATTTTATTAACTTATGGTTTATGTTATAGATGCAACAGTCAAATAGATTTGTTTCTAATCCAGGCATTTGGTAGATACACCATAGGGAAACCAAATTCAAAGATTTTTGGCTATCATGAAGCCAAATCACAGGGAGTCAAATATATAACATTTAACCACATCAGCTTGTAACATGTAAATGCATCCATCTCTGTATGGGGCTGTGCTTCTACTATAACCCAGTAAGTCCAGGGACCAAGGAGACCCTCCTATCAGTTGTGCACAGATAACTCTACCACCAGCGTGCCCTCCTCTGTTCTAGGTAAGGCCACACCTCCTTCCTGTTTCTTTTATTCGGTGCTGTCATGCCTTGTCAGATTACAGACCAGCAGTTCCCCCTTCAAGTCCAGGTCCTTTAGCCTCACAACTGTCTGTCGATTCTGTTGCCGTTGTTAACTCTGTAAGCAATCATATATAAGGTACTAAGCTCTGGTAAAGCCTGGATGGGTAGATAGGGAAGGGGAACGGGGACACAGGGCAGAGCTGCTCAGCTGATTATAACAACAGCAAAGGTCATATATGTTGACACCAAAGTGGAGGCAGGAATTTGCCATGGCAGCTGAAGAAATAGTAAGTAGAACCTTGGTCTCAGAATGTATTAAGAAAGAGTAGAATATGAAGTTGAAGATAGGTTAGGCTTACAAAGAGCCTGGAAAAGGAAATAAAGGGCATCAATCTAAGCCAGAGATTTTCAGATGTTTAAGAATAGAATATTTTTCAACAAATTGACCAAAACGAAAAGGCTGTGAATTAATTCCCCATACCTCCTTGATTAGTCGGTCTTGCATTGCTAAAGTAAGTACCTGCGCCTGGGTAAAGTTTAAAGAAAGGAGGTTTACTTAGGTCAGTTTGTATGAGATCAGTAGCCACACTTGTTTGGCCTCTAGTCAGTCTCATGGCTGGTGGACTCTTGACAGAAGCATATGTAAAAAGGATTACACAGTGAGGCAGGAAGCCAGAGAACAGGGAGGGGTAAGCCTTGCTTTTAAAAGTCTCTCCTCTTAACCTCTTCTCTTCTGCAAATTACAGCTTATTCTTGTTAGAACTCATCCACACACCCCTAAGGAAATGTCTCTAGTGATGACCCAGTTACCTCCCACTAGGACCCAACTCTTAAAAGGTTCTACTATCTCTGTACCTCCACACTGAGGAGCAAGCCTTTGATATGGGAAGCTTTGGGGTACAGGCCACATTTAGACTATAGCACTTTCCAAAATATGATAGTTATATTAATAGTTCTATAGTTATTCTTTTGAAAAATTAAATAGTTTAATCTGTGTAAATAAAATCCACAGAACAGTAACTTTCAGACATAGAAATCCCAACTGACCATTCTAGTTAAGAAGATATTGGCAGAAAACGTACTGTATAAACAAAACAGAAAGCTCACGCCAACTTCCCAGGAAAATCTGTGGCCTTTAATAACTAAGTATCAATCTATATGAAGAAAACAGTTCGTATGAGCAACAAGATAAAGCAGTAGGTACATATATAAAAAGAGATACAGTGGAGAATATAAAACCCTCAAAATTATACACTAAAAATAGAGAATTATTTCATCAACAAATAAGAAAAGATAGTATGAAAAATCAACTGAAAACAAGAATGAGCTCTAGGAAATGAAAGGAAAAAAGTGATCCCCCTCTACCAAACACACACACACACACACACACACACACACACACACACACACGTTAAAGTTGAAGAAACAGAAAGAAATAAGAGAATTGTTTGACATGGAATAAGAAATCCTGGCTGCTAAGGTAGCGCTATATCCACAGTGTTCATTAAAAAGAAATAGAATGTATTGTTTGTGTCTTAGTGGTTTTTGTTTTTTTAAGGTGTTAGTGGTTAGCTGCCCTCTGGTGTAGTGGTGTGGTAAAGATGGCGTGTCATTTCTATCAACATCAGAAAAGCAATTAAGCAGTCACCTATGAAGAAAGGAAGGAAGGGAAAGAGGCAGAGTGGTTAGGCTGACAAAAGCAAGAAGGAAGGAAATAGGGCTGAGGGTGTAGCTTAATGGTAGTGCTTGCCTGGCAGGCTTGCCACCCTGAGCAAAAAACAAAAACAAAAAAAAAAAACCTAAGTAAATTATTGACCAAAAGTGAACCACATTAAAACATCACCTGATTTTCAATAATTAATTGATGAAGCTTAAGTAAGAAACTGAGCTCTTTTCAGATAGCACAGGGGTGTGCCAAAAGAGTCTAAAGTAAATGCTATTCAGAGCATCTAACCTAGTAATTATATTCTCTTTTGATGGTCAACCAGAAGATAGAACATAGTATTTAATTTTTTAATTATGGTGGAAAATGCGTACAAGTAACCATCTTGATCATTTTTAAGGATGTATATGGTTCATTAGTTTTTGTAAAAATATTCACATTCGCTGGGCGGTGGTGGCGCACGCCTTTAATCCCAGCACTCGGGAGGCAGAGGCAGGCGGATCTCTGTGAGTTCGAGACCAGCCTGGTCTACAAGAGCTAGTTCCAGTGCAGGCTCCAAAACCACAGAGAAACCCTGTCTCGAAAAAAAAAATTACATTCTTGTAGAACAGACCTTCAGAATTTTTCATTTTGCTAGGCTGAATGCTAGAATGCCCATTAAATAACTTGTTTCTTCCTTCCTCTTTCCCCTGAAAACCACCACTCTCTGTTTCTATAATTTGACTAGTAGGAACCTTATGTGAGCAGAGTCATACAGTATTTGTCTTTTGTGACTGACATATCAGCATGTTATTCATCCATGTTGTGAGTAGGATTTCATTTTGATGGCACAACAAAATGTAGAGGTGTTGTGTGGGAAAACTTCTTGAGAGACAAAACACACAAGGTTTAGAGTAGACCCCTATTTGGGGTATCTGAGATATACTCACCCTAGATAGGACTCCTGTGACACACCAAAGTTCGGATACCACCAAAGTCCAACTTGGTGAGCCAACGAGTTTTACTGGGGTTACTTACAGGAGCAGCAGCATCCCAAGCCTGTCCCAGCTCACAAATCTGGGAACCTGAAGCACACCACACAGCCTGCAACCTGCAAATCTCCTGTTGGAGAGCATTCCTTCTAGGATCTCAGTTGGTCTAAACCTCTTCCAGGCAGCTTGGCTGGTTTCTGCTTCTTCCAGGCAGTTGGTCTGGTCTCAAGAGTCTTCTTGGGAAAGTCTTTGCCACTAGACTCTGCTTACTGTAGCAGGGAAGGACCTAGGGAATCTGGTCAGTTTCAGGAAATGTTTTTAAATTTTTTACCCACCTGCTTAAGGAGTTTCCCTACAGGGTGGGATGTTTCACTCTCAGAGAAAACTGTTACACATCAAGAGGTCATACAGTGATTTTGGGTTTTGGCCTGTATGCTTTGATTCATGATGCTTTCTGCCTTCCTGGTAACTGTTGAAATTGCCATTTTGTACTGAGGCTGCTGCCCTCTGGTGTTGGGAGTTAATAAAAAGCAATTTATTCTGGTGCAAAAGAGCCAGAGATTCAGCATGAGCTTTGCTACCCATCCTGTATAGGATCCTTTCAACTAATAATGGCATTTGTATTAGTTACTTCTTCCGTTGTTATGACAAGATTATGACTAAAGGAGCATGAGGAAGTAGAGCTTATTTTGACATTTCTCCATGACTGGGAAGACAGCAGGAATGATGCAGCTGGCACATCACGTTTGTACCCAGATGAATGCTCCGTGTGTCTTGCTTTTCATTTAGCCTTGGACTCCAGTGCATGGGCCACATTCAGAATGAAGGGACTTCCCACCTTAGTTAAATCTCTCAGGAAATGCCCAACAGACACAAAGATGTGTTTTCTAGGTGATTCCAAACCCAAGTTGTCAAGATTAGACATCACAGTACTGTATCTTACCAAAGTGTGAAAATGGCCATATTTTAATGCCCCAAAGTGTACAGAGACCCTAACATTGTAAATGAAAAATATTCCATGCTAAAGCATTTTTATTTTTAGCTAACCAGAACTTATTTTGTTAGAAAAGTCTCTTATAATGTGTTTTTTCCCTGCTACAAAATTTTCTCATATCATTTTTCACTTTTAAATATTTCATTTTATGCAGTATAAAAACTGAAAACTCTGAATGTCAATTGTGCTAGTAAGTTTTACATCACAAGAACAAATTAATGTAGATGCTTATCTTATAAAAACAAAAAGATTTATTTGGACTCACAGTTTTGGAGATTGTTTTAGTTAGGGTTCCTATTGCTGTGAAGAGGCACCGTGATTGTGGCAACTCTTATAAAGGAAACATTTAATTGAGGTGGTAGCTTATAGTTTCAGAGGTTCAGTCCATTATCACCATGGCAGGGAGTATGGCAGCAGGCAGGCAGATATGGTACTGGCTACATCTGGATATGAAGGAAACAGGAGGTGGACTCCCCATTGGCGTGGCTTAAGCATATTTGAGACCTCATAGCCCACCTCCACAGTGACACTCTTCTTCCCACAAGACCTTACCTATTCCAACAAGGCCACACCTCCTAACAGTACTACTTCCTATGAGCTTATGGGAGACAATTACATTCAAACTCCACAGAGATCTAGTTTACAGTTATTTGGCCTTGCTTCTTGGGCCTGTGGTAAGGAAGCAGATGGAGGAGAACTGCTCACTTCATGGACAAGAAGCAAAACAAAGAGGGGTCAGAGCTTCTCTCCAAAGGAAAACCTCAGTGACCCAAAGACCTCTCACTGGGCTCCATCTCTTTGTACAACCTCTCAAAAGAGCCAATTTGGAGATCAAGCGTTGAGCACATAGACCTTTGGAGGGTATTCAAATTCTATACTTTTAACGTCCCTCGATAGATTTCTTAGGATTTTTTTTTTATTGTTGTGGAGAGACACTATAACTACAGCACTTCTTACAGTGGTTTACAGTTTCAGAGGTTCAGTCCATTATTCTAACGGGGAACATGGTGACATGCAGGCAGACATGGTGCTGGTTATGTCTTGACCAGAAGGCAGCAGGAAGTTGACAGTCACACTGAGGGAAGCTTGAACAAAAGAGACCTGAAAGCCTTGACCCCACAGTGACACACTTCCTCCAACAAGGCCACACCTCCTAATAGTGCCTCTCCTTTGAGGGACTTTTTCTTTCAAACCACCATAATAGGATAGTGGCTGAATACTATTGATACTCTGAAGTGTAGAGCATAGCACAAATTTACATCTATTAAGAGGAACTCTGCATAAAGATATAAATACATTGGTGTATACATATAACTTAAATTTTTTTTTACTTTGTTGTGCCAAAGACTTTTAAAGGAAGATTTATGACAGTTGTATATTTTGTGATCGATACAGTATTGCTATTTATTGACACTACACTAAGTCTAGTATTGGTTGTGTGACTTCGTATACTTGTTTAAATCGAACCCTTAAAAGGACAAAGCCCACTGTTAATTGTGTAAGTGTAAAGTATATCTCAGTAAGCCCAACGTATAATAAAAAGTGTACAGAAAAGTTCTGTAACTAATGTAGAGGAAACATGGGTAAATCCAGATGGATATGGATAGTGTTTGGCCTTATGTATGAATTAGTGGTGGATGCTTGGAAGTATTCTCATTTTCTCTATAAAACATTTGGAAACTATAACAATGTTAAAGTTTCAATATTTAGAAAATGCCTGCATACTCAGTAGCTTTATAAAGCATATTTCCCATGGCATGCAAATTACAAAAATAGATTGAGTACTAGGAGCATAGCTCAGTGTAGAGCCCATTAATTTAGTATGCACAGGGCCCCAGATTCAGTTCCCAGCACAGTGAATTCAATTTTATCTGAATTATTAACACTATTAACTTACTTTCTTGAAGATTTTTGCTTATCATTTTGTAATAGTTCTTTGATATTTGGGGACACAAGATTAGATAACTTATTTTATATAAATATGAATCAAATTTTATGCAAATTACAGATGTAATGACTCTTGTATAGTATAACTACTTGGAGAACATGATAAAGCTCTATTTGCCATATTTTATTATTGACTTGTGTTTTGTGAAGAAATTATAATTTCTGAAAAT
>JAQHUG010000593.1:304986-315386 GCA_028555095.1 Dicrostonyx torquatus
TTGCTCTGGAGTATTTAGATTTGTCACTAAGTTGCTAATATGAAATCTCTCCAGTTCCGTTTGTTTTTGTTTTTTGTGTAGGCACTTAGTGCTATGAACTTGCCTCTTAGAACTGCCTTCATTGTGACCCATAGGTTGGGTATGTTGTGTTTTCATTTTCATTCAGTTCTAAAAAGTTTTAATTTTCTTCTTTATTTTTGTCTTGACCCGGTTTTGATTCTATTGAGTTGATTTCTATGAATTTGTATATTTCCTGTTGTTTCTGTTATTGATAGAATTTTTAAGTTGAATAATTTGTCACATTGTGACAGAGTTTAATACATGGTATATGCAATCAAATGTCTTTCATTTAGAATGGAACACCAGGGTTCCATGCCATATCTGTGATAGAATCAGCATAAATATTTTTTTAAGCAGTGTTCCTTCAAGCTTTGAAACCTTGTGAAGTCTTAGAATTATCTTTTTGGTTGCTTTTGTTTTGGGGTGTGTGTGTGATTACTCATAGTTCCTTATTGATTAAACTACTAGAGAAATTGAAAACTGGTTGAATTGTACTTAACATACTATTTTTATTTTTCTGGTACATAATTTGATATTACATAAACTCTAATCTACAATGGAAATGATTTATTCTGTTTCATATAATACAATACTGAGTTTAATAGTGTAAGTTTTTGTGGATACTTCATGGTTTCTTAGTTTTTAAAGATCTATTTATTTTTTTAAGTGTGTGAGTGTTTTGCCCGCATGTATGTCTGTGCACCACATGCATGCAGACTCTTAATGCAATGTTGCAAGAGGGTGTCAGAGCCCTGAAAACTGAGACTGGAGTTACAGATGGTTCTGAGCCACCTTGTTGGAACCTACCTGGGTTCTCTGCTAGGGCAGCCAGTGCTCCTGACTGCTGAGCCATCTTTTCAGCCCCATTTCATGTTTTTATATTATCTTTAGAAATAGTTATAAATCTAAAAATATAATTGTATACTAGCATATGCAAATATTATAAGGTGGTTATATTAATCCCTTATATTAGTTTGTTACTGCAGTTGATTCTAAGATAAACTATAATACATGATTGTTTTATTGTAACAAGTCTCTGAAATCATTACCATCAATGTACTTTAGTGTTAGTAAATTGGCCTAATACTGATAATTTTTTACTTAATTTGATATTCTTCTTCAAAAAGTCAGGGAGCTCTACTATAGCTGAGAAAGAGCCTACAAGCATTTTAACTAATTATGGCTGTATTTATGTATCACATAGGTGTATTGGGAAACTGGTGCTCAGATCACATCTCCTCATGATAAAGAAATTCTGAAATGTATAGAAGAGTGTGTGGAACCCTGGAATGGTTCCTGGAATGATAATTTAGTGGACACCAGCCCCCTGAAGAAAGACCCTCTCCAGGACATCTGCAAGAGATACATGGAAGATCTGAAAAAGATCTGTTTTCACAGGTATCCAATGAAACTGTAGGAAAACCTTAGAATAGCATATATCCAGGCCTGTTATGAAAAATGTCCTAAATGAGCTTGGTAGCGGAATCATTCAGTTAATATCTCTCTCTCTCTCTCTCTCTCTCTCTCTCTCTCTCTCTCTCTCTCTCTCTCTCTCTCCTCTCCTCTCCTCTCCTCTCCTCTCCCTCCCTCCACCTCTCTCACCTCTCCCCCTCCTCTCTCCCTCTCTTCCCTCTAACATACTAGGAGATACTTAGATCATATCGAAAGCATAAAAGAACCAACAAGAGGGCCTGCCACTGACCAAAGACTAGAAAGTCTTCAAAATGAAAAATCACCATAATTAGTTGACACAAGTAAAGAAAACTAGTGGCTGTTAGTAATACTAGGAAAGCATGTTATTGGTTACCTTTGTCTGTTTTTAGACTGAAAATCACTCATTTAGGACTTTTAATGAATGGTGAATTCATTTTTAAAATTGATTAATGCTTTTATATTTCTAATAATTTTTCTTTCCCACATGTAAATTTCATTTTAGAGTTAAAGAGTTGGCTGAAAAAAGAACATTTTTCAAAGAAAAAAATCCACTTTTTTTTCTTGTGGTAGAGATTGAACTCTGAGCTCTATGCATGCTAGGCAGCACTCTACCACTGACCTGACTTCCCCAAATTCAACTATTAAATGCAGAAAGAAGAGTTGAGTTAAAACATCACAATTTTGTGATCTCGATAACGAGCCTTAGCAGCTATGATCAAAGCTTATAATAAGCAATAAATTGACAGGAGCTTGCAGACGGATGGGTGAGGGTGACTGGGCACTGATAAATATTAGCTATGAAGTTGGCATGATGGACTTCCTCTTGTGGCTGTGTAGAAAATCACAGCTTCTGTTCTTGCGAAAAGAATTGGAATTGAGGGGCTGGAGAGATGGCTCAGAGGTTAAGAGCAGTGGCTGCTCTTCCAGAGGTCCTGAGTTCAAGTCCCAGCACCCACATGGTGGCTCACAGCCATCTGTAATGAGATGTGGTGTCCTCTACTGACCTGCAGGTGTACATGCAGACAGAACACTGTATATATAATAAATAAAGTTAAATTAAAAAACAGAATTGGAATTGAATCTCATGTTGCCCCTAGATTAAATGACCCATACATTGTAGAAACAGATCAGAGAAACATACTAATATAAACGAGGGCTGAGATGTAGCTTAGTAGAGAGCTTGCCTTGTGTGAGCAGAGCCTTCCCTGAGTTGAATCTCAATAACACACAGACTGGACACAGTGACATACACATGTAATCCCAGTGCTTGGGACACAGAGGCAGGAGGATCAGAAGTTAGAGGTCATCCTCAGCTACAGAGCGAGTTTGAAGCCAGCTGGAGACATTTATGAGATTTTGTCTCAAACTGAAAGAGGTGGGAAAGAGGAAAAGGGAAACAAACTGAAAAGGATGCGTAATTTGCATTCCAAGATACGGACATTGTCTGGGAGAAAACAAGCTTTGGAAACATACAGAAAGAACACTTACAAATTCAAAGACCTGAAAGGCATAGCAACCAGATGTTATTTTCTAGACACTTGGAGAAAATGTAAACACAGATATTAGACAACATTAAAAAATGGTTGTTTAGTTTGTTGGATATGACAGTGGGGTTATATTTGTGTTTTTAAATCCTAAATGATTTTGTACAAAATAATATGTTTTGAAGAAATAAAGCCAAACTGACAGAATTGATAGATGTTGAAACAAAGTGCCAAGTATATATGGGTGTTGGGTGTTCTCTTTATGTGTATTTTGAAACTTGTTATGAAATAATTGTTATTTATTTTATAAATTTGGTTTACTATAGGAAGTGTTTAGTAAATGATAAGGATATGTGGTTTTTCTTTACAGGGACTTAAATTCAAAGACCACCTTGAAATTCGTACATACCTCCTTCCACGGAGTTGGGCATGACTATGTGCAGTTGGCTTTTCAAGTATTTGGTTTTAAGCCTCCAATTCCGGTCCCAGAACAGAAAGATCCAGATCCAGAGTTCTCTACAGTTAAATGCCCAAACCCTGAAGAAGGAGAATCTGTACTGGTATTGTTTTTAATATTTAAATTATTCTTAGTTTATCAATCATCATACTAGATGTCGGGGATGACTTACATGCTTCCCTTGTGCCCTGCAGCAAGCACCGTAAGGATGTGTTTGAAATCTCTGCAGAAAGTGGCCCTAGCTCTTGTCTGTCCAGACTGCATGCTTTCTGAAATCCATATCCCTGACAGTGCCTGCGTTACAAGAACATTGGATTTGGGTTCTTTAATACAATCTAGCCTTTTTGGATTTCCTTTTTAGGAACTCTCCCTAAGACTAGCAGAGAAAGAAGATGCCAGGATAGTGCTAGCCACAGATCCTGATGCAGACCGGCTGGCAGTAGCAGAACTTCAGGAGAAGTAAGTAGTTTGAGCTTCAGCCCTATGGGATGTCCACATCTCCTCCTCTTCCCAAGGATCAAGGATTATCGCAGAAGGGGGTGTGTAAAGATTCTGAGAGCCAGAGGCGGGAGATGGTCACCACACAGCTGTGTTTTCAGGACACAGCAGGTCAGCTGCACATATGAACTCACAACACTGGGTGGGGACAGAGACAGGAGGCTCATGGAGTTCATCGGCTAGTCATCCTAGCTGAATTGATGAGCTCCAGGTTCGGTGAGAGACCCTGTCTGCAAAAGTAAGGTGGCGAGCTGGAGAGATGACTTAGTGATTAAGAGCGCATGCTTCTCTTTCTGAAGTCCTGGGTGTGGTTTCCAACACACACATCAGGTGGCTCACAGCTGCCTGTATTCTGGTTCCAGGGGATCCACTACGCTCTCTGGTCTCTACAGGCATTACATACATATGCACGTACACGCAAACAAACGTGCACACATGCACATGAATTAAGTTAGAACTATATTTAAAAATAAGGTGAAGAGTAATAGAGGAAGTACTCAGTATTCACTTCTGGCCTCCATACATATGCACATACATGTATGCACAAGTAGGTACACACGTGTATACAACACACCAAAAAGAAGGAATAAATGTTTTGTCATATAATAACTTTTAGGGTTTCCAAGACAAGGAGGGGGACAGGGTGGGGACCTGATTTAAAGGTCTGAGCTGGAGAGTTTTCGTGAGAAGCTACCGAGGTCTTGACTCTGAAGTTTCATTCTTTCTACAGCAGTCGCTGGAAAGTTTTCACAGGGAATGAGCTGGCAGCTTTGTTTGGGTGGTGGATGTTTGATTGCTGGAAGAAGAGCAAATCAGATGCCGATGTGAAGAATGTTTATATGCTGGCCACCACCGTCTCCTCTAAAATTTTAAAGGCAATTGCACTTAAAGAAGGATTTCACTTTGAGGTAAGAATGAAGTGGGTGTCGTTTGAAGTCTGCACGGAACTTCTCTAAACACTTCTACAAAGACAGCTCCGCACCAATCTGACTTTCACTGATCTCATTCATGACTCTCCCAATTTTCTAACTTTTTACATTGCTTAAAGTGCTTGGTAATTAGACACCCAGCCGAAGTCATCTAGTGTGTGAATTGTTGAGGGGACGTGTTCATTCAGACATTACATCAGTGCTCCTTACTCCACATAGGGAGTGTCTGGGAATGTTATATGAGAACATAGAACATTTTAGACTGGGAAAAATCTGACTTCTCAGTAACACAGGCTTCAGAGAATTACAGATCCCATTGAATCTTTGCTTATACTTATCAAACACAGAATTATGACTTGTTACCCAAAACATAGCTCTAAAGTGCAAACTAAGATCCAGTGACTCTGTAGCCAGAAAATTAGTAGTGACTCCCAGGCTGGATCATTAAATTTTTGTGAACCTTGGGCAGGTAGTGACTGGTTTTTTTTTTTATTTTGTTTGTTTGTTTTTTTCGAGACAGGGTTTCTCTGTAGCTTTTGAGCCTGTCCTGGAACTAGCTCCTTTAGACCAGACTGGTCTCGAACTCACAGAGATCCACCTGCCTCTGCCTCCCAAGTGCTGGGATTAAAGGCGTGCGTCACCACCGCCCGGCGGTAGTGACCGTTTTCATAGCTACGTGGACTAATGTCAGTTAAGTTGTCTCTGTCATCTTTGCCAGGTATCAGTAAAGTGGACATTTTTCTTGAGTCATCATCAAGCTGTGGATCTTAATACTAATTAGATAAGTAAAAGAATATTATGGGCTGGGGAGATGCTTAGTGGGTAAAGTTTTGCCTTGCTCTCTTAAGGGCTGGAATTTGAATCCCCAAAACCCATGTAAAGTTGGATGCAGTATTGCATACACATAATTCTAGTCCTATGATAAGATGAGATGCAGGGATGCTTCTGAAGCCCATAGACACCTGTCCTGTTGAATGTGCAGTGGCAAACAATGAAGAGACCCTGTTTTTAGTAAGGTTGAAAGATGAGGACCAAATCCCAAGGTTGTCCTTTAAAGTCTCCCTGTGGACTGGCACACGTATGCTCTCCTTCACGTGAACATGTGTGTATACATACACACCCATCATAAGAATAAAAAAGAGAAAAATGAATATTGTGCTTCTTACGTACAAAAAATTAGAAGATAATGAAATTTTATTCAAGTCTAAGATTCTGAATTATGATGTTAACATTTTCTTCATTTATGGCAAAGAATATATCCTAAAGATAAAAGAGAAACTTGATTCTAAAAAGCAATATTATAAATTTCTTTGTTTTTACTGAGGGTGGTGTTGACTTTTCTATTTCTTTTTTTAAGAGAAAGTAGAAAAGTGAATTAGGAAACAGAATAGTGATGATAAACACTAGAATCAGTAAACTCTCTCTGTTGACACTAAAACTTTAAATTGGGCAGTAGCTTATCAGATGAAAAGCCCCCAATTCTAATTTCAAGGAGGGCTTGGTAAAGGCACCATGTATGCCACAGCATTGTAACGACACACACAGTTCCAGCATGTGGTGTGCTTATGTTGTGACTCTAAAACCTAAAGGCTTTGATTACCTGAGAAGGCTACATTACATCCTCCATGAGTGCTTAAAAAGACCATTTCAGGAAAGCAATAATTCAACTCTGCCTCCATCCCTCGTGCGCAGTCTTGGCAACAGTAATCTCTGAGCCTCTACTATGGCAACAGTGTTTGCGAGCATCAGAAAGGATGATGTCAAGCACCCGTTACAGTCCTTAACAAGTAGTGGATGGTTGCAGCATATGTACACACACACATCTCTGCATTTATATTCCTCATCACATAAACATACTGTATTTGATGTAAGTCACTGTTTCTCTGCTGTGTTTGTGGTAGGTGGCTGTAGTAGTTGGTGACTATATATCCACCACTTTATAAATCTCTGTGGACCAAAGATCTGGATAGGAACTCACTGTCCAGGAGTTCTGTGCATTTAGAAAATAAGCTCTTTAATGTGTGTTCACTTAATCAGAGTTGATTAACTGGAGGGGCTTCCTCTACATTTCAGGAAACATTACCAGGCTTTAAGTGGATTGGAAGTAGGATAAAAGACCTCCTAGGACATGGGAAAGAAGTCCTTTTTGCATTTGAAGAGTCTATTGGTATGTAGTAAATACTAATAATCTTTTCTTTTGATTGAAAACAGTTCAAAATATGGTAATTCTGTAGAGAGGAGACATTTACCTCCCAGCTTTGAGTTCTGAAAATGCAGAGATGCCTGCCTAGCAGTCTGTGTCTTTCAAGTGAGCAGTGGCTCCTCAGATGAAAGACTCTCAAATCTGATTACAAAGAAGGACTTGGTAGAGGCTTTATGTATGTTATGGGAAATTTAAGCATGTGGTGTGCTTACATGGCATTGTTTAAAACCTCAAAGGCTTTGCTTCCCTAAGAAGGCTAAGTCAAATACGTAGGTGCATTTTCCATCAGAGAAGAACTTGGAGGTCTCTGAGTGCTCCGTTACTAGACTCCTACAGAGTTAGGTGTTTTATTATTGTCGTCACTGTATTTTGTCGTTTATATTTGGAGACAAGATCTTAGCTATTACATCCTAGCCTGGCCTTGAACTCCCAGTTAAGCCCCTTGGGTGCTGAGATGTAGTCATACATTACCACACCTGGCTTGACACTATGCTCTTCAATGCTGGTCAGTGGGGAAATGTAAGACTGTGGTAGTTGTAGGCCGAAGTCTCCCCCTTTCCTAAAGACACTGTGTAACCCTCAGGCTTTCTGTGCGGAACCTCAGTGTTGGATAAAGATGGAGTGAGCGCAGCTGTGGTTGTTGCCGAGATGGCCTCTTTCCTGGAAACCAGGAAGGTGACCCTGACAGAGCAGCTGGCCAAAGTTTATGAAAAGTGAGTTCTCGTATGAATCGTGTGCCAGATATTTCTTGATGCCTCTTTGTTCGTTTTTTTGACTTGGTCCTTTTCTTGGTTTGTTTTCAAGGAACAGATAGATTTCTTTACTATTAAAATTATCAGTACTATTTTCTATAAGATATTACGTTGGCTTATCTTTAATATGTACGTGTCCCAAAAGTTACCTCGAATCTGACTTCAGCTTTAAATCTTTGCACAGATACGGTTATCATATGTCAAAAACTTCATACTTCTTGTGTTATGACCCACCTACCATCAAAACTATATTTGAAAGGATTCGCAATTTTGAGTCTCCAGGGGAATACCCAAAGTTCTGTGGGGCCTTTGCTATCCTGCACGTACGAGACATAACCACTGGATATGACAGCAGCCAGCCCAATAAGAAGTCAGTAAGTACCTTTTCTTTTTTCAAACAGTGTAGACAATTTAATAACTCAAGGAAACAAAACCTCTCAAGCTGGAACAAGTTTCACATAAGATTCAAGCCAGTGTGCCCATGTTTACCAGTGTACAGTGGTCACAGATTAGAAACAGCCAGATGGAAGAGACCCCCAAGTGAGGCTCTACGGGTGGATGCTCGGCAAGGCCTACCTTCCCAGCAGTCTTTGTGTTGAGCTGGAAGTTGAAACTCCTGAAAAACACCTCTTTTTAAAAGAAAACTTCTTTTAAACTGTTTTTCATAGTCGATGCTATAGTAAAAGAGTGGCCTCTAGTTTCATGCGAGCCAGACCATTGTTTTGTGCCAGAGTAGTTTGACAATATAACTGGTCTCTGACTCTGACATTCATGACTCCCCAGACAATCGTCTGGGCTACCCCGGTGCAGAGGGAGGAGGGCTTGAAGAGGAGAGAGGGAAGGGAGAGAGGGAGTGTGCAGGAGTGATAAATGATGTGAAAAAGCCAAGTCTAAGAGCTTCTGATTTCAAAGCCCTACACCTTTCTAAATTTAACATGTTTCTAAACTGACTCCGAATAAAGGAACTGATTTCTTGAACACATACATTTTATAGTTTTTCTGTATTTTGGGTCAAGTTGTTTGCCTTAGTTTACCTTTTCTCCTTTCTACGGTCGGTTCATACCTCACCATTATTTAAGGCTTAAGGCCAGGGCCTTTGGCTATAGGGCACTTACCTAGAATGCGTGAGACCTAAGACCTAAGGCAAATACTGCATCCTCCTTATGACTCAGGTCCCGTGGGTTTTGTGATAGTGTCTTTGTTGGCATCTACTTACTTTATCATTGCATGTGGTCCATTTCCTCTATGCCTCTCAAAGCTCCTACCTGTGTGGTAGGTGCTCATTAGATACTTATGTGTGATAAACTTTATATTCATCCTCTTGTTAGGATAACTGTTAGCGTAAGTCTTCATTTATAATATTCAAGATGTTGCCGGGCGGTGGTGGTGCACGCCTTTAATCCCAGCACTCGGGAGGCAGAGGCAGGCGGATCTCTGTGAGTTCAAGGCCAGCCTGGTCTACAAGAGCTAGTTCCAGCACAGGCTCCAAAGCTACAGAGAAACCCTGTCTCGAAAAACAAAACAAACAAAAAAAAACCAAGATGTTGTAATATTTAAAAGATGTTTTAGTATTCTATAATGTATTTAACATGTTTGCATCTTACCCATTTTTAATATTTTTTTATTCTTTGAAGATTGTATGCATGTGTTTAATGTATTTTGATCTTACACATCCTCGCTAACTCCCCCTGGGAATCACCAACCCGTCTCCCTCAGGATTTCATGTTCTCTTTTTAAATCTTACCAGTTTTCGAACATTCAGTTCTGTAATGGTAAGTATGTTTATATGAGTGTATAGCAGATTCCCAGAAGGTTTTAGCCTTGATAAATTGAAGCTGTACCCTGTACTCATTAAACAGCTTTCCACCTCCGTCTCCCAACTCTTGACAACCACCAGTATACTTTGTTGCTATGAACTAGACTACCTTAGATGCTTCATGTAAGTGCAATGTAGTTTATAGTTCTTGAAAATATAGACCCAGCTGTAAACTGTTGCATTTTGCATAGGTACTGCCTGTGAGTAAAAACAGCCAAATGATCACATTTACTTTTCAAAATGGCTGTGTTGCCACTCTTCGAACAAGTGGGACAGAACCAAAGATAAAATATTATGCGGAGATGTGTGCATCACCTGGCCAGAGGTAAGAACTGATTCTTTTAGATATGTACGTAAAGGCTTTAAATACCATAAAATTCACACATACCAGTGCAAATTGAGTAGTTTTTAGTGCACCCAGAGCTGTGTTACCATCACTACAATCAACTTCAGAACATTTTTGTAACTCGAAAGGAAGCCTCTGTATGCTCCAGGAAGCCCTTCACAACCTAAGCAATCGCTAATCTACTCTCCTTTTCTATAGATTAACTTAGAGCAGATATGGGTTACACTTTTTCTTGTTTTCAACAATTGAAAAAAAAAGGGGGGGCTGGAGAGATGGCTCAGAAGTTAAGAGCACTGACTGCTCTTCCAGAGGTCCTGAGTTCAATTCCCAGCAACCACATGGTGGCTCACAACCATCTGTAATGAGATCTGGTGCCTTTTTCTGGCCTGCAGACAGAATATAGGCAGAACACTGCATATAT
>JAQHUG010000593.1:316351-328539 GCA_028555095.1 Dicrostonyx torquatus
GTTGTCAATAAACACATCAAACATTATTTTAAAGTACTAAAAGTATTTCTTTTGATTATGTCATTCATTGACCAGTGGATTTCCGGGAAGGAGATTTTATTTTTTCAATGTCTTCAGACCTTGCCCTTGTACAAAAAGTGCATTTCCACTGGAGAGAAAAAAGTCCTCTATGTTCAGAGCAAAGTTTATAATTAGCCAACCTAGGTGATTTTAGGTTAAAATGAATAATTTTTGAAGTAATAAAGATGGATGTGTCACCTAGCTGGTCAGGGACTGTGAAAGCAGTCACTGGAAGCTTCTCTAGAAACGTTTTTGAGCTGCAGCCGTGCTCCCATGACTACTCAGAGGAAATTGTTTGTAAGTGTATAATTTTTGTTTTGTTTTGATTTGGTTGGTTTTTCGAGACAGGGTTTCTCTGTGTAACAGCCCTGGCTGACCTGGAATTCACTTTCTAGACCAGGTTGGCCTCAAACTCACAGATCCACCTGCCTCTGCCTCCCGAATGCTGGGACTAAAGGTGTGCCCCTCTACCGCCCAGCAAATATATATATAATAGTTATTTTTTAATAAACATTGCATTTTTTTCTGCTTTTTTTTTGAGACAGACTCTCACTGTGTAGCCATGCTGGCCTGGAACTGTTTATGTAGATCAGGCTGGCCTCAAACTCACAGAGATCACACACCTCTGTCTCTCCAGTGTGTGCTGGGACTCCTCTCTGCTACCTGAAAGATGGGTAGTGTTGTCCCTGTCATCTCTATTGAATATCCTTCAGTACCTCAGGAAGCTATTCTGTAATAATACGTGGTATTAGCATTCAGAGCTATTCAATTGCCTAGCCTAGGAGAATTAATTGATCATAATTAACTCATACTTTATCATGGACCAGAAGATACCTAGTTTATGATCATTGTTTTGTATATGAATTTTTTGAGAGAATCTTGTTTTAATTGTGTGATTTTTTTTGCCTGCCAATTATTTAACTATTTCATTTTATATATGCCCTCCCTAAAAGTGAAAATAAATAAATGTTAAGGCTATGAAATAAGAATTTTAAAGTTCTTTGTCTTTTTCCCCCAGTGACACTGCCTTCCTGGAAGAAGAATTAAAGAAGCTCATTGACGCTCTGATAGAGAATTTTCTTGAGCCTAGTAAGAACGGCCTGGTTTGGCGTTCTGTATAGGGCACTTCAGAACATTACAACCTTGCACTGACATGGAACGAAGAACTCTAGACAGTGAACTTCGTGTTGGAATTCTCTCATCTGCCAAGTTATCTTTCCCCTTCTCTTTCCTTTGTTCAGCTGGCTAAATAGATTGTATACATTTGAAATGAAAATGTTTTCATAATCCTAAATGACAGTCATTATATCGAAAGTGTCCAGTGGCCCGCCATTCCTCCTATATCACACACAGTTCAAAAGTGAGTCTTCTTATTAAGCTGTGGTTAAGCTTAGTTACATAATGTAATTGTGTATAGCATGGTTTAAGAGAAACATTATATAATATAGGGTTAGTTAAGGAAATTATTTCTTAAAGGTGTGTGTGTTGCTGGGGTGTTGTTCCCCATTGTGGAAAAGTGTCATTGTCATGATGTAGGTATTGATTTTCAAGTTAGAAACCCAGCTTGGTGGCACATTCCTGTAATTACAGTCATCAGGAGGCTGAGGCAGGAGAATCATTTGTTAGTTTATGGCCACTGGCCAGCCTGGGTTGCACAGAAAGATTCTGTCTCAAAAAAAAAAGCTTATAGTCTTTTTTTTGTTTTTTGTTTTTTGTTTTTGTTTTTTTTTTAGGTTTTCTGACTTAGGATAGATGTCACAGTCTGTGGTTTTGCACCTGTCTCAGGTGCCCTTCCTACGGTGTATATTTATGTATTTAAGACTGATGTTTACTGAACACAAAATAGTGGCAGCACTCCCAGTGGCTTTGTTCTTGTCGAGTTTCTCAATGCATTCTCAGGGCGTGGTGTGAACTAGACAGTATTCCTGCACTGGATATAATTTTATCAGTCCATTTTCTGATGGTTAAGGGAAATTTTCCCAACTGTATAGGTGCTTCCTATACCTATACCTAAACGGGTTTGCTGGCTCTAAAAATGGTTGTAGAAGAAAGATCTTAATAAAATCTGGCTTTAATGTAACTATAGTTGAGTCTCTGTGCAAGGATTCAGTTATAGCCTGTAAGTGAAAAAAAATCTACTATGGAATGAGCGTGGTATTTATTTGACAGTCTTATTGAATTACCTTTTTATAAGTAGATGTATTCTTTTATCTGAAAAGTAATGCTAATCTTACGAAGAAATGGAACATCAAGATTTAAGTATTTTCTGCCATCTTGATTCAATACCCAGTCTCATTTGATCTCAGAAGCTAAACAAAGCTAAGCATGTTTGGTGTTTGGGTGGGAAATTTAGGTATTATGAAACACTGAAAGTGCTGTTAAGACTAAGGTCAATTTATTTTAGTGTGTTGCTGGCTTTGGAATTTCTGATAATATAAATATTCTTTTTCCATGTGAAAACAGTTTTCAGGAAAGTCGTTTGTGGTTTATTCTCTAGCACTCTGGAAAGCCCTCATAAAGAAATATTGTTTAAGCTTTCCAAATTGTGTATCTCCCTACATAGTTTACAGAACACATGCTACAGTTGGGGTAACAGTAACAAGGCCTTGGGGTGTAGTCGTTTAAACAAAGTTGCCCATAGGATACAACACTGATATTAATTTTTTCATAAAAATAATAAAATATTGCCTAAACAGATTAGAATGTTAATTAAATCACAGTTTGGTTTTTTTACAGACTTGAGCTAATTTTGGTTGAGCTTGTGTAATCCAAACACAGTTTTCAAATTATGTTGCCACTATTGTTAATTTGTTCCTTCCTTGCTGTCTTAGAGCTGGGTCCTATATGACTGTAGATAATAGCTAGTTAATGTACAGTGCCGTTTTTCTGTATGGGTTTATGTTAAAGGCTTTGCATTAGAGAAGTATATAGAATGTTTGTTTTATTCTTAAAATGTATAAAACATTTTTTTATTGGCTGTTAGGAGTCTAAGTGTAACTTAGGAAATGGCATGTATTCTACAAAGCTGTATATATGGAAAACATGCACATTTAGTTTCAGTGTCTGTTCCAGTGATCCAAGAACAAAATGAAACTAAAGTGATGTGATAGCTATTCATAATCACAAAAGCCATGTCATGATTGCCATCCACTCATGAAAAGGGCATTTCTGTTTGAGTGCTTTAGCATATACAAAATATGTCATCTTAAAGTGAAGTTACTGACGTTTGAGCTCTTATCTTGAAAGGCTAAATTCCAGTTATGTGTACAGGTTCCCAAAGTGTATAAGTTGAGGAAAGTATTTTAATTTTGTCCAAATTCTTGAATGTGTCTGAACATGTTTAACATAAACTTGGCATAGGAAAGGATGTCAGCCAGTGGGTCTCAGCTTTCGCGCTACATCTGTTCATTTCTTTTCTTTTTTTAGCAATAGTATGAGAATGAATATATTTTCTTTGAGTGAATAAATCAAAACAGGTATTTTCTGGAGCATTGGGGAGAAGAATTAGGATGTGACAGAGCCCAGTGGTAAAGCACTTATCTAGATGCAGATAAAGCAAAGATAGTTGCCAGGCTTGCAGTTGATCCCTGGCAATGAGGGAGTCTGGGGGAGATGCAGGAGAACTTTATCATTGATGGGCAAAAATCAAAGAGTAAAGTGGAAATAACAGTAGAGATTGACAAACAATATATAAAAGCCAGCCATGTCAGCATGAGAAATGCTTCTTGTGAACCATAATCCAAGTGCTATTAACAGTGGGGTGAACTGTACGTGAGGCCGTTCACTTGTGTTTGTGAGCAGATCCTGTCGTGATCACTGAAGAGAAGCCCCGTTCTAGGAGGAGAGGAAAACGCTCTCTCATTATGGATCCCATTCCTCCTGGGATGTTCTTTCAGAATCCCATGAGAACGAGAGATGAGAAAGAACAAAGCTAAAAGAAATAAAACTAAGGATTGTAAAGTATAACATCTAAGAAAAGTCCAAGGAATTAAGATTGTCGCACTCTGAAACTGAAAGTTGTTGAGCTCATTAAAACTAAATCATAAGTTGTTCATTGGAGTTTTTACTGAAGGTATCAAAGTAAGGAACACTAATGGCATCCTGACGATCTGCAGTGAAGACACCACAAGGAATAAGGACGTAAAATGAATAGGAAAAAACTGTTATAGAAACAAGAAAAGAAGACATGGTGGGTAGAAGGGAACTAGTTGAAAAGGGAGTCAGCGGGAGTAGGAGAGGGTTAAGAGCAGGGTGATGGGGCAGCATTGATCATAATGCATTTTATACGCACATGTAATCGTCAGAAATAAATGAATAGACAACGTGAAATGTTTAAGAGATAAGAATTGGGGGGGGGGGGAAGGGTGATCATAGAACCTATTTGAAACCTTATTTAAAGATTCCTTCATACATACTTTTAAGAATCAGGTTGGTCAATAAATATCAATAAAGAAAAAAAAAAAGAGGGACTCACACCAGGACTTGAAAAAAAAAAAAAAGAATCAGGTTGGAACAAGACTTCTGTATAGAGCACTAACAGTGAGTTGTGTTCATCCCATATCTAGAGTTTGGCTCGCAAATGTCTTGTGTATATTTTGAATGGTAGGTGCATGAGTGCAATAATGGGTGTTCTTTTTAATTTGTAAACTGTTTGAGACTAGAACACAACTCGTGTTCATCTATGAGAACGCATGGCTTTATAAGATATTTGAAATCTATTGCAAATATAAAAGTATCAGTATTTGGCTACAGTAACTTAAGACAGATTCCACAAGATTGGATACTTTGTGATGTCTGCATACAAGTAGACCCCCCATTTTTTCATCAAGATGCTTCTGGAATTGATGCAACAGAAACTTTAAGTGGGAGTATCCTCGAGAAGTTCAACAAATGCTGCTACTACTTCTATTTCCAGACTTTTCCACTGATATTTCCAAAGCTTGAAAAATATAAATTCCACTTGGATACATTTAGTTTCACACATTTCTTGCTCTACCTCCCTCTTCCCATGCATCCTTCTACCTTCTGTTACTGTGAAACACGACTGCCCTGTTACCTCACTGGTCAGAATTTTAACTGTGTTCATTCAGATGCTTTAAACTTGGTCGTGATTGTTTACAGATTGTTGTTTTACTGATGCCGGAATATTTGAGGAGTACTGTGTGAAGTAACTTTAATGTCTTTTAGTGCCCGTTTCTGCTTGCCATGGATGGTGTTGCTGTGGCCTTTTACAGTGTGTTTGTTTTCTGAATTTGCTCTAGAAACTGATGAGGAAACAGTTACATTGTCCAAATCGGTCAGTTGGTCTAGCATTTTATTTGGGGTGCGGGGAAGTCCCTGGCTTTGGGCAGTCAGGGCACAAAATTTGAGGAAATCATTTTTCACATCTGTCCAAAGCATTTTATCCTAAACTGAAAGAAGTCTGAAGAGAGAGCTGGGTCTAATCCCAGCCCTGGAGAGACTAAGGCAGGAGAATTGCTGTGAGTTCAAAGTCATCTTAGACTACATGGAGAGCTCCAGACCAAAAGTAAAGTGAAATAAAAGGTGGCACACACCTTCAATCCCAGCACTCGGGAGGCAGAGGCAGGCAGATCTCTGTGAGGTTGAGGACAGCCTGGTCTACAGAGTGACAGCCAGAACTGTTTCACAGAGAAACCTGTCTCAAAACCAAACAAAAGATGGGGAAAAAAAGTCTAAAATAGAAGAGAATGGTACGTTGCCTGACTTGTCACAAAGCGTTGGTTTAGTACCAGTCAGAAACAGAGCAAAATCAGTGTTTATTATTTTTCAGTGTTCATCGGATTAGTACACCCAACAAGCCATCTCTCCTCTGTTAATTGAGAGCTATCTATACTTTAAAAATAAATCTTATAAATTTAATCAAGAGGCCAAGGCAGGAACAAAGTGACCAGAGTTTGCATCCTAAATTTTCCATCAGTAGAACCCTAAATCAGAGGAGTGTGAAAAGGCTGAGTAATGGGGCCTTGCAAGCAAAACCCAGAGATGCCTACCACTGACATGAGAGTCCATGTTCTGGCTCTGAGTCACCAGGGGATTCTGAATTCTCTGCAGTAAAGTATAATATATAGATGAACTTCACACGGGGCTGGGGATGTAGTTCAGTGGTGGAGTGCTTTCCTGACATGCCAAAGGTCTTATATAGCAATATCCCCAGCACCATTAAGAAAAAAAAAAAGGAAAATATCAGAAAGGAACACAAAATTATGTGTCCCTCAATTCCCAGCCCCATCCTCCAACCTGCAATTGCCGTTTTTTTCTGGAAGGACACATAATGACCTTATTTAAGTTAATAGATTCTAGGATATTCTCTGCCTTCCTAACCTTTACCTCCAAAGTATTAATGCCAGGTTAATTACCTGCAACGGCTATGTTACTTTGAACCGTATAAGATTGTCTGATGTATTAGCCAGTTAATAAACAGTTCTGTTTAATTTACTGACACTCCTTGACACACCAGTCAGCTGCCTGAGAGCAAAGGTCACAATTTATTGTTTTAATATCTACTCTGCTTAATTATCTCCTGTTATACAGTATTTAACTGTTGATAATAATAAAGAGGTTTTATTTTAAAGTAAAATTTAAAAGGTAACAAAAAAAAATAGTTTTCCAATTCAGGTTTAAAGATACGCATTATTAACTGGGTTGTGGTGGCGCACGCCTTTAATCCCAGCACTCGGGAGGCAGAGGCAGGCGGATCTCTGTGAGTTCAAGACCAGCCTGGTCTACAAGAGCTAGTTCCAGTGCAGGCTCCAAAGCCACAGAGAAACCCTGTCTCGAAAAACCAAAAATAAAATAAAGATACACATTATTACTGAACTAGGCAGCAAGTGATGTTTACTAAGCATGCACACCCTTGAACTAAGACACTCAATGTCTTAGTTAGGGTCTCTGTTGTGATAAACATGACCAAAAACAACTTGGGAAGAAAAGGGTTTATTTCATCTCAGAGCTTAGACGTCCATCAGTGAGGGCAGTCAGGGCCGTAGAGGATAACTGCTTACTGGCCTGCTCCCAATGGCTTTCCTGCTTTCTGATAGCATCCAGAACCAGCAGCCCAGAGGTCCCACATCAGGCCATCCAGTGGGGGCATTTTCTCAATCGAGGTCCCCTCTTCTGAAAGGACTTGCTTGTGCCAAGTTGACATAAACCTATGCAGCACACTTTCTTTGGGGAGCACAAAGCATCTTTCCTCATGAAAACTATAACATGTAATATTTTCTCACAAACAAGGGTTTAGCCAAGATGGCTACGAATGTATCTTACATGGATTGAGTGTCACTGATCTGGATGCCATTTTTTTTAACTCATAACCCCCACCTTTTGATTTGATTTGATACTTGACGCATTTTGTCCAATGTTAGGATTCATCATGTGTTATTGGAGTCACTGAGGCAAAAGTGGGGGGGAGATATGTATCTATATATAGTCTTGGTATGCATCATTGAATATGACAGATAAAGCAGAATTAAGAATGGATTAATTTTCTAATAGTTCAGAATCATGCCCTTGTTTTAACAGTTTCTGTCAATATCCTATCTTCCCTTGTGAAAAATAACAGTATATTGTGAGCCTGTGAGAATTTGCACTTTATATTGGTGTGTGGATTTCTGTGGTTTTAATCAAATGAGACATCCTCGGTAATAAACAGGTCTCTATAGGCATGAGTGTCTATGTAATTTTTATTGTCTCAGATACTGTATAGTTGATAAAGTTTGTTGTCCAAACTGATGTTCCTAAAATGTGGGCATAATTTATCCTGGAGTCTGCTTGCACGCTAAATTCATATTTTGATTCAGCACTCGGATTATTTCTCAGTTGGCTCATCTGGAAGTCCCAGGGGTTGAGAACTCATATTCAAATAATAGCCTAAGGCAACAGGGGAAACTGGGGCACGGGTGCAGAGGGAGGAGATGAATTTTCCAGTTGTCTTGTTCCTATGTGTGAATGCTTCCCACTGGTGAACAAAAGCCTTAGAATCTGGGGATAGGAGCCCAAGTTTAGTCCTAACGTTTCTTTGTACAGTTAAGGAAGCCTCTGGACAGCTCAGGGACCCCCTTAAGTACACAGTGATGGGACCAAGGCATCTTACTCTGCTGCTTCCTCTCTGATGTGGTTTGAATGTGAAATGTCCCCCCCATGGACCTGTATGTTTAAACACTTGGCCCTCAACTGATGGCTCTGTGAGAGGCTGTGGAGCCCTTTTGAGTCAGACAGCCTTCGCTGAAGGAAAGGGTCATGGAGAGCAGGCCACTTCAGTTCCATCCACATCTTGACTGCCAGGGGCCATCCTGCCACTATGTCTTCCCCACTGTGATGGAGTATATTCCTTGGAGCTGTAACCCAGCATAAGGTTCCTTCCTTAAATTGCTTTTGCCAGGGTACTTTATTACAACAGGAATATACACTCCACCAGGGACATGAGAATAGCTATTCAAAGTTTGCTCAATGAATCTGAGTCCTCCAGCCAGATGGGACACCCTCCCTCATTGTATATAAGAAAGCACTGAGGTAAGTGAACACTCACAGATCACAGAGGGGACTGGGACTGATGCTAAGATTCCTTTCAACTGTGTGTGTGTGTGTGTGTGTGTGTGTGTGTGTGTGTGTGTGTGTGTGTAGGTCAAAGGAAGTCATTAGATGTCACTATCACTATCTTGTTCTATGGAGATGGAGTCTCAGTAAACCTAGAGCTTGTGGTTTGCAACACCCTTCTTTCCCCCACTACACTACACTAAACAATCCCCAGCGATCCTCCTGTCTCCCCACTGCCAGTGCTGCGGTTACAGGCACTCAGTGCAGCTTTTTACATGCTGTGGATCCGAATTCAGGTCCTTATACTCGTAGAGCAAGCGCTGAACCTCAGCCATCCCTCCAGCCCAACTTTTATTTTTTAACCTAGTAAATCCTGCCTCCCTCGCTACTCTCTCTGAATTCCTTTTGCAGACAGGAGAGCTTTTCTGCAGTCTAGTGTTTGCTAACTCCTGTTATTATGAAGTCATGTACAGCCAGGGACACCCATGGGACACTTGTCATTCTGTCTAGAGAGCTTAGTCAAACTGAATCTTTAAAATGACTCTCTCCCATCTTCCAAGTCACCACGGGAAATAGGTTTGTCCATTGTTTCAACACACTTTCACAAACTGTTTCAACACTTTCCCATCTCTGTGCCTCTTGAAATAATTTCATCATGTTTCTAGACTTCACTTCTTGCCATTTCTCCAATGTCCCTGATCCAAATGCCTTGAATTGTAGGGTTATGTTAAAGGTACCATTTTGCTTTTAGGCATCAATTTCTGATTCAGTCAACTTTTCTGAGACAGGATTTCACTGTGTAGCCTTGGCTGTCCTGGTAATCGCTCTGTAGACTAGTCTGGCCTCGGACTCAGAGATCTGCCTGCCTCTGTGCTCAAGTGCTGGTATCAAAGGCCCACGCCACCACCACCCAGCTGATTGAGTCAACTTTTAACAAAACAAGCACCTGAAATCTTTGGTGACTTAAAATAGCTCTGTCTTATAGTTGTGTGGATAGGCAATTTTAACCAAGGTCAGGTATGTGGTTATCCAGGTCCTGGCTAAGCTCCTTTATCTGTCAGGTCGGTTTGGCAGGTTTAATTTTGGTTCGTTTAGGATGACTTCAGCTCTGCCTCACTTGCTCTTCTTTGTAGCAGGCTAATCTAGGCCTATTCACGTGTGCATCTGAGCGTGGTCTGAAAACACACCAAACATAGCTTCTAAAGGCCTGTGTTCAGAATTGGTACCTATGCTTTCTGTTGCAATATACTTGCCAAGAAAATTCATAAGGCCTTCCCAGATACAAGGGGACAGGAAATAGACTGCACTTCTTTTTAAAAAGTTAAAGTTTTAATGTGATAAAATTGTTAGTGTATAAATTTCATATGTCACACCTAATTTGGCAAATTTTGTGTATTGTGTTTGTGATGTGGTATATGCACTAACTAGTGTGTCATGTGCATGGGTGGGCATGGTTGCTCGTTGCATGTCTTTGTGTGTGAAGATCAAAAGTAGACATTGAGTGTCTTTTCTTGGTCACTCTCTGTCTTTCCTACCTTTATTTTTGAGACAGCATCACTAACTGAACTTGAAAGCTCATCTGTTTAGTTAAACTGGCTGGCCAATGAGCTTCAGGGATCCACCTGTCCCTCCCCTCCTCTCTCCTCCATCCTCCTGCACCTGGTTTATGTGGGTTCTGATCCTCATGCTTGTGCAGTAGGCACCTCACTGTCTGATCCGTTTCCCCAAGCCTGTAAACTGATCTACAGTGAATCCACCCTCGTAATCAAGACATTGTGTTCTGTGCCCTCGTGACACTTTTACACGTGCCCTCGAGTCATCACTGACTTGTCTGGGGCCATTGTAGATTCATTAGCTTCTATAAATGGAACCACGTTTTCTTCATTGTTCCCAATACCCTGTGAGAGCTGCAGCTGTGAAGCTCAAGGACTTGGAAGTCTGGCTCTACAAAAAGAAATTCATCTTTTTTCACTAAGTTAATAGCCAATGCTTACATACCAAGGGTGGTGGATGTGTATTGGCTCTTAAGTCCCACTAGGGGGCAGTGTGAGAATGTCTGCCCTCATAAACAACTTTGGGAAAATCCTGTCTACTTTGAACGGAAATGTGCCTTGAGGTTTGTTGGTTGCTGTTCCATATTATGTTTTCATACACTGACTGTTCAGGTTCTAGAGAGAGCTTTATCCGAGCCACCTTCAAGTCCAGAAGACGGAGTTAGCCCTGTGTTCATTTCCTCCTGTAGCAGTTCCTCAACTTTGTATCCTAGGATTCAAATTTAATCTAATCAAACCCTAGTCTTTGATCCTGAGAGCTTTCACAAGGGGACTGACTGTCCTATATTGGCTTCTGGATAGAGATTTTGTTCCCTTTTTTAATGTAGAGAAGAAAGATGTGAGTTGAGGTCAGTTCCCAGAAAGTCTCCTTAGATACATAGAAGAGAGGCTAACCCATGAGCTAAGGAGCACCCTAAAGAAATGAGGGCTGGAGGGATGGTTCAGCAGCTTAGAGCACTGCCTGCTCTTCCAACTAACCTAGGTTCAATTCCCAGCGCCCACATGGCAGCTCACAATCACCTGTAACTTCAGTTCCAAGGGATCTGAACCCTCTTCTGGCCTGTATGGGCACTGGGTATGCGTGTGGTACATAGACATACATGTAGGCAAAACACACATACACATTAAAATAATAACACCTCGGGGCTGGAGAGATGGCTCAGAGGTTAAGAGTATTGCCTGCTCTTCCAACTAACCTAGGTTCAATTCCCAGCAACCACATGGTGGCTCACAACCATCTGTAATGAGGTCCGGTGCCCTCTTCTGTGCTGCAGGCATACACACAGACAGAATATTGTATACATAATAAATAAATATTTTAAAAAATAATAACATCTCTGGGGCCAGAGATATGGCAGCAGTCAACCAGAGAATCTGGGATCGATACCCACACCCACATCACAGATTACAATCTAGCTGCATTTCCAGAGGATCTTTGTCTGGCTTCCAAGGGCACCGGGTACCTATGTATATACACCCAGGCATAATACCCATACACACAGAATGATTCGATGGAAAGAACATGCCTCTAAGCCTCACAGACTGTACACGCTCAGGCTTTATTTCCTGGCAGCTGAGCCCCTTCATTTCACATTGTTCTCAAGTGCAAAGTGCAATACATATTTTATGATTTGTAATTTAAATTTAAGGGGATTTATTTTTTAATTTTATGTGTATGAATGCTTTGCCTCTGTGTATGTATGTACACCACTATGAATGCCTGGTACCCACAGAGGCCAGAAAAGGGCATAGATCCCCTGGAACTGGGGTTACATATTGGTTGTGAGCTATCATGTGGATGTTGGCTGGGCCATTTCTCCAGCCCTATGATGGTTAATCTAGAGTCACCATGAACGCAAAACTCATAGATCTGTGAGGGATTACCTAGTTTAGGTTAAATGAGTCAGGAAGATCCATATTAACTCTTGGTGGTACCAGGGCTCTAAATGAAAGGAAAAAAATGAGCTGAGCCCAGGCTGTGGATGGTGGTGGCCTCAGAGAAGGTACGGTAGACTGGCCACG
>JAQHUG010000593.1:339992-393663 GCA_028555095.1 Dicrostonyx torquatus
GAGGCAGAGGCAGGCGGGATCTCTGTGAGTTCGAGACCAGCCTGGTCTACAAGAGCTAGTTCCAGTGCAGGCTCCAAAGCCACAGAGAAACCCTGTCTCGAAAAACCAAAAAAAAAAAAAAAAAAAAAAAAGTTGTCTCTCCCTAAAGGGCAAAACTTCTATAGACATAAGGTAGGACAATACGATGAAGCTGTGCACTTTATTTCATTTTAATCCCTCCATGCCATTATTCTGACTGTCTTTCATCCAGATAGTCATGTTAATAATCCTCTCTGGATTATTAAGAGCATTGGCTACTCTTTTAGAGGTCCCAGGAACCACATGGTGGCTCACAGCATCTATATAATGAGATCTGTGGTGCCCTCTTTTAGCATGCAGGCAAAACACTGTACACATGGTAAATAAATAAAATCTTTAAAAAACATAGAATCTACTTGGGTGGGCCAGAGAGATGTCTCAGTGGTTAATTGTTATTCTTCCAAGAGGACCCAATTCAGATGCCAGTGTTTACATCCCCACAGCTCAGAACTGCCTGTAATGCCAGCTCCAAGGGATATGATGTGCTTTTCTGGCCTCTGTGGCCATCTGCATGCATGTGCACACACGTGCACGCACGCACACACAAACACACACACACACACACACACACACCTACCTTTAACAAGAAAGAATCCACTTCATGCCACTTCGTGTTGGGAACTGAGCTTGCTACTGGGTGTTCTTTGAGCAGGGGTCAGATGGAATAAATGCCCATTGCCTGTGTTTGGAGGCTGGGTTACAGTCTTACTACTTTTACAGCCCTGAAGGATGGTTATGAGAAGGTGGAACAAGACCTTCCCGCTTTTGAGGATCTTGAGGGAGCAGCGAGAGCCCTGATGCGCCTGCAGGATGTGTACATGCTCAACGTGAAGGGCCTGGCCCAGGGTGTCTTCCAGAGGGTCACAGGCTCCTCCATCACCGACTTATACAGTCCCAGGCAACTCTTCTCCCTCACAGCGGATGACTGCTTCCACGTAGGCAAGGTGACATGCAAAGAGGACCAACTACTCAGGTCTACTTTCTTATGGATGAACTGTGTCTCGGCTGTCTTTGTCTATTCCCTATGCTTGTGGTAAACCTTGAATATTTGATATTGCTCCTTTTTCCAGAAGAGGAAACCAAGGTTCAGACAGGGTAGATCACTAAGACTGCATAGCGCAAAGTAACAGAACCAAATTTGAGCCTCGTCTTTTAGCTCTAAAACCCATGCTCCTGCCATGGGAAAATGAAATCACCAGATATTAAGACGTTCTTGAGTGTGAATAGCTTTTCTCTATTTCTAAAAGGGTATCGTGTATCCCAGGCTGGTGTTAAGCTTGCCAGTGTCTTCCTGCCTCTAACTCCCCAATGTTGAGGTCACACCATGCCCAGTTTCTGCAGTGCTGGGAATCAAACCCAGGTTCTCATGCATGCTAGTCAAGCACTCTGCTAACTGAGCTACATCTTCACATATGAAATAGTTTAATTAAACGTGTCAGGATGTTAGACACAAATTAGGCGATGCAGAAGAAAGTTTCTGTCCTGCCCAGTCCCACAGTCCTTCAGTCCCAAAGAAACACACAGAGGTTTATATTAGTTATAAACTGTTTGGCCTGTTAGCTCAGGCTTATTATTGACTAGTTCTTACAACTTAAATTAACCCATAATGCTTGTCTATGTTTAGTCATGTGGCTTGGTACCTCTTCTCATCTTCCTTCCTCTGCATCTGACTGGTGACTGACTCTCTGCCTTTCCTCTACCCAGATTTCTCCTAGTCTGGTTGCCCCAACTATACTTCTTGCCTGGCTACTGGCCAATTAGCATTTTTTGTTGTTGTTGTTTTTGTGTGGACCTAGGTTTCTCTTTTTTCCCCTCTATTGATATTTATTGAGCTCTACATTTTTCTCTGCTCTCCTCCCTGACTCTCCCCTCCCCCCTTCAACCCTCCCCCAATGTCCCTATGCTCCCAATTTACTCAGGAGATCTTGTCTTTTTATACTTTCCCATGTATATTAGGTCTATGTAAGTCTCTCTTAGTGTCCTCATTGTTGTCTAAGTTCTCTGTGATTATGGTTTGTAGGCTGGCTTCCTTTGTTATATGTTTAAAAACCACCTATGAGTGAGTGCATGTGACAATTGTCTTTCTGTGTCTGGGTTTGAGTGGTTACCTCACTCAAAATAATGTTTTCTAGTTCCATCCATTTTCCTGCAAAATTCAAGCTGTTATTTTTTTTCTGCTGTGTAGTACTCCATTGTGTAAACGTACCACATTTTCTTTATTCATTCTTCAGTCGAGGGACATTTAGGTTGTTTCCAGGTTCTGGCTATGACAAACAAAACTGCTATGAACATAGTTGAGCACATGTCCTTGTGGTACGATTGAGCATCCTTTGGATATATACCTAAAAGTGGTATTATTGCATCTTGAGGAAGGTTGTTTCCTAATTTTCTAAGGAATCTCCACACTGACATCCAAAGGGGTTGTACCAGCTTTCATTCCCACCAATTAGCATTTTATTAAACAATTATGAGTGACAAATCTTTACAGTGTACAAGAGCATTATGTCACAGCAAGGCGAAAATGACAACCTAGGCTATGTACATTGATATTACTTGAGGAAATTAGACCTCAGAAATCTCCCATAGGTGTATTTAGTTAATTTTTGGTCATTCTGAGTTGTTTTATAATATACTCTTTGCCAGCCTTAACCTTCAAAATGCATGGGGTAAATTATTATTATTATTTTGAGTTTTCGAGACAGGGTTTCTCTGTATTACAGTCCTGGCTGTCCTGAAACTAGTTCTCGTAGACCAGGCTGGGCTCGAACTCACAGAGATCCACTTGTCTCTGACTCCTGAGTGCTGGGATTAAAGGTGTGCGCCACCACCACCCAGCTTAATTAATGTTTTTGTTTTCCTTTTGAAGATGCTTCCTGAAGAAAAGTGTTATTGTTTCCCCCTGCTTGCCCCCACCACATTCATTAGCAGATTTAACAGTGGACTTCTTAGGTCTCAGTTCCAAGCTTGGGGAATCAGTCTCACGGATCTACACACAACGAACCTCTCTGCTTCCTGTCTCTCTGTGTGGTCCTGAGCAGAGCCATGGCCCAGTCGTGTGCATGGCTACTTCAAGCAGCTGGGTGCACAGTATCAGTAAATACTGAAAATTTAGTAAGCCAACTTCCTGAAAGTCTTGCTAGAAATCTTTATTTCTGTATTTATTTGAAAGACCATGCATTTCAAATGTAAGGGTAATATATAGAACACCAAAAAGCAGATATATTTATTTATTTATTTATAGCTATAAATGAGGTGAAATACATTTTCAAATTTGGCTATATTTATTTAGCAGTTTTCCCTCTCATTCCTACCACCTTACTGCTATCCAGGTCACCAGTGTCCTCCACAAGCAGGAAATGATCTCCGAGGTTGGCTTCTTCACTCTGCAGCTTAAACAGATGGTTGTGAGCCTCCATATGAATAGTGGGAATTCAACCCAGGTCCTCTTCAAGAGAAGCCAGTGTTCTTAACTGCTGAGCCATCTCTCCAGCCTGTAGTTCATTGTATTAATCTATGGTGTGAATAAATCGCAGACTGTTTATTTAGGCTCATGTTGGTATATACTCAGACTACTTCCTGTCTGAGCTGCCGAGGAAGCTGCTATCAACATTCTTATTGCGTCCTGGGCTACTTGTTGTTCATTTTCCTTTTTGTCTCACTCTGTAGCCCAGGCTGGCCTCAGCCTCCCACATCCTACATGGCATTAGCATCTGCTAATGTGCTCACTGCTTAAATTTTCAGCTAAGTTTTTGTTTCTGTCACCTGGCATTTAAATTTTTTCTTTGAAAACATGTAACATCATGCTTTTTGTATTTTGTTTAAAATTTCTGAATATTTAACGTATTAGACATTTTTGGAATGTTTGAAAGAATTCCAGTTATGTCAATCTTCCATATTGCTAGAACTTGAAAATCCCCGTGAAAATATCAGCAAAATGATTAGGACTGGGATGTAGCTCCCTAGCACACATGAAACTCTGGGTTTAATCTCCAGCATCACATACATACACATACAACATATACATACATACCACACACATGCCACACATATACAGGTATATACCACACACACCACACATATACCATATATATCACAAATACACATATACATACTACACACACACCACATATACATACAAATATACCACACATACTACACATACCCATATACATATTACACACACATACATACCACACACACACACACACCATATACACTGTCCCCACATACATAAACATCCCACACCACATTCACATTTCATACATACATACCATATATATATATACACACACCACATATACACACTATATACCGCATATAGCATATACACACACACATATATATACCACCCACATATGAATACATATGTCATGCATACACATGCATACATACATCACACACAGATATATAAATACACACACCATACATACCATACACATGTACATATTCACACAACACACACAGTTTATTTGACAGGGAAAAAGTTAGGTTACTGTTGTTAATATTATTATTATTCAGTTCAACCTTTTGTACAACCAAGAAATGTGTAAAGGACCAACAAGACAACACCCCAGGCTAAAGGCAGACTTGAGATGGGAACCGCTCTATTATTCGGCTTGCACATTGGCCGCATCTCTAGGTCCTGCCCTGATTGGCAGTCACACCTCAGTGAGATCATTTTGTAAGAGTTGTTCCAACTCAGTGACCTTATAATTCCATGTTACTTCAGTATCGACTTCCAGGAAACTCTCCCCAAAGGTCTGATGTTCTACTTAGCTGTGAGCTGGTAAGGAGACAGGAGCTAGGTCTGGTACAGGCTGCCATGTTGCCCTGCACTCCAGCCTTTAATCAGAACTGACCTGTTCGACTACCACAGCATTCCCGACGTCTGCCCTCATTACAGTGGTGGATGTGCTGTGTTGTGGTGGGTGGTGTGTTCGCAAGCCTCTGTGGATTCAGTACTCTCAGGAGAAGAAGCCCACATGCTCAGTGACCAGAAAATATTGAATCAATTACATGAATTTGATTCCTCACAGAGCTTTCAACAATATCCTTCTAAGAACACATTCTAAACCGCCGTAGGCTAGGTACATACTCTGCCTGCTCACTTTTGTTTTCTTCATGCTAGTCCCAGTGAATTATGTAAACAGATTTTGCCGCTCTCTCATCTTTTAAAAGGCACTTCCTCACAACTTCTGCTCACTGGACTCCTTTTCCTTCTTCGAGAAAGGTCTGTCTCAGGTGCTACTCTGTAAATCTGCTGAGACCCCAAGTCCCTTCCTTCTCTATGTCTCCACAGTGCATTAGGCACTTAAAGCCCTGGCACCATTCTGTCCCACAATGTACATACTTGAGTTCATCTGTCTGTCTCCTAGATCATAAATTTCTCAATGCAAGAACCCCATTTTCTCTCCATAAGTACATATACTATTACTAGATAACAGATATTAAACTGAATCAAAATTAATTAGAAAGTAAAGCTAGCCTTGTGGGGGTCCAGCGGGCCTCATCCTATGAATGATCAAATGATTTATTTTCTGTCTGTGGACTAAAGCTGTGGCGGCTTATGTCCCTGCAGGTGGCCTACGACATGGGGGATTACTACCATGCCATTCCGTGGCTGGAGGAAGCTGTCAGTCTTTTCCGAACATCTTACGGACAGTGGAAGACAGAGGATGAAGCCAGTCTGGACGACGCCCTGGATTACCTGGCTTTTGCCTGTTTCCAGGTAGCGGGGTGATGAAACTCATTTTTATCACAGGCAGTACAGTGTTCTACATCACTTTCTGGTTTGTTTCATCTTCCCCGGGGGTACCAAATCTACGGCCGTTATTTTATTATCACCATAGATTTAATGTAAGTAAATCAAGCTCTTAAAAAATTCTTAAAGTACCAGGAAGCTCATAGAGGCAGACTTAGAATCCACGTCTGAATCTAAGTCTAGAGCGCTAACCAACACATGGACCACTTTGCAATCTTCATCTCTCACTTACTTGCTATAGCAGCAGCACATAGGTGTTTTAATGGGCCCCAGTCAATGGAGGATACCCTGTACTCTAACTCATGACTCATCTCTGATAACATATCATACGAAGGGAGGAGTTTGATTATCCTCTCCCACCTGGCACTGAATCCAGCTGTGACGTGGTCATTGGCTGCAGAGTTGACATCTTCATTTCATTGTACCAGCCTGAGGCTCTCCTGCAGCTCCCATCTTCCCTGGGTACTGTTGATCTGCTGCCTGCTACATCACACATGGACATCCCTTACCCTAAATGTGGCAGCTTCCGTCTTTCTGTATGACTAACCTCATTTCTCACCAATTGTACAGCCTCAAAAGTGCTTGAAGTGGGTGGGTTTCAGTGGTGTGATTTTTTTTAAAACATCTCCTCATATATTTTACAATGTGATTATTACTGCTTTTATCATTAAAATGACATGTTAGCATGCTAAATGTTTAAGGAATTCCATTTCTGTATATTCTTGTCAGCTGGCCAGCTTTCTGGGGCAGAATGCAGCCTTCCTATATGGAATTTGCTTCCTCAGACTTAGGTACCTCGGCCATGATGAGGCTGAATGGCTACAGACAGCTAGTTCCTACACATGTGACCGTATTCATTTAGTTTTTCTTTGGCTTTCCTCCCACTGTCTGGACTCCGGGAAGTACTAAGCCTGGAGAATAAGAATAAACTGTACTTTTGCTAGAATTTCTCTGTCAACCTCTCCTCTTTTTCCTCTTCCTTCTCTTCCTCCTCCTCATCCTCTTCCTCCTCTTCTTCCTTCTTCTACTCCCTTTCCTCCTTTTTCTCCTCCTTCCCCTCTTCCTTCCCCTCCTCCTCCTCCCCCTCCTTCCCCTCCTCTCCCCGTTCTTTTTCCCTTTTGGTGGTACTGTGGATTAAATTCAGGCAGATACTCAACAAGCAATTCACGACCAAGCTGTGCAGCAGCCCAGTCACACTTACCCTGAGTTTCTTTTCTCCCTTTGCTGGTGAGGGTGGTAATAACATATTGGTTAATAAGGAGATCTGATTTGTAACAGGGCTGCAAAAACGACAACAGCAAAACCCACACAATCCTCTGCATTTCTAGCTCATTGCCTTTTTCAGTGAACCTTATTACCTACGGTGGTAAGAATATTTTATAGTTTTTAAAACTGTTCAGTGATTCGATTAGAGAAACTATCTTCATTTCGGTTGACATTTTCTTTCTTTTCTTTTTTTTTAATAAGGCAGGAAATGTTTCATGTGCCCTCAACCTCTCCCGAGAGTTCCTTCTCTACAGTAAGTGACGTTAAGGCATACATTAGCCATCTCACTTCTGCCCGACCTTTAATTCTTCTTGCAAGTGAAATATAGTTTGTGTGTGTGTGTGTATGTGCACGTGAGTGTGCATGTATGTGTGTGTGTGTGCCAGTGCACATGCCTATGTTCATGCATGCAGAGACCAGAGGAGGACACTGGGTGTTTTCCTTTATTGACATCTCTTTTTTTAAATTTAATTTTATTTTTGCTTTATGAGTATTTTTACATGTATGAGTATTTTGTCTGTCTGCATGTGCACCACTTTCATGCCTGGCTCCTGGGAGAGTCAGAATATATCAGAATCCCTAGAACTGGAATTACAGACAGTGTGAGCTGCTGTATGGGTGGAATAGAATAGAACCCAGGTTCTCTAGGAGAAAAATCAAGGCTCTTAACCACTGAGCCACCCCCGCAGTCCCTCTACCTTATTTTTGATTGGACCTGAAGTTGGCTGCTTTGTCTAAGCTGTCTGGCTAGCGATCTCCCGAGCTACCACAATCTGTCTGTCTTCACCTCCTAAGGCTGGGATTTCAAGTACAGGTGGGGGCCGTGTCCAGCAATGTATGTGGGTGCTGGGTACTTGAATTCAGGTTGCTTTCACAGCAAGCACTCTGTGAGCCACCTCCCAGGCCCCAGCCGTCCTTTTTTTTTTATTATTCTAATCTCGTTTTACTTATTACAGAGATCATTGAAAGGGGGAAATTCATGAGTTAGTTGGAAAAATGCTTAGAAGATGTCAACCTGCCCCTTCCCAACTTGTCCTTTTGATGGGAACAAGTTTAGAGCCAGGTTCTTCAGAGGCGGTTTGGAGACCCAGGTTTTGGAAGGAAACCCAGGAATGAATAAAGTCAATGTGCGCTGTGTCTGTGAGAAGGAAGTGAATCAGAGGGCTGTTCACTTCTTCAGCTGTTTACTGAGAGCTATCAGTTCTTCCCCTAAAACCAGAGCTTGCTTGGCTATGCAGGCATCCTGCCCAGTCCAGCTTCAGCTCCTTCAGGGAATGCCTTATGTCAACAGCAAAAGGAGGAGATGAAGCTGAGCTTCAAGATTTCTGCATAAAATTTTGACGGCAGATGGATTTCTAGATTTTCCTTTAAGTATTTAGCTACTCAAATGAGATGTAAAGTCACTATTATCACCAAATGTTTAAGGGCTTCTTTTTAAATTTTTATTTTATTTTATGTGTGTGGGTATTGTGCCTGCATGTGTGACTGTGCACCATGTGCATGCTTGGTGCTCATGGAGACCAGAAGAAGGTGTCAGGTCCTCTGGAACTGGAGTTACAGATGGTTGTGAGCCACCGTGTGGGTGCTGGTAACTGAACCCACGTGCAAAAGCCCCTATAGAGTGCTTTTAAACTGCAATTATTCACAACTTTTAAATGAATCCACCTAGTGTGTTCGGCCCTCCATTTCTGGGTTCTGTATCCATGAATTCAATCAGCTTTGTACAAAAAGTACTGTGTCTGGTCAAAAACAACAGCCTTTTCTGTCATTATTGTTTCCTAAGCAGTGCAGTGTTGCAACGATCTCCTTACTTATGTATAACATTTATATTGTGTTAGGTATCATACATAAACTAGAGATGATTTAAAGTATGTTGGTGGGTGTGTATAAGCTTACTGCAAACACTATACTATTTTATAAACAGGATTTGAGCATCTGTGGATTTGGGGATCTAAAGGGATCCTGGAATCATCTGCTGAGAGAGGGCTCTAACATTTTTCCTTTCTGATACCTTGACAAAGAACAGGATATGGAAGTCACTAGGTGACCTGGAAACACAAGAGTAATTAGTAGTATAAAGAAATTAAGCAGCTGGGGTGGTGACTTATTTGAAGCACTTAGCTTGCAAGCGTAAGGACCAGAGTTCGGATGGACTGAAACCCACATAAGATGCTGGGGGTGTGTGATGGCCCACTTGTAATTCCAACCTTCAGAGGTGGCAGGGAAACAAGAGATCTCCAGAACAAGGTTACTAGCAAAACTATATAAATCCATCAGCTCTGGGTTCAATTGAGAGACCCTGCCTCAGTGAATAAGGTGGAAGAGCAATGGAGGATGGTTCTTGGCAATAGCGTCAAGCCTCTAATGTATGTGCATCCTTTTGTGTGCGTGTGTGTGTGTGCACATGCGTGCGTGTGTGTATGTATGCATGTGTGTGTGCGTGTCCGCGTGTCCATGTGTGTATGTGTGCATGCGTGTGTGTGTGTGTGTGTGTGTGTGTGTGTGTGTGCCAGAGGCGTCCAGAAGAGGGTGTCAGCTGCCCTGGAACTGGAGTTACAGGTTTTTGTGAGCTGCCTGATGTGGGCAATGGGTACTGATCTGTGATCCTCTGAAAGAGTAGAAGGCACCCTTAACTGAGCCATCCTTCAGCGCCCTGGGAGGAATTCTGAGGATCATTCCCAGAGATCTAGTGGAGCTGAGAATGAACAGGGAGCTGGGGAGATGGCCCTGTGGGTAAGAGCATTTGCTACACAAGCATGCGTTCCTGAGTTTGGATCCTCGGCAGCCATGTAAGAGCTGGGCATGACCCACACCACCACCCCCAACCGCCACACACACCCTGCCTGTAACACCAGAGCTGGGCTTGGAAAGGGTGGGTACAGAGACAGAAGAAAGCCGAGTAACTCCAGGGTCGGTGAGAAACCATGTCTCAAGGGAATAAGGTGGGCAGCAACTGAGGAAGACACCCAATGTTCCCTCTCTGGCCTCCAAAAGCACACACAAGGGGCTCACCCTCTGCCGCATACACACTATGCTCACATACACATAACACCCCCCACTCCGTGAGCGCACACTCAAATAAGTATAATATAAAGAAGAACAGTTTGGGCCTGTAGTCTAGGTGATGACTGAGCTTCCTTCCACTGCTCTTGCTTGCCGTGTTCTCTTCTAAGTAGTTATTGGATGCTGTGCTCCAGGAGGTGAGCCTAGCGCAGTATCTGACATAGAACAATGGTTTTAAACATTTATTAGTGAAGTGGTAAGTGAGTGGATGGATGGATGGATGGATGGATGGATGGATGGATGGATGGTGGATGGATGGAACTTCTAACATAGAACTGACCATCATGGTCCCCTGTCTAAGCATGAGAGCAACCATCCCCCAGGTCCAGCAGACACAGACCAGTCAGCTTTTAATGCTAGATGCTCTTTCAAGGGACAGACAGTGGCATGAGATGTTGTTTAAGTCATTCCAGGAAGGCTTGCTCGCTTTCCTCCCTCCCTCTCTCCCTCCTTCCCTCCCTCTCTCCCTACCTCGCTTCGTCTCTCCCTCCGTCCCTCACTCTCTTCCTCCCTCCCTCCCTCTCTCCCATCTCCCTCCCTCCCTTCCTTTCCTTTCTTCACATTGTACCCCTGGCCGGCCTGGAACTCACAGAGGCCCTCCTGCCTCTGCCTCCTGAAAGCTGTGGTTAAAGACTTGCCAGAACACCCCGCTGCAGGAGCTCTTGAGCATTCTTCCTGGGGCCAGTGTTTGTTCATCTGTGTTATTTCCTGTTTGGGTCTCCCACAGATCCAGATAATAAGAGGATGGCCAGGAACGTGTTGAAATATGAAAGACTCTTGGCAGAGAACACTCATCAGGAGGCAACTGAAGCTGTCATTCAGAGACCCAACGTGCCCCACCTGCAAACCAGAGACACATACGAGGAGCTATGCCAGACCCTGGGTTCCCAGGTGGGATTCCTCAGAGAAAGGGAAAGGGGCTGATTGGCTGGAGTTGGGATAATTTGAGGGGAAAACTGATGCCTTAAAGGCAGTACAACTTACCAAACAGCACCCAAGGGACTCAATCTTCTATTACACCCCAATTCCAGTTTTTGTGTCGTGGCTCCCAGGAGCTTCGACCTGTCTTTTTTATTTTATTTTATTTTTTTACATCAACTCTCCTCTTTCCTTCCAGCCCACACGCTACCAAATCCCCAGCCTCTACTGTTCCTACGAGACCAATTCCAGTCCCTACCTGCTGCTCCAGCCAGCCCGCAAGGAGGTCATTCACCTGCGGCCCTTTGTCGCCCTCTACCATGACTTTGTTAGTGATGCAGAAGCTCAGAAAATCCGAGAGCTTGCGGAACCCTGGGTGAGCATCCTCAATTACCCTTTGTATCCCCACATGCCTGGAGAACAGATAGCTGGCGTGGCAAGACTCTTTCTTAGGCCAGGAGTTCAAAATACCAACTGTTCTGTAAGGTCAGTCAACAGCGGGGAAAATCATGGCTGTACTCACCTCTAGTGGGAAATGGTGAAGTGCCAGCGGCTTTAAGAGATGTTCAGATTGTGCTGGCAATATCTTTCTAGGGACATAGGATATGTTGCTATAAACAGTTGTCAAAATCCAGTCAGTAGTGTGCTTGAGACCTGGGTGTATTATTAGATATCAATCAAAGGGATCTCAGAAAATATAAAAGAGGTTTTCCTCAGTGGCAATTTTTCCTTATGATTAATAAACTTAGACATCAGTAGTTAATTAGATAATTAGTAGATTAGTAGTAGTTAATTAGATAATTAGTAGATTAGTAGTAGTTAATTAGATAATTAGTAGATTAGAGCTTGGCAGGGACAAGGAGTGAAATACCGGTACACATTTACAGAGGAGATGTAGATGCACTGATTCAACTTCATGACTCTCTTAAAGAAGAAACTGAGGCCCAGAAAGGGGAACTTGTTTGATAGAAGTAAACGTGTAGCTAGAGCCAGGCGGTGGTGGTGCACGCCTTCAATCCCAGCACTCGGGAGGCAGAGGCAGGTGGATCTCTGTGAGTTCGAGGCCAGCCTGGTCTACAAGAGCTAGTTCCAGGACAGGCTCCAAAAGCTACAGAGAAACCCTGCTTCGAAAAAACAAAAAAAAAACAAACAAAAAAAGACAAATGTAGCTAGAATCGGGACTGAAGTTTAGAGCACGCTGTCACTTTGTTTTTCTGTCTATTAATAAGCTCAGGCTAAGTTATTCTTCATAATCAGTGACCCCTGAACCTCGGAGGCAGTGATAGTTTGCCACGTCACGTGTTTGGGTGGGATTGGCTGGAGTTACGCTGTAGCTGGTCTCCAATCCAGACTGGAACCCAGCCTGGCAGAGTAGCCACCACTGGGGATTTACCAGTCTCATAGAAGGGGGAGTAAGACAGAAATGGCAAACATGAGCTGGCATTTAAAGCTTCTGTTTGGAAATGCCACATCACTTCTACCCACGACTCTGGTAAAAGCAAAGGCAGAGACAGACAGATTTCTGTGAGTTTGAAGACAGCCTAGTCTACACAGTGAGTGCCAGGATGGCCCCTGTCTAATCCTTCATAGGGAAGGAAGACTCAGCAAGTGACTGAGCCAAGCTGGTGTCAGTGGGAAGGAACGTGTCATTGCCCTGGCTAGGAACTGTGGCAAATATTGGGAAAAGACAGTCTCACTTCCATAAGCTGGTTGTACTTTCTTTAAAGGCACAATTATTTGGTGCAGAATTATTTATTTTTAACCAGATACCATGTGTGCTGCCCATTTAGTAATCCATCACCATAACACAGCCTGCCCAGACCTTTTGCTTTAACAGACGTGAGGAACTTTTCCTCCAGGTAAGGCCGTGTTTCTCAACGGTGGATCTTGACCTCTTGGGGGTCAAATGACCTTTTCACAGAGGCTGCCTAAGACCACCATAAAACACAGATATTTATACTATGATTCATAACAGTAGCAAAATTATGGTTATGAGGTAACAACAAAAATAATTTTATGGTTGGGGGGTCACCGCAACATGAGGAACTGTACTAAAGGGTCACAGCGTTGGGAAGGCGGAGAACACTGGTGTAAGGGAAGGTGCCGGGGTCAGATGTGCTATGAGGTGCCTGACCAGAAGCAGGTGGGAGGGGAACTCTGCGGAGGAGAGCAAGGAGCAGGTCTCTTCCGCTGAGAGTAAAGGCCAGGGAATTCTGGGAAGACAAAGCCACACATTGGGGGCACCCTGTTCAGGGAACAGGGAAGCTTGGTGGCTGAAAGGGCAGGGCAGAAGATGGTCACACGATGATGGGGACAGGCAGTGAGACCCCGTTACAGAGGCCACGTTGGAGAGTTTGGGTTTGATCCTGTAGGCTGTTGAGAAGCTGGGGGCGAGGTGGTAAGCAGAAAAGGTCACCACTGGGTCTGAGGGCAGACATCATCACTTCACGCAGAAGGTCCTCCAGGCTTCTAGAGTTTGCTCTGTTTGTTGTGGTTGTGATCAGCTCTGATGGGGATAACAATGACATCAGCTTCTCAGGGAACCACAAACTGCATCAGGTCTGCAGCAGCGGTTTCCTTAGAACAGCTCTGTTGCCATGGTGACGGGACAGGTGACCCATCCAGAGATGTTCACCAAATCCTTCACTTCAAGGTCATCTATTTGGCGTGCACAGACCTTGCCACACCCCCTTCCCCCAACCTCTCAGTGGCCTGTGACTATTTCAGGAATAAGCTGAGAGCTGGTGAGAGGATGGTCCCCATGAGCCTCCACGGCTGTCTGCCTCCTTTGCACCATTCCTCTGCAGAAGCCTCCTCTCCCATCACTTCCCTCTCTATCTGCCCCCTCCCATCCTCCTCAAGGCCTTAGTGGAAACCATGTACCTCCCGTGGATCCCAGTACTGACTACAGCTCCAGCCTGCTTTCATGTGTTCTCTGAATGATTGCTTTACAGGGCCACATGGCTAAAGTAACCCTCCTCTGGAATCAAAGCTTTTGGTACCAGCTGTAGAACAGTTAATTTTTATGTTAATTCTGCCATTTCTGGATTGGCTGGTATCACTAGACATTTTGTGGGTTACTGTCCCATCTCCCTACCCCATCTTATGCTCATTGCTCCTAGGGTATTTGGATTTTGTCTCATGTATGTGATATGTGCACTCATTTGTATGATGACAAATTGCATTTGAAGATTTTCTTTGTTTTGTTTTGTTTTTGCTGGTTTGCTTGTTTGTTTGTTTTTGGAGACAGGGTTTCTCTGTGCAACAACCCTAGCTTTCCTGGAACTAGCTCTGTAGACCATAGTGGTCTTGAACTCACAGAGATCCGCCTGCTTTGCCTCCTGAGTGCTGGGTTTAAAGGAGTGCTCCACCACAGCCTGGCTTTGAAGATTTTTTTTTTTATCAACCACCTACCTTATTTTTTTGAGACTTTCTCTCACTGAACCTGGAGCTCATTAATCCAGCTAAGCTCACAGTCTAGCTACAAGGTTCCTCCTGTCTCCACCTCCCTACCCATAGGGATTATAGACTCAGCTCCACACCTGGCTTCTTACAGGAATGCCAGAGATCCAAAGGCATGTCCTCCTGCTTACACAACAGGCCCTTTACCAACTGAACTATCTCCCAACTCCTTATTTTTATATTTTGAGAAAGGTTTTGTTGTATTGCCGTAACTGGCCTCAAATTCCTGGACTCAAGGGATCCTTCATCTCAGCCTCCTGAATGTTGGGTCTACAAGCAAGCAAGTGCCACTTTGCCTGCCTGAACTAATCTTAGAACTGACTAACTAAATCTAACTAACTAAACTAACTAATTAAACTAACTAAAGTTAGAACTGACTAACTAAATCTCTTGCTTAAACTCTTGAGTGTTGACACAGCTCTGTAGCCTGACTGTTGCTGAATCCTTCCACAGTATCTCCCCCTTTGCCCGTGACAATCCAGCTGCTTGTCTTTTCTATAGACAGACCTCTATCTATCTATCTATCTATCTATCTATCTATCTATCTATCTATCATCTATCTATCATCTATCTATCTATCTATCTATCATCTATCTGTCTGTCTGTCTATCTATCTATCACCTTTATGTATGTATTTCCCTTTCCCCTTCTACCCTCTTTCTGTTCTTTCTGTCTGGAATGTGTGGAACATTCTACTCTTGACTTGTGTCAATCTGTATGATTGTAGCATGAATGTGGGCATTCTGGGAAGGCTTTGGGCCCCTCAGAAGAAGGGGCTGGAGACCTTCCTCTGTACATCCATAGCAGCCCATGCTTGCCATTACAATACCATCAGTCTGTAAGCAGAGACTTTGTCTGTAACACAGTGCCTTGCTTTAAAAATGAATGATTTGTTTGTAGACAGTAATGAAAGAACTGTGAAAGAATTAGGTACGAAGTAATTCTATAATGGGGGTAGAATTTAAAAAAAAAAACAAAAAAAAAACCATTGATTTTGTCCTAGAATAACAGAAGATGACATCTCTCCTCTTTCTATGAATAGTTTTAGAAAGGACAGAGGTGCCAGGTACTGGTGGAGCTTGCATTGAATCCCAACACTCAGGAGGCAGAGGCAGGAGGATCTCTGTGAGTTTGAGTGGGGAGAGGACAGAAGCACCACTGGTCACCCGCACAGCTGATGTAATAGAGCACCCGGCCAAGAAGAGCTCCTGAGAGTCCATTGCTGTGATGAGCCTGAGGAAACAGAACAGGCTTTTCCAAGATGTCTGCCTGGGTTAGCAGCGGGGGAGGGGGGCTGCTACATCAGCAAAGGAAAGGGGCTCGGCTACATGCAGTTCATGAAGGGAAGGGTTTCGGTTGCATGTGGTTCATGAGGGGAAGGGTTTTGGTTGTACACACTTTATTGTTCCACCTCATCTTAACTTCTCAGAGACAGGGGAGGATGGGGGAGCTAGGGGACTCAGCTTCATTCTCTCAGTTGTCCCTTTAACCATTTCTGAGCACCTCTCCCTGCCAGGATGTCCTTGCCCTTCAGAGGCTGACTCAGATGACAGAGACAGAAGCAGACACAGCCTCAAGAGCTCATTTCTCTGTCCCTAGAACTAAGTGTTTGCAATAAGGAGATATGTTTTTAAAGATAGCATATAAATGCTATATACAGATGAATTCAGCACAAAATAGAAACGGTTAAATTAGTGACCTCAAACCTGTGGGTTTTTTCATAAGCCTGGCGGTTGCAGCTTTACAGTGAGCTCTATAGGGTAGGGCTTTGCTTAGGATTCTTCAGAAGGAGCAGGGTCCCTCCGAGTGCACACCTTTGTGGTTGGATGTGTTTGTTTAATTTGAGAGACATTAAGTTTACCCTGTGCAAGCTCCAGGCCTGATACTGTGATACAAGCTGAAACGAGAAACGGCTATGCTCTTCCCCAACTTGGTCTCACAGGTACAACTTGCCACATACGAAATACACTTTAAGGAGTAAGGAGCTGGTAATGGTTACACTTTAGAGAGAGGCACGTCTGTGGGCATGATGGGCCATCCGTTTGCACCAGAACCACCTGGTCTCTCTCTTGTGCTTCCTACCAGCTCCAGAGATCCGTGGTGGCATCGGGGGAAAAGCAGTTACCAGTGGAGTACCGCATCAGCAAAAGGTAGGAAGGCCCAGCTGGCCTGGGGCTGAGGGCACAGCTGGACTGCTAGGTCAGCAACAGCCTTTCTTGGGAAGGCTAGCGAGCCTGTAATTCATGTTGTAGGAAACTATTACGAGAGACAGTTCCACCCTGCCACCCCAGTGCCTTCACCAAAATGTAGTATTGTTTGGAGAATAGCTAAGAAGTCACCAGGAAAAGGCTTGGAAAAAAACTCCACCTCAGAGCAGAAAACACACATCTGGCACTACTTCCCAGAGTGTGTTCCTACACACATCTGTAATTTGACTCTGCAGACTCACTCCACCTCCTGACTCCTAGACAAAGCTTTCTGAGCAATGTGTAGGCCAAAGGCAGGGATGGACTCCCTGGGCTGGCTGGCTTCTCCAGGAGCAGGCTCCAATTGGCACCCAGACCTATCCTCCCTATTCCTTCCCTCCGTTCCTACCCTCAGCCGTGTATTTGCACAGTGAGTACAGGGCTGGAGGGAGAGTGAGAGGAGAAATGTCCATTACAGCCACGTAAGAAAGTGGCATCAGCTTCCCAGAGCAAGGCTAGACCTCTAGGCTCATGTCCTTGTCATCTAGGAGGGGACATGAGAGACAAAAACTTTGGTTTGCTTAATTTATTTTGTCTGGTACATTTAGGGACTGTGTGTGCTACATATTGCTGTGAGCAAAATCCCAGCAAGAAACAACTGAAGGGAAGGGTTGGATTTGGTGACTAGCTGGAGGGGATACAGTCCATCGTGGCCAGGATGGACTTGGTGGCTGGTGGTTCCAAGGTGGCAGGAGTGGGGAGTGCAATCTCTTCACCTCCTTACATCTCTGTAGAGCAGAAACAGAGGCTGAAACTGGAAGTGGGGCTGGGGTATGAGCCTCAAGACCCACCCCCAGGTTCTACAACTTTACAAAATAGCATCACCATCTGGAGACTGAGTGTTTAGACACATGCACCCATGGGGGAGCATTCTGCAGCCACACCATCAACAGGGACATTTGAAAAAGTAATTCTCTAAACCCTGGAATATCTGCCTAGCTGTATGTGCACCGTGTGCATACATAAAACCCAGAAGCCAGAAGAAGGTATGGTACTCCCTGGAAGTTACAGACAGTTGTGAGTTGCCCAACCACTGAGCCATCTCTCTAGCCTCTGTGCCTTTCTTCTTTGAAAGTAGTGGCTAATTTTGTCCTGGGTATCTTTGCAAATCTAGGAGCGTGTAGTTTAATAAATAATCTGAGTGTAAAGTATGTGGAACAAACTAACCTGTCAGGGTGTCACTGGCTGTGCTTAGAGAGCATGGCTCATTTTTCTAGGGGCCTCGATTCTGATTCTATTTTTTTTTTACATTGTAAAAACCTCAACAAGATGTTCAAAAAGTGTCTGAATTGGGCTTTGACCTGTCCTGGTTTGCCCCGAGTTGAAACTCCCCTGGATACCATAGCTATTACCAATACACCTTACAGAACATCTCCATGAGCGTTTCTCCCACAGTTTTCTAATATATAGACATAGATGTAATAATCATCCCATTGATAGAGGAGCACACTGGCCCATGGAGAGGTTACAGGTTAGTATTGACAGCACCTTGCAGGCATGAAGAACTGTTATTACTACTTTAGTTTCTTCCTCCCCCACTTCTCCTTCCCTTCCTTATCCCCACTTCCTTTGGTTGAGGTATCAGGTCTTGCTGTGTTTTCCAGGCTTCTTCTGAACTCCTGGACTTAAGCCACTGTCCCACCTCAGAAAGCCCGCCTTTCTGGGGTCTGGGTGCACACCACCACACCCAGAAGTCAATGCTCTAAGTCCCTGCTGCACTCTGCTTCCTCTGTTGGAGATGTCTTCATAGTACAGCAGTTTTAAGGATGGGGTTTTGTCATCTTCAGCTCTGAGTCAGAGTCCGGAGTTCTGCGAGCTTTCACTGGGCTCAGCGCAGTACTGGCCTCAGAGAATGTTAGCTATGTTAATGTCGAAATAGGAAGCCATGCACACTGGACTGACTCAACATGAGGGATGAGTAAGTGATTAGACGTTCGTGGCTCCTTCCCTTCTACTGACTTGATTTATTTGTTTATTCATACATTCATTCATCCATGTGTCTATCCATCTGTCTCAGGGTTTATATTGCCGTGAAGAGACACCATGACCATGGCAACTCTTATAAAGGAAAATATTTAATTGGAGTGGATTACAGTTTCAGAGGTTTAGTCAGTTATCATGGTGGGACATGGAAGCACGCAGACAGACATGGTGTCAGAGGAGTTGAAAGTTCTACATCTTGACACACAGGCAACAGAAAATGAACTCTGTACCACACTTAGCATAACTTGAGCAAAGCAGACCTCACAGCCTACCCCCCACACTGACACACTTACTCCAACAAAGCCACCCCCTCCTAATAGTGCCACTCCCTTTGGGAGGTATTTTCTTTCAAACCACCACACCATCTCTTCAGTCACAGACATGTTAGTCATTTCTAACAACACCAGATCACTGTTGTTCCAATCCTCGCTGTGTTCTAGTGCCTGGCTGAAGGATACGGTTGACCCAATGCTGGTGACCCTCGACCGCCGCATTGCTGCCCTCACAGGCCTTGACATCCGGCCTCCCTACGCAGAGTACCTCCAGGTGGTGAACTATGGAATCGGAGGGCATTATGAGCCTCACTTTGACCACGCTACGGTAACCATGGGATCAATGGCCAGTCTTCTGGTGGGTAGGGAGCCAGTGTGTTCTTCTTCAGAGGCAGAGATCTGGAGGGGCTCTCAGAAAATACTGAGGAAGAGCCTAGCACAAAGGCTTTGGATTCCAGGGTATCTGAAAGCCTTGGTCTCACCTGATTACTGCATTCATTGTCTGCCACCACCTTCCTCTCCTCCAGAATTTGAGTGGAAAAAGAATATAGCTTGTAATAAAATTCTATCTCCTACTTCCCCTGGGGACTTTTTCATGAGGATTGTCCTCAAATCTCTCTCCTTTCTTTATGATCTCAACTACTCCATATTGCCAGTAGCAAATATTTTTGAGGACTAAAAGGACCTCCCCAAGGGGGCTTCATAGTCAAATCATGGAAATAGCACAATGAAGCCTATGAATACAATTAATATGTTGATTTTTTAAAATCATGAGATACACAGATGACCAATAAGCAAATGAAAAGATTCACAAAAGACCTCCCTGCAACTGATTCATAGCTCCAACTTTATCAAGATTCCAGGAACTTTAAAAGTAGTAGTCAAATGCCTGGGGAGATGGTTCAGGGATAGTGTTTGCCATGCAAGCCTGAGGACCTTGCATTCGACTCCCTATAATCCACAATAAAAAGCAATCAAACCACAGTAGAACAACTCCATAATCCAGTACTTTTAGGGCAAATGGGAGGCGGAGACAGGAGAATCCTGGAAGACTTTGCCCAGCTAGTCTGGCATTTGCAGCAGGCAAACACAGAGATCCTGTCTCAAACAAGATGGAAAAGGAGAACCTATGACCAAGATTGTCCTCTGACCTCCACTTGTGCACTGTGGCTTACACTTAGGCACACATACACACATGCACACACATCATATATGGAGAGAGAGAGAGAGAGAGAGAGAGAGAGAGAGAGAGAGAGAGAGAGAGAGAGAAATGAGTACACAAAGAAGGAAGCCATTCACAAAAGACTTCCTATTTTATGGCTCTATCTACATAAATGTCTAGAAAAGACAAAACACATAACCAGGTTTTGTGAGGACATGGTTGACTATAAACCATTATTTGCAGGTGGAAACTTCTAAAACTAGATTATGGGCAAGGATGGGCAACTGTTAAAATTTGCTAAAATTCAACTAATAGTTTTTACAGTGAATGAATTCTTTGGTATGTAATTATATTTCAAATTGTTCCTTGATTAAAGAATGAGTGCATACCTTGGGCAAACTCTCTGAAACATCAATCTTATGATTCAATATTTCTTTAAGATAATCGTCTTCTATATTTTCTTTGTTTTACAGAGAGCCTAAAGCCCAGAACCTCTTGTCTAATTTTTCACCTTGACAATTTTTTGTTTGATTTGTATAGAATTCATTCATGTGTATATACAAAAAATTAATGTCCAATTAAACAGTATATTGAGTAGTTGGCAGCAAAGATGAATACACTCTCTAGTTGGTGTAATTCAGGGTTATATGCTGTCCTAGACACCCTCATTTTATCCCATTGTCTGTGCTAATGGTAAATCCTGGCTGTCACCCTGGTATCATTTACACAAAATAACCATCTGCTCTATTTCTGTCTCAGTCGCCAAGCAGCCCCTTGTACAGGATGAAGTCTGGGAATCGAGTTGCAACATTTATGATCTATGTGAGTCTCACTCTAAGAGAATCAGGGCTTCTAATTTATGTGGCTAAGTGGACTATTTTATCATATGAATTTTCAATGTGATTTCATCTGGTACTGAACACAAAAATCTCCAGTAATTTTCTAAACTTCAGACAGCATTATTTTGTTAGGCGTAGACATAAGGGATACTAGACAGATTTCTACTGTTCAAGAGCTTACAGTGCGAAGGTCTAAATATGACCTTGCCTAGGATACAGAAAGCTAGGAGACCATGGGTCTTGAACAACACAGGAAGAGGATACAGTTGTCTACCACCTTAAGGTCTCAAAGCCTAGTTGGTAGTGAAAAGCATAGATCAATCAATGAGCCTGTGGACCTGTAGGAGAAAGAACAGAGAAAAGAAAGAGCAGTTTAGATGCCATGAGGAGAGAGCAAGCAGATAGGAAGTACCTCTGATAAGCAGTGGAAATCTTCCTCCTGTCTCCTGTAGAGTCCATACCCTTAAATAAAACACTAAATTGATGATGAACTGGTGTCGTCTCTAAGTCCATAGCCTGGTCCCACCATTCAGTCCCAGCCTTCATCAACCTTGTTATCCTTCAGACTATGAAGTTTAGCTTTATCTACACAAACTCGTCATAGTCTAATCATCTGTCACTTAGGAGAGACTATTAGAAGCAATCATTTATTGGGGAGATTTATTAATGCTTCTTGGTCTTTGGCTAAGATCAAGTGTAGATGAGACTCACTGCTATCAGTAGAAAGGTCAACATGCTAACTACAAGGGTTCTGAATAGCACCCCAAGATGAGGACCTGGCTTCAGGCTCCTCATAAGAACAGACACTCCCTGGGCATGCTCTCTTCCCCAGGGCTGGTTATGATCTCCACAGCACATCCAGGAAAGGCTGGCGTTCAATGTTATCTCCATGTTAATGATTTGAATGTGTTTCCCAGGGGCCCAGTTGCATACTTCCCATAGCAAGAGAATGTCATCTAGAAAGTGTTATAGAACTCGGTGCCTGTCACTGTTTCCTACCAAGCAAGTATGGGAAAAAATGTCATGAGGCCAATCAGTTGTAGGAGCCCAAGATGGGCCCAATTATGTCCAGCCCTTGCATCTTTACCTTGATATAGAGGTCAGAAATTTTCCAAGACAGTTGTTAAGGTTTGTGGAAAACACAAGCAATATGCTAGGGAGAGAATAACCTTTAAGAAGTGAAGAAAGAGGAGGATTGAGTAGAAAGCCAACTGGTTAATGATTTTTCTACTCAGACTGGACATAAGATCATGTCAGATATGACAGTTTTAACTCATAGGACTCTGGTCAGAACCAAGTGAGACCATATATTTATAGAAACTTAGTATAATGCCTGCCATAAATGTCAACCATTAATCAATGCAAACTGTGACTATATGTGTTAAGATGATAGGGGCTGTTATTTTTAATACTTTTACATATTAAAATGTTTTTATTATTTTAAAGTAATGAAAAATCCTTTTATATTAAGAAAATACATCCAGAACTGAGATTGTTCTGTCAGTAGAATGTTTGCCTTGCAAAGTACTATGGCAGAACCCATGTAAAAATCTAGGCTCAGAGACCAGTGCTGGGGAGACAGAGATAGGCAGATCCATGGGGCTCAGGGGCTAGCTGGCCTAGCCCCCTGGGCAAGTTCCAGGTCAGAGAGAGAACTTGTTTCAAAAACGAGGTGGACAGTGTCTGAGAATTGACCCCTGAGGTTGGCTTTTGGAGCCCCTGGAATTATAGTTACAAGTGATTATTAACTACCAAATGGGTATTGGGAACCAAACCTGGCGTTCAGCAGGAACAGTTGCTCTGAACCACTGAGCTATCTCACCAACCCCTACATGTGATTTTTAAAAGTAAATAGAAGTTTGAATTTACTTATTATAGCCCTCCATCAAGATGGTAGCCAGAAACAAAAATAAGGGAGGAATTCCAGAATCTCGTCTAGTGGTAAGAAGCCCCACAGATGAGGTTCACTAAATTTGGAAGTTGGGTGTTTTCTAAGGATTTCTCCCATAACTGAGACAGGGGAGCCCTGCACACAGTCTGTGCCGAAATGACGTCTAAGTTCAGAAGTACACGACAGGGGACTATCAGCAGCTGTCTTAACTCTGGCTTCTTCCTCTTGCACGATAGCTGAGCGCAGTAGAAGCTGGAGGAGCCACGGCCTTCATCTATGCCAACTTCAGTGTTCCTGTGGTTAAGGTGAGCAGGGCCTGGCCCTAGAGGATGTGGTTGTCATGCTGTGTGATGACGAAGCACTTACCCCTCTCCTGCAAGCTGATGCCTGGGGAGATGGATAAAAAGAGCTCTTTCTGGAATCCCAAAGACAATCTCCCATTCTGTCATAGTTGGGGTTTCTATTGCTGTGAAGAGACACCGTGATCCTGGCAACTCTTATAAAGGAAAACATTTAATGGCATGGCTTACAGTTTCAGAGGTTTAGTCCATTGTCATCATGGTGGGACATGGTGGTGTACAAGCAGACATGGTACTGGAGAAGGAGCTGAGAGTTCTAAATTTTGACCCACAGGCAACAGGAAATGGTCTGTTTTACTGGGTGTGGTTTGAGTATTTATACATGCCTCCACAAGTGACACACTTCCTCCAACAAGACCACACCCACTCCAACAAGGCCACACCTCCTAATAGTGTGACTCCCTTTGGGGGCCATTTTCTTTCAAACCACCACACACCTACAACATGTGTTTGTGATCCTATCTGTTGCTTTATTTCCTTGTCTGTTGCAAGTAGATGATGACGGGCCAGTCTTCCTTGTCACTGTGGGTCCCCCAGAGATTAAGGACTCGGAGTCACCCTCAGATTCTCCACAGTAACTAGGTCCCCACAAAGCAGAGCAAGGATCAGCACCCTGTCCCTAGAGCTCACAGAGAATAACAGCCATGAGGACACACAGCAGTGACCACTGTGGCTCTCCAGAGAGCCAGTGCTGAGAAGTTTGCTGGGCGATCGTTTTTTCCTTGTTTCAGAAGTATCAAACATGCCCTTAGTAGTTTGGGAAAGAATGAATTAGAGAGGCCGAGTCTAAAGCCCTGAGCGCGGTACCTGGTGCATCCTGAGCACCCATAAGCGTAAGCAAATGAGGAGTGCCCAGGGTGTGGCCTCATTTCCAGTGCCCTGCCTCAGGCTCAATCTAGTCTAATGGTCATGGCTAAAGGGAGCTTTTGGGGTGACTAAGGAAACAGTGCATGGAAGAACATAGGCTATGGGGTCAGAGCACAGGGCCGTGATGTCAAGGCCTCAGTGGGTGGAGGACTGTGGTGCGCTGCTTTCAGCTGTGTGTGTGTGGGGATGTCTTCGACCCAGTGGGTCTAGTGGGGTGTCTGTTTGCAGTGACCCCTTGAGCCTGTGCTTGCTTGGCTCCCAGCACTTGCCACATTGTCCTGTTCTGCTCTTTCATCTCTGTCTTCTTTGGGCTCCCCAAGAGCAGAGCCGGATGTGGCTTGTCTCCACATGCCCAGGCCTGGAGCAGAGCAGGCTGTGAGGCAGTGACCCACACCTGAGTGGCAAGTTTCACCCTCTTGTGCTTTCCAATGCCTGCCTGCTCCAAACTGCGTGGAGGTAAAAGAGTTTCCTTATTTAATGGTTTAAGTTCTGTGTCCTTATTCACTTGCCTACCGAAAGTCCAGGACTCTGGACTGACCCCCACTCCCTCCTGGGGCTGGGCCCTCTCATTTTCAGAACGCTGCACTGTTTTGGTGGAACCTGCACAGGAGCGGAGAGGGAGATGCTGACACACTTCATGCTGGCTGTCCTGTCCTGGTGGGAGATAAGTGGGGTAAGGCTTGTCTTTGTGGGTGAGAGAATGAGCCGAGAAGCCATAGAGTGGGTGGAGACAGCAGAGCCTCCCTTCTGAAGACTTCACGGTACGACCGAGCACCAGTGACATGACAGATTGGCAGTTGGGTATCCCGCAGTGTTTGGGTCTGTGAAGAGCAGGTGTCAGCAAAGGGTGACAGGCCTAGTCAGGAGACTGTTTCTGAGTCCAGAGGAGAGAAATGTCTTCCTTCCCTCTGCATCAAGGGAAATCACTATCAAACCTACTGCTGCCATTTATCTCTGGAGTGGTTAGGTAAGAAGCCATAATAACAGCAGAGAATGGATGGACCCCCTCATGGTGGACAGACATGTTTGTTGGCTCATGTGTCCGAGAGCACCTCACTCTGAAGCTAGAAAGGCAAGTGGAAATGACTGTCACGTTGACAGGGACACCAGGAGAAGCACTCCCATTTGCCCAGGAGTGGCTTTAACTTCATGGGGGCTTTTATATTGGTGATTGACCTGAGTGCCACATGTGTGAAAATCGGTCGCCCATTAGCAAGTCTGCTAGAGGATTTCTGGAGGACGATATCCGTGTGATGCTGGAAGCAGCAGACTGTGCACAGTTGAGCCAGGACCAGGCTAGGCAAACAGCAGGCTTTTAGGATGTGCTCCCATGCACAGCCCTGTGGCCATCTCCTTGCTGAGCTCCCTCTCCCTCTCTGCCCCCCTCCAGTGGCCAACAAGTGGATACACGAATATGGACAGGAATTCCGAAGACCCTGCAGCACCAACCCTGAAGACTGAAGCACTGGCAGATGGCAGCTTGTCAGAGAAGCCAGGAGAAAAAGCCACAGGCAGAGAGGAGCGCAGCTTCCTGAAAGAAGGCCTCGTGGCAAGGCCTTATGAGTGGAAGCTAAAGGATGGCTTTTACCAGGAACGTTCCCCGACACCGCCCCAGAATTTGCATTTGGTTCTACTCCAGCCGCGAGACTTAGAATGGGCAATACAAAGAGGTCTGAGATATTTTTAGTGCTCAGACGCCCTTGCGAATGAAATAGAACACTTGTTTAGCATGTGCAAATACCTACCTGGGTTTTGTTCACTAGCACTGAACACATGCTATACACACATACACGACACACACCATACACACACACATACACCACACACCACATGCACACACAAACACACACACATACATACCATCTGGAAAACTGTTGGGCTGCTCCTGCCGGAGCATCTAACTCTGAGGTCTCCACCCCTATCATCAGTGGGTATTTTTTTTTTAAGGTGGAAAGCAATTTGTTTTCTTTTTTATGAGTTCTGGTTGTCATTAAAATGTTTTAAAATCACCTCCCCTAACAGAGAATATTCTTCCATGATGCTAAATGAGAAAAACCAAAGTAATGCTATCAATTTTTATTATTATTATTTTTAGCCAGCCCCCACTCCCCACTTCCATTGCCCTGTTCTGGACTTGCTGACTTTCTGGTCCTCAGATCCTCATGGCACCATTACTCCCATCATCCCCATCCTCAAGGGAGTCTCCCTTATTCCACACAAGGTCCCTTTGAGAGGCTTTCCCTGACCCCCTCCTTCTAGTCTCTCTGCTGTGTCCACTCTATCTCCTGACCGATGCTTCTGTGACTTGAGCAGACTTCACTGGCTACTTGCTTTCCTGGTCCCAGTTCTCTGTGGATGTCTCTGCTGGAGCCGCATCTCACTGCATCTCCACACCTGCCTGGACTCTTGGAACCCCTAAAGGGGCTGGTTTGAAATAAGCAAGCAGAAGCAGCTTTATCCCTTGCAGCAGACCACGTGACCAACAGTAATGAGGATGGTGGTGTTGAATGTTTGTGCCAAGAGAATATGGAGGCTGCTTGGCTTGGGTTCCTCCCTGGATATGGGAGTGCCTTGTTCAGAAGAAGCCACCAATGAAAAGACTAGGCAGTTGGGCTCTGTTCCTCATGTCTGTCCTCTTCCTTCCCCCATGCTCTGATGACACGAGCTTGTTTACTTCCAGTGAGGACTCTGGCGTTCTGATATCTGGCTTCTTTGAATGTGCCCTGTATTTACACGGAGTGTGCCAAGAGTCAGGAACTCTTACCAAATGATTGTCACCAATGCACCCTGCCTCTTCTGCTTCCACTGGATTTGGGGCTGACAGAAAGCTGCCATCTACAGTGAGACCACCCCACTTTTCTAAGCTCAGGTGTCCCAGTTACCGGTTTAGCCTGAGTGAACTCTAGCAATGGTGCACACAGTGAGCTTACTCAGATGGCATGGTTCCAAAGACCCTGGACCCGCTTTCTGGGCAATTCCGACCTTGGTCACCTGCCTAGTAAGAAAGAGGCTGTGTTGAGTGGGGAGTGTGACTTCTGTCACCAGGTCTTTCTTTGTTACTTTTCTGTTGCTGTGTTAAGACATCATGACTAAGGAAACTTAGAGAATAAAGTTTATTTGGGGCTTATCGTTTCAGAGGGTGAGTCTGTGACATCATGGCAGGGAGTATGGCAGGAGGCTAACAAGACATTGCAGCAGTAGTTGAGGGCTGTTGATGGAGGAGCCGCTTGTTGGTTCCGGCTGCTCAGTACCGAAATAATACACAGAAACTGTATTAATTAAATCACTGCTTGGCCAATTAGCTCTAGCTTATTGGCTCTTACATCTTAATTTAACCCATCTTCATTAATCTGTGCATTACCACAAGGTCATGTGTTGTATGAGGGGGAGAGGTGTGGGTTGTATTCCTGGCACCCGGCTCCCAGCCCCAAGCCGCCGGCCCACTCAGCCGCTGGTTGCTTGTACCCGAAATAACCACATGAGAACTGTATTTATTTAAATACTGCCTGGCCCATTATCATTAGCCTCTTCTTGGCTAGCCCTCACATCATAAACTAACCCATTCCTAATAATCTGTGTGTCACCACGAGGTGGTGACTTACGGGAAAAGTCTAACCCACATCCATCTGTGGCGCGAGCATCATGGCGACTGACTCTCCCACTACCTTTCTCTCTCACTGCCTTCCGTTCTGTCTACTCCACCCACCTAAGGGCTGTGTCCTATCTTATAGGCCAAGCATCCTCTTTATTTAACCAAGAAAAGCACAGAAATACAGAAGAACCCTCCTACTCCAGTCGTGGCCTGCCAGCAAAATTTCAGTGCATCTGTCTCTGGTGGTGGCTCCATGGCTTCTCTCTGACTTCACCTTCTTCTTCCCAGCATTCAGTTTAGTTTTCCCTGCCTACCTCTGTTTTGCCCTGCTCTGCTATAGGCTCAAAGCAGTTCTTTATTAACCAATGGTATTCACAGCATACAGAGGGGAATCCCACATCAGAGGGCTCATATCCTTTTTTTTCCTTTTCTAAAGATTTCTTTATTTATTATGTATTCTGTCTGCATACATGCCTGCAGGCCAGAAGAAGGCACCAGATCTCATTACAGATGGTTGTGAGCCACCATGTGGTTGCTGGGAATTTAACTCAAGATCTCTGGAAGAGCAGCCAGTGCTCTTAATTACTGAGCCATCTATCCAGCCTGAGGGCTCACATCTTAAGATTCAACCATGAGGCAGAGAGAAACTTGGAATGGCAAGTCTTTTAAAATCTCAAGTTGGCCCCTCAGTGATATACCTCCTTCAACAAGGCTATGTCTCCTAATTCTTCCCAAACAGTTCCATCAGCTGGAATTATGTATTCAAACATGAATACACTCTCATCCAAACTACCACAAGACCTTACTTCTACCCGTTCATCCCTGCCCATCTGGTGTGGCTTAGGACAGGCAGGTGTACCCTGGGCTGGGAGCTGAAGCCTGATTCAGACATGCTGCTGTACAGCCTTGAGCAAATCACTTCTGGGTCAGAGCTGCCCTCTCACCTGCAGGAGTTACTGCCAACCCACCTGCCTTCCTGTCCTCAGAGGTGCAGGGTTTCCCAGGTTGTAAGTAGTATCTGTTATCTTACGCTTAGGCTTCTCAGGCCTCAGAAGGTCTCCACTAACCATCAGGAAAACCCTGTCTCACTCTTAGTTAATGGCTCAGGACTCCCACCAGCTAATAAGCTAAACTCAGGCTCTAAGGTTCTGCCTGGCTACAGGCTGGGGTTTTCTAGCAAATTGTGGGGAAAGGAAGTCAGCTGAAGGACTAAGGGTGCTAGACAGGACTACAGGTGGCCTCAAGACTACAAATATGTGTACCTACAAGGGAGTAGGGAATGCCCTGGGTGTCCCTTGATGCTATCTTAGACTCTTAATGCTTTTTGAAAATTATTTTTATTTGTGTGTGTCTATATGTTAGTATGCATAATGCAATATGGATGACTGCAGAAATCACAAAAATGGTGTCAAGGTCCCTGGAACTGGAGTTACAAGCAATTGTGAGCACCCTGATGTGAGTTTAGGAAACTGGACCCAGGTCCTGTGCAAGAGCAGCAAGTCTTCTTAACCATGGAGCCACCTCTCCAGACCCATGTCTTCCATGTCTTTGAGCTCTTACCTCCTCACTCCAGCTGTTAGCAGGCCTCTCAATACAACATAGTGGATTCTTTCTGAACCCAGTTATTTTGTCTCATTCATTCCACCTCCAAAAGACCAACACAAGCCGGGCGGTGGTGACGCACGCCTTTAATCCCAGCACTCGGGAGGCAGAGACAGGCGGATCTTTGTGAGTTCGAGACCAGCCTGGTCTACAAGACCTCGTTCCAGCACAGGCTCCAAAACTACAGAGAAACAAAACTACAGAGAAACCCTGTCTCGAAAAACCAAAAGTAAATAAATAAATAAAAAGACCAACACAATTTCTCACATCACCGTGACACTGTTTAATTTGGTACATCCTTTTTAACTGCCTCTTTTTTTCCTTTTGAAAGTATCATATAATCACATCATTTCTCTCTTCCCTTCCCTCCTTCCAAACCCTCCTTGTTCTCTTTCAAAAATATGACCTTTTCACTAGTTGCTGTTACATGACATATAAATGTCATATATTTTAAATATATAACACACATATATATGCATATATACTCTAAATATAACCTGATCAGTCTATATAATATTACTTGTGTGTTTTCAGAGCTGACCATTTGGTATTGGATAACCAATTGGTGTGCTCCTCCCTGGGGAACGGACTATTTCTCCCATTCTCAACATTCCTTAGTAGCCTGTAGTTTCTTTTGTAGGGTTGAGACCTCATGGTCGTTTTCCCAATCCACTTTGGCTTGCCTATTGGTGTCATCCTTGTTCAGCTCATGCTTAGGCAGTCATGACAGTGAGCCTTTACAAGTGTAGCTCTGATGTTTCTAGGAGACACAATCCATTTCACAACAATCTCCCTGCTCCTTTGGCTCTTAAAATCATTCTGCCCATTCTTCTGTAACATTCCCTTGGCAAGAGTTGTGTTGTAGATCTATCAGTTGGGACTTGGATCCATAACTGTGCTTTTTTGATAGGTTGTGATTTTTCTGTAGTGTCTGTCTGTTGCAAAGATTAGTTTCCTTGATGACAGGTGAGAACTAGTTACCCGTGGGTATCAGGACAAATATTTAGACTGTAGATGAAGATGATAATGCTGGTTTAGTGACGTGATGGTTGGAGGTTCTCCTCCAAGATCCATGACTTTCCCAGCCTTAGGTAGTTGACTCCATTTCCAGTGTGATCTTCCTCTTTGCCAAGCGAGCCAGCTCCCTAGTACAGCTCCCCTGCCCTTTTCTTTCTTCATTCCACCCTCACTCCCTCCTCCTCCTTTTTGTTTCTTTGAGACAGGGTTTCTCAGTGTTGCATCTCTGGTTGTCCTAGAACTTGCTTTGTGGACCAGGCTGGCCTTGAACTCAAAGATTCGCCTGCTGCTGCCGCTGCCTCCTGAGTGCTGAGATTAAAGGTGTCCACCACCATCATCCAGCTCCATTTGACTTTCTTTAGGGATAGAACAGCCTTTGCTTTGACTCAAATATGTTGTTTCCTCTTGTTGTGTGGGTCTTACTTAAGTTCACTTAGAGGGCTTTTAGATGCCAGAAAGGTGTTTGTCATTACTGCACCCTACGGTTATGGTGCTCAACTTTGGTTGTGGTTCATAGGCATAGCCAGTAAGGCTGTAGGTTGCTGCCCTCCTTTAGAAACTTGTATGATGCCTTCTGGTACCACGGAGGGGGCATTCAGATCAATTCCAACTCAGAGGTCTCTGAGCCTTAGCTCTGAAGTACATGGTGTCTTCAGCAATAGGAACTTACCTTTTACATCTGTGAGGCAACCAAAAGCAATAGCAACAGCCTTATGTTTTGGGAATCTTTTGGATAACCCTGACCAACCATTCAAAATAGGACTTCTTATCATGATGTTGGGGTTTTTGTTACATGGTCTTTGGGTCTTGGTGGGAATGTGGTCAGCCCAGAAGAGTTCATTTAAACTATATATGTATATTTACACACAGACTTAGGTTTAGGTGTATTTGTCATTTTTATTGCTGTGAGGAAACACCATGACCAAAGCAACTTGTGGAGAAAGGATTTACTTGGCTTATACTACTACATGCCTGCTCACCATCGAAGGAAGTCAGGATAAGAACACAAACAGGGTAGGAATCTGGATGCAGGAGCTCATGCAGAGGTCATGAAGGAGAACTGCTTATTGGCTTGGTCTTCATAGCTGGCTCAGTCTGCTTTCTTATAGAACTCAGAACCACAAGCCAAGGACGGTACCACCCATAGTAGGCTGGGTTCTCCCCCATCAATTACCAATTAAGAAAATACCCTACAGGCCCATCGTTTGGAGGTGTTTTCTCAATTGAGTGCCCTTCTTTCAGACAACCCTAGCTGTGTCAAGATGACATAAGACTAGCCAGCACAGTTTGTTCTGGGTTTTTGTAAATGGTTATTAGCATTATTCCTTATGACTTTCTCAGACATCCTTACTGTTATATTACAGCTGCCTCTTTACTGACGGGCACACCTCTAGTCTGGGGCATACTCACACATCTACCCAGGTTACTTTTCTTCCGGGGAATAAAAGATCTAGTTTTGTCTTGTGCCTGACTTCTTACATGGATACTGGGAATCTGAACTTAAGTCTTCATGTTTGCATGGCAAGCACTTTGCCAAGTAAGTCAGCTCCCTATTTCAGCTCCCCTGCCCATTTTCTTTAAGGATAGAACAGACTTTGGTTTGACTCAAATAAGCTGCTTTTGACTCTGCAACAATCTCTCACTCAAAGGTACTGGAATCTCCTTGTCTATAGGCTATGCTGGGTATTTCTAATGGCTAGCACACAGTAGGTGCTCACTAGACATCAGTCCTTGGAACTAGAAGACACAGATGCTCACCCTAGTTGTGGCACCGAACAAGCCATTGCCCATCTCTAAACCTCAGTCACCTTGCCTTTAACTGGAGAGGATGCCTACATTTGATGACCACATACAACATATCCATTCTTGACTCACAGTCCTTAACAAGTTCAATCAACATTTCATTCTCAGCCTCCACCCACAAGATAACCTGGCCTCATTTCTTTGCTCATCCTCCTCCTGTTCAGGGACTGAAGTTCCTCTGAGCAAAACAGCTGTCATGGCTACGAAGTTCCGGCGCTGGTCTCCTACCTTGAGCTGTACAGCAAGCGGTAGCATTGGAGCCGAGTGGAGCTGGTGAGGATGATCACGGACGTGCAGCTTGCCATCTTCGCCAACATGCTGGGCGTGTGGCTTTTCTATCACTACGTGGCAATCAACAATCCCAAGAAGCAGGAATGAAAGTAGCGCTTTCTCCGCCCCAGGGTTCCAGGACATAGTCTGAGGCAAGATGGAGGGTGTGAGGGGCCTTCACACTTCACCTCATCCCTCCTACCCATCACAGCATACAAAGCAACTACACCTGGATTTTTCCAAACAACTTTTACTTCCTCAAAGTCTTCCTTAACTCTAGGGAACAAGAAGCTGCCACTGAATAAGGCCCAGTATAGGGGCTGCTTTCTTATCTACTCCCTCCCCCCAATACAAAAATATAGATTAAAAAAATTAAAAAAAAATAGAAAAAAACAGCTGTCATTGTCAGATCAGCTGTGCTTGTTTGCAAATGATCACCACAGCTGGGCTTGTGTCTTACGTCTCCTTGTGGGAATAGGTAGGAAGACACTGGATCCTCACCTTAGTACCAGCATTCATGCTTGGTGAAGATTCTACAGTGTTGGCTGCTTTGGGGCCACCCACGCTCCTGTCAGTAACTTCACCCATGCTCTATAAGTTAGCCCAATAAACTCATCAGTTCCCTTGGGAGATCTTCAGTAGAATTAAGTTTTGGTCACTGGGACTTTAGGGGCCGGTAAATACTGCATAGTCCGACTCCCAAATAACCCCTGCTGGTAATAACTTTTTATTGCGCAGGAGGCAGTGTGCTACAGAAACCACTTGGGCTTGATTACTGACACTCACTTCTTAGCTATATAAACATTTAAACGTCTTCACACCTGTAAAATGAATGTAATAGTAACTGTCCTTCAGGTTCCTCTGAAGATTCAGTGTCAAGTAAATTTGATGATGCTTGAAATTGGTAATCATGGCTTTGCCTGGTGAACAAAACCATAGTGGTTATCCTGCCCCCTTCAGGCAATAGGGCATGCAGCTCAAAGGCAATCCCCAAAAATGGGTTGCAGAAATCAGATCACACAGAATGTGGGCCCTTCTCTGCAGGGGTGCCCCTGCTTTATCTGGTCATAATCTTCAGCTTCTCCAGCATGGATGTACTTGAAAAATGCAGATAAGTTCTGACTCAACACAAGAAAGGAAGAAGACAAAACCTGCCCAAACCTCCAGGCAAGGCTGGCCCTAGTAGCTCAGGAACCGAGGCTACCTTGTGTCAGTTCCGGAGCTGTCAGCGCATCTACTCTAACATGCATGGTCCTCCATGTCCCGTGGGGGTAGGTGTCAGTCCTGGTGCTATCAGCTGATCTCTAACATGCATGGTCCTCCACGTCCCGTGGGGGTAGGTGTCAGTCCCAGAGCTGTCAGCTGATCTACTCTAACATGCATGGTCCTCATGTCCTTTGAGTATACAGTTTACTACAGTCTGCAGATGAGGAAATGGAAGTCTTTATCAGGTAGGTGTGTGGAGAGCGATCCTGGGGAAGGGGCAGCAGCAGGAAACCAACAAGGGTAAGGTAGTAATTTAGGTGAGAGATGATGAGGCCCAGGTCAGGAAATAGCTGGGATGGGAAAGAGGGGCATAAAGAAGGTAGGCACAGGGCGCAGCAAATGGTATGAGAATAAAGGGAAGAGGCCAGAATTCTAACTGTGGTTTGAATAACTGGCACCTGCTTGTTCTTACCTCATCCTGAGCTGGAACCATGTACTTAAGAGCACCTGTCAAGGAAGTTCACAATGAAGTGACCCTTGGTCACCTGGGAGGGACCTTCAGAACAGATGGGAGCACATGTCTAGAGCTCGGGAAACGACCAGGTGTTGGCATAAGTGAAGCCATTAGTAACGGAAGTCAGGGAGGCAGACTGTCCTCTCCACCAGCTGAGGAGATGAGACTAGTCTGCAGGCTCCCTGGGCTGCAGTAGACAGGTTCTATCTGATCTGGGGAAGATTCTGATACGCTGTGGACAAAGACAGTCTAGCAGTTTCTTGCCTCCACTTGTCCCCTTGCCTGACAATCCTCTTCCTAGCACCCCACTGTGTGTGTCCATCCCAGAGTTTCATTAGCGGTCTTCATAGGAACACAGGTGATAATATGTACACAGGAGCACTGGCTATGGCACTGGCAGACTATGGGGAAAAGGCTTTTGGAGTCTGGTGGCAACTAAATCTAATAAACTGTTCCTAGCCAGATCAGCAAAAATAAAGATGACTCCTCAGATGAATAAAGGTTGGGAGATATTTATTTTCTTTAAACCAGATCATAAATAACAAAGAAACAAAGTCGGTCCCAGACTCTGGACCGTGCAGCAGGACAGGGTAGGAAGGGTTGGGTGAACATTGAAGAGGGTACACGTCACCTAAGACAGTCACAGGAAGATGGGCTCCAGGGGGCTGCCCCTCCCTCCCCATGGAAACGGCGTGCCTGGGCAGCAGGGAGAGGCCGCAGTGCTATGATGAGGGCAAAGACTGGGGATGCTAGTCCATGATGTTTCTACATAGTAGCACGGAAACCACAAGTGGAGCGAAAAGCTGTGGGTCTAGAAGAGGCAAGTGGCACTTGGCACACCTTCAGGAACCAACTATGAAAATGGTTAAATTCAATCATTAAAAACAATTCCACAGGATTTAGCCTGTGGCTTTGTGCATGGGCTGTGTTTCACCTGGGCTGCTCTGTGGCAGATGAGGGCTCGTGAGACCCTTGGAGCAGCCTGGCCTCAGCCCAGGGCAGGTGCCCAGGCATGTGGGAGTGGGACGGTAGGCTCACCCAGACAGGAAGCCATGTGCTTGGACTGGCTCACAGGCAGATTTCTTGGGATGCTTCCTATCTACTACCTCTCCCTGAACTAAGGCTGGAACCTTGGTCACTCTGGCTCTTCCAGACTTGGAACAGTTAAGACTGGGATAAAGGTACCTGACTGGTGTTTTATTTGAAAGGGAAAAATAAGGGCCAGTGTGTGCATTGCCCATCCCATGAGGTAGGGCAGGACCATGCCAAGAACATCCTCAAGGAATGGAGATCCCTGAGCCTGGGGAGACATATGAACCCAGGTACATTGCCGGATGCCAGGAACAGGGGCCCCAGGAACAGCTCTGGTGGCTCACCCTAGGCAAGGCAGGGAGCACAGGGGAGGGGAAGAGCTGGGAACCCCAGACTGCGCAGGCCACTGTTGGACAAGGGCCCTGGAAAACGCTTTTGACAGGTATACAGAAAGTGTTTGTACATCTTGGGATGCCCCTCTACAGGGAGCCAGTGTCACATGGCTGGGTGGGATGGCGAGGAGGAGACAGCGGCATCACAGTGGCCTCTGGTGCGATGTATTTACAACAGAGCTCAAGGTAGAGAGAGGGGTGGACATCAGGTCACTAACAGCCAGGAAACACACTGTCAGGGGCAGAAAGGGGGAAATGTTACAAATGTACCCATTACAATCTTTTACCCAGCTTATCCCTTTCTCCAGGGACTCCTCCCCTCCCCAGTAACCACCAAAGCCCCTGCAGACATGTCCCATCTCTTCACAACCCCATGTGGAGCTAGACAGGGGCGCTGCACACATGGATGGTTCATTTGACCAAGACACCAAAGTCAGAAGCTCCCAAACACTTTATTGAAAAATTAAGTCTTCATATTGATTCCTAGGGTCCATGGAAGGCTTGCTCCCCTCTAGACAAGCCATTGTTTCACCTTTGTCTCCCTTGGTATATGGAACCATCTGGAAGCATTTCAGGTTGGCAGAATTATGTTTAGGATGTGTTCCTGGAGGCTATGTTGCATAGGACACCCCCTGACCCAAACAAAGAATCACTTCCTCTAAATGCCAGCGGTGCAGGGATTTAAATTCCCAATCTAGAAGTCTACACAACCTCCATGGCCTGCCCAGCTCTGCTCAGCAGGAGACAAAACACAGACATTTCTGGCAAAGGTGGATTACCATCCCAGCCTCCTCGGAGAACAGACACCTCATTGCAGGAAATGAGGCATGACTCCAACATAGCTCAGCAAGACCCCACTGGCCCACATACAACCAAGAAAAACACAGACCACTTCGGTAATGCAGACCAGACAGGGCTAAAGCAGTGATATTCATAGTTCCCAAGATTCTTAAGTTTTGAGGTGGGCTATCAAGCTAGACTCATATGCCTTTATGTACTCACCACTGGAATCCTCCGATGGGCTCTGCAAACCTGTGCCGGATCAGGAAAGTGGCAACAGCTTCAGCTACCTGGAAAAGAAGAGGCATTCTAGGCCCCATGGAGTGCTGGAAGCCCTGGGGCTTCTGTTGAAGGTTCGGCCCACTGCTGTTCTTGGAAGTACTTACTACTGTCTGGGTAGCTTAAGAGCAAAGGACCTGGACCAGAGGACTCCTTACAAGATGGCTCCAGAGAGGTGAAGGGGAACAAAACTCTTTTACTCCCAGAAGACTTACAAACACCATTTTCTCACGGGAGGAGCCCCCAATTAATCTCTGACTATAGCTGGAATTTAGGGTGCAGTGCCTGCTCAAATCACCCTTGTCTGGTTTTGTGTTAATAAAAGAGGGTGCCAGTGGCTTCTTAGCCCAGACATACAAAGCCAAGACCACAGGTGCTCACCAGGCAGGGACTTGGGGAGCTGGCAGACAAACCCTGAGACACAGGTTCATCCTACTTTCTGCGAAATCCCACATTCCCCTCAGTTGTCCTCTCAAATCACTGGGCACCAGACACACCTTGTCAGGGGCATCCTCATGGACTGCATGGCCACACTGCGGTAAGACCTGCATCTGGAACTTCCCTGGAGAGGAGACAAACAGGCAACCTCAGGGATAGAAAGCCCTTCCCAAATCACCCCTATGCCTCCTAGGTCACTGGGCATCCCAGGAAGACCTTCCCTCAGGACACTCTGGACACAGCTACCAAGTCTGCTGAGTGTAACTGTACCCTTGCTCATGGTCCCTTCACTTTTCACCCTTTCCTTCTGTACCAACTTGGTGTAAATTTACTTCAGACAGAAAACTCAGTTCCTGTGCTCACAGGAGTCAGTCTAGTTGGAGAGTAAAACACAGCACTAATGCAGATGTAGTCCCAAGGTTGAGGTAGGCACAGAGGCTGTAGAGTGTGGTAAAAGTGCCCAGACAGGTTTCTGCACAGAAAGAATGGCCCACCTACAGAAGAGAAGGCTTGAAATGCCAGTTAGCCACGGAAATAAAGAAGCCTGGCATGGTGCTGATTTGAGTGGCTGACAATGAGGCTGGGCTGGAAAACTGGGGTCCATTTGGAACTCTATGTTAGGAATATTGAAATGGATTATTGTGAAAGACAGCAGATGAGTATTCATCAGTGTGCTAGACAATGTAAGATGTGCTTTCCCACTCTGCCTTACAATACACTGCAAGCTCACAACTTATGGTAATTTTGGAGGGTGAGGTAACTTGGGATTGAAAGTAGGGCTCCAAACAAGCTACTTAAACTCTACCACTGAGTTACACTCCAAGCCCTAAGAGTGAACAGCAGGTGGGCATGTAGCTTTCCTGGGTGTGTTGGTCCAAAGGATTGGTATCCAGCACTAATAACAAGAAACAAAGGAGTGACTAGAGCTGGGCTGGGCTATAGCACGAGTGGCAGGTGCTTTCCTGGCACAAAAAGACTCTAGTTCAATGCTAAATACAGGGTCAGGTGGGGAGCTGATTAGCTCTCTGAGACCCAGTATTTCCATTTTCAAAGCAAGAAAGTTGGAGAAGTCTTTGTGGCTCTCATGCAAGCCGCACAGTAGTTCATGTTTTCAGTGTACCAGTCTACCCACTGTTGAAGATGATTCTACAATCACACAGAGTAAGGAAACAAACTATGATTAAGGCAACATCTCGTCCAAGGCTGTGTAATTAGTGAAGGAACTAGGCCACACCATTAAGTCTATTAATGATCTTCCTCACGCAGGAGGCTGCATCTCCTTCAGATCTATAATATTATTAATGCACATGATTCTAACATAGAGAAAATAATGGGCCCTGCCGCAGTCTTCACATCTGGGCTCACGTGCGGTGCTCAGACCCACTATACTTTGTTATCTCTTTAAGGCTGGCATCAACACTCTCAGTTTACACATTTAAGAGCATTCTAGCTGAAGATTACTAGGTGAGCCATGTCCAAAACCCCCCACCTCCCAGGAAGCTCCCTCTTCTCCCTCCTCACCATCACGTCTAACAGACTTTATACCATTTGGTACCTATACTGTTTTTCTTTTCTGAAAACTCTGAACATAAGAAAACACAGGAAATTATGTCTGTTCACAGTGTTAGGTACCTGTGTAATAGTAATTCCCAGGGCATCACCTCATTTGATTACTTTCATCCTGGAGACACTGCTTGAGTAATGACTCTCATTTTTAGTTAGAGCGAGGCTGGGGAGAGGTAATCACTTTTTAGAAAAGGGAAGACGCTTGCCCACAATCACCTGGCGGTTTAATGGAGGTGACTTTAGTGCTCACTCTCTCCCCCACTGTACCTCACTATCTCAGAACATCAATTTTCATATGACTGCACATTTCCCAGCTCTCAGAAAAGGATCCACAAACACAAATTCTGGATGACTTACCCTGCATCTGGCCTATGGTCAGATCTTTATCCAATCTATCAACACCTGGAACAAAACAGTAGAATCTGTGAGTAACTCCCTAGAAAATGCCTTGGAATCAGGTTTTACTGAGCATTGAGTAAAACTGCCTCAGAGTTATAAGCACCATTGCACCCTCAATCCAGACGCACACGGTCCTGATTGTCTACTGCACTCTCAATCCAGACACACACAGTCCTGATTCCCCACCACACCTTCAATCCAGACGCACATGGTCCTGATTGTCCACTGCACTCCCAATCCAGACGCACACGGTCCTGATTGTCCACTGCACTCCCAATCCAGACGCACACGGTCCTGATTGTCCACTGCACCCTCAATCCAGATGCACAGTCCTGATTCCTCTCCATGCCCTCAATCCAGATGGCACAGGGTCCTGATTCCCACTGCAACCTCAATCCAGACACACATGGTCCTGATTCCCCACCGTGCCCTCAATTCAGAAGCACACAGTCCTGATTCCCCACCGCACCCTCAATCCAGATGCCCATTGCACCTTCAATCGTGATTCCCACAGACACATTCTCACCAGATGAGATTTTTCGGTTTCCAATTTCTGGGTAATTATGGTTTATGTTATTGTTAGTTTTTTTGTGATTTACTTACTTTATTTCTGTATATGAGTATTTTGCCTACATGTATATATGTGTACCATGTATGTGCCTGGCACCTATAGACGTCAGAAAAGGGTGTTGGATACCCTAGAATTGGAGTTACAAATGGTTGTGAGTCACTATTTGGGTTGTGTGAACCAAATTCAGGTTCTCTCCAAGAATAACAAATATTCTTAACTCCAACCCCAATCATGCTCATTTAGAGATGTTTATACGACAACAAGATTTTACTGTCTCAGTTCTCACAGTACTCAGAGCATTTTTACAGCACTGTCTGTAGCTCCAGGAGTCAGGCTCACCAGGCACAAAGGCTAGGCCAATGTCACCACTGGAGAGCTTTCACAGCCCCTTAGGTTCAGGCCTGAACATGGGGAAGCTAGGGAAACAAGGATGGTTCTCCACTTTAAAAGTCATTCCCAATTTGTTAATACTAATAGTTCTAATGAGCTCACATTTAGATGTGAACTGTCCCCACCATTCATGATGAAGCCTCAGTCCCTAGTGTATTTGAAGATGGGGGCTACGAAAAGGCAAAAATGAGGTTGTAAGGGTGGGGGGTTCTAAGACAGTAAGATTAGTGTCCTTGCAAAAGACACCAGGAAAGCTGTCTCGTTTTCTCTCAGCCATATGAAAGCACAGAGAGAAGGTCTGTGAATAGGAAGAGAATTCTGAGAACTTAGCCTAACTGTACTCTGATCTTACAGACTGTGAGAAAACAGATTTCAGTTCTTTAAGCCATCCAATCTATAGTACTTGATTATTTCAGCCAAGTAAACAGCATGCGCGCGCACACGCGCGCGCGCGCACACACACACACACACACACACACACTTACCAGCCAAGAGCAGCAGTTTAGGAATAGGACAACTAAGAAAGAGATTGGATAAGCCCCGGAACCAGCCATCCCAGTACTTTTCTGTTTTTGCCAGTTCAATTCTCCAGGTGTATGGATGGTCCTTTTTGGTCTGCAGGAATAAAAGCAAAGTAAGGGGGAGCCAAGCCCTGGGGACAGGGCAGAAAGCAGGTCTGTGGGAAGAAGGAGGAACTAGCACTTATCAAGAACCCACTGAGCCTAAAGCTGAGGGTACATTTAACCCTTCATACAGTGCTGCAGGCTGTCGTAACCTCTACTTTTGGATATTCTGAAGTTTTCTTTTTTACTGTTTGTTTTCTTCTGGCTCATATGAGCCTCCTGCCTCAACCTCCCAACTGTCTGGTATTCCAGACACAGTCCAACATACCCCACAACTTCTATTACTTTAGGTAAATCTAGGAAATTTTCTTACGATCACAAAGGCAGTTAATTATTGATCCAAAACAGAACTTTTCTTATACCAGTGAGTAAAAAGGACACATCAACAAAAGAACATAGACAAAGACCACATTGTAGTAAAACAAAACAAAAGAAAAAAAAAAAACTAAGTGAAAGAAATAGCAGAAACTGGCATCCAATCTAGGATCACTATCCGAGAAATATGACAGACTACAGGAAAGAACAAGCTGACGTGTGTGTGAAGAGGACTTTATCTCATTCCAGATTCATGACAATGACTAGTAAAGGTAATTCTAAGGCAATATGACAAAAAGGAAAAATGTCAACATCTGTCTTCCCTTGACAATGTGTTACCAAATATTAGTGAACTAGTAAGTGCACTCCATGCTTTCCTGTGTCATGGAAATAGGTTAGATATTGTAACTGAAATAAGTGATTAGGATGCTGCATTGAATGTGACATGGAAACCTGGATGTGGACATGAGATGACAGAGCAGACTGAAGATCTGTGGGTGACTAAGATGTCCACATCACCAAAGTGACCACAGAGTCAGTGAAATCTCATTCTGAGTTTAAATGGTATTTTGTAAAGACATTTTTAATGATCCTAAAATTGTCTAAGATTACATATGATTCTTAATAAAAAATCAACTTTGCAAAAAAGGAAGAAAACTGGGGAACTCATACTTCTTGACTTCAAAACTGTTACAAGCTGCAGTAATTAAAAGTTTGGGGCTTTGGGTATCGCTCAGTGGCAGAGGTTTAGCATGTCTGAGGTGAAGAACCACAAAACCAAGGAAGATGGGTGCTGCCATTAAAGATACTGAGACACACGGTCAGATGACCTCTGCTGAGAGTATCAAGAGAACTGGCAGGGGACAAACAGCCTCTTTAACAGTGCTGAGATAATTAAACACACAGTCACAAAGGAGAACGCATACCCAGCTGGGCAATGAGCAATGAGCAGATGCCCAACAGCAACAGACAATATGTAACCATGAGCTCGGTGTGGTGGCTTCTGCCCGTAGTTCTGCAGTCCAAGTGACCCTTGAGTTGTGATTCCTCTGCCTCAGTGAAGATGCTACTATGCTGTAATATGAGAGAAAACTCTTCTTTCACCTTACAATGTGCTGCAAGGCCCAAGGAGATGAAAACTATTTGTAAATTCTAAAGTAGTATAAAGCATTATTCTGACCAGTGATCTCAAGGATGGCAGGAAGATAAAAAAAAATACTTTAAAAGCCAGGCAGTAGTGGTATATGCCTTTAATCCTAGCACTCAGGAGATAGAGGCAGGTGGTTCTCAGCAAGTTCGAGGCCAGCATGGTCTACAAAGGGAGTTCCAGGAAAGTCAGACCTGTTACACAGAGAAACCTGTCTTGAAAAACAAAACACAACAACAACAATAACTTAAAAAAAACCTGTGCTCTTCATGATAACAGAGGCATCCCAAAAGTCAAGGAAGCCACTAACACATCCCACAAAGCTGGATTTCCCAAAGCCAGCCTCAAACAGACTGCTTCACCAGAACTCACTACTTACACAGACATGAGCTGAACATAACGTCTGTGTGAGAAATGATTTCTATATAATTAGAGGACAACAGGAGTCAGCACTGAATGTCAGGAGTCCACAGCATCTTTAAATGTGGCTCAATTATAGGACTTAAAATACACAGCTCCAAGTGTTGCACGGCATCATATCACTGTAAGTCCACAACACAGATGGACTGACAGAGGCCAGAAAGCTTGTTCTAGGAGATAAGCCTGAAAAGATGGTAAGAGCTGGACGGTCACAGGATACAGAATGGAACTGAGATTTTTTTTCCCTTAGAGAACCCACAGGAACACCTTTACAGAAGTGAGAGGAGCCTGGTGAGGAAGCAGTCTGATGGGAACACATAGGGTCGGTCTCGTGTTCTAATTGGAGCCCAGCCTTAGTGCCCTTCACCTCACGATCTCTCACCACAGTATCTCTGCCCCCTGAAGTCTGTAATACGACAAAAATAACAATGCTGTCTTCTCTATTTCCTCTCCTCCCTCTGTCTTTCCAAGGACGAGACCTTCACTCACTTCCATGTCATCTTCCTTTTTCCTCTTGTTCACTGACTCACTTCCTTCTTCATCTTCCTCCTCCTCCTCTATGATTCCTTCTACTATGGACTTGGAGCCTTCTGGACTTGTAATTCCTTCACACCTAGATCGGAAAAAAAATACTTGATGAATGTCTTGTCAAATTATCTTATTCTTTTACCAGTAAAAGCCCATAAAAAGGTAATGGTCATTTTCTGGGACATGGTGATGGAGATTTTATTGGTATTTTTACATAACCTTAGCAATTCTATGAAGTAGTCCTGAAGAATTAATAGAAACGTTATAAGTGTGTAAGGCTAAATGCAAATTCAGTCCCAGCAAACCCCAAAGCAAAGAAGCTCCTTACTTGTCCTTACAGAACAAGCCCCGCCCACCAAAAAGACCTGTGTTAATAGCTACCATATAGAAACTGGCAAACACAATGACCATTGCCAGTAGAACCCTGCACGTTTGAACATCCGATCCAAACAATTATCTTTTCTTCTTCTTAAAAATGGTATCCTAGGGGCTGGAGAGATGGTTCAGTGGTTAAGAGCACTGACTGCTCTTCCAGAGGACTTGGGTTCAATTCCCAGCAACCACATAGTGGTTCACAAATGTCTATAGCTCCATCCAGTTCTAGGGGACCTGACATCAAGACATACATGCAGGGAAACCACCAATGCAAATAATATAAAAATAAATTAAAAATGGCATTTCTGCACAATAAGACATGACAGTATGATATGGGATTCCCCTCTGTATACTGTAAATACCAATGGTTAATAAAGAAACTGCTTTGAGCCTATAGCACAGCAGGGCAGAACAGAGCTAAGCAGGGAAAACTAAACTGAATGCTGGGAGAAAGAAGGCAGAGTCAGGGAGAAGCCATGGATCCCCCGCTAGAGACAGACGTGAGCTACCAGCTCGAACCTTGTCAGTAGGCCACAAACCTCATGGTACAGTATAAAATAATAGTTGTAAGAGCTAGCAATAAGAAGTTACAGCAAATAGGCCAAGCAGTGATTTAATTAATAGTTTCTGTGTGGTTATTTCGGGAATCTGTGTGGCTGGGAAATAAAAATAGACTCTACCATAAATTGGTGCACCAATGTGGCTGATTAAATCTACATAAAACTTGAGAGGGCTTGGAAAGGAATTCTAGACACTAAAAAACAAAGTTTAGCTGCATTTTTTTTTCAGATTTTTTTCATGCTTGCTGGCGGCATGCTTTAACTCCTTTAAGAGAGATCTTCCTGATTTAGCAGTAGCAAAACAAAGCAAAACAAACAAACAAAAACCCATGTGGTTTTGAAACGGCTTCCTTGTCTGTGCTGCTAGCATGAACTCTGGCTCTTTCCTGGGGTTGATGCCCACCACACACTTCGGGTGTGGATGCCTATGTGCCCACTCGAGGTTGGGAGGAAAGTAGCTGAGACCATGCCCAGGGCTCAGTACTCCCCGCCTGGGCAGACTGTGGGATCGAGTCTGCTAGTCAAGCAGGAAAGCATGGCAGATTTAGCTTTTACTCATATAAAAAGGGTTTATATGCTGCACGGTGCTACCCTGAGTTGAGTTGGTGAGGATGGCTCCCACCCCGCGGTCCTAGAGCCTGTGGAGGCCGGGAAACAAACGGCCTCCTACAACAGTAGAAGGGAGACTTGCTGGCAAGAAAAGTTTCAGTAGGAGGGGATGAGAGTGGGTAAAAAGGGGTGAAAATGACTGTAATCTTTATGTACATGTATCAAACTATCAAATCTAAAAGAAATTAAGTCAACAATGATACAAATGGAACCTAATTTATTATATAATTAGATAGAAAGATCACTACTATATGAACAGCTGGTCCCATGGTTCCTTTTAGAGAAAACTCAATGGAAAAACATATAGACAGGTGTTATTATGGCTTCTAAGGCCAGGAGGTAGCTAGAGGCATGGCAAACTAGTTTCCTCAAAAATATACCAGGCAGTGTGGCAGAGAGGGAAAGAAAGCAGACCCTCAAGAGGGCATCAGCAGACTGCTCATACTTATCTCAATTTTCACTTTCAACTTACAAATAAAATAGCAGGGCAACTAAGTCTAACAATAATGTAGTGCATATTTCAAAAAGGCCAGAAAAGAAGATTTTTGAGTGATTTCACCATGAAATAAATACTCAAGGTTATGGATATGCTGATTACCCTGAATTAATCACTATAAAATATACATGATATTGAAACAGTTATTATACAACACCCAAGTACATATGCACATACAAATTATTATCTGTAAATCAAAAAATTTAGAAAAATGTGAAACAAGAAAATACTACTGCTTAGATTAATTAATTGATGCTATTAGATTCTAATTTATTTTAGGTGTAATAATGTTATTATTATTCCTCTAGAGCATAATGAATTCTTACAGAAAGACTCAGATTTGGGGGGAGTTTGCTTTATAATATTTGAGGTTAGGAATAGTTAACAGGCATGTAGACTAAACAAGACTGGTCATAAGTTAAAGGATTAAAAATGGGCACTGATCACATTAGGGCTCCTTAAATTACACTAAGACATAGTTTTTCAGAAATTTAAGATCTTACAAACAAGACTGTGCACATTAAACACAATATACAATCCCTAGTGATGATAAGCATTCCATGATGCCACTACCCTTTTTACCTAACTCCTACACTCCTGTCTGACCTAGTGGATGATGTCTTTTCAATTAATGTTTATTTTGTGGTATTACAAAGGACTCATGTGAATCCAATAAGAAAGACCAATTAGGTCGAGTAACTTCAGCTCAGCCTGAAGAGTTAGTTTTACTCTAACTCTGCCAGATTTAATACTTGGGTTTGGGTTTCATACTGGGTTTGGCTCCGTGAAACAATAGACACTAACACAGGAACACTGTTGTAGAGACTTAGTTTAAATGTGTACTCACCACTCTAACAACAGGAGCTGTGCTAATTTAATCTAGGAATTAAAGACACTACCGGGCTTTGGGGTTTCTAAAAACCAAACAGAAAAAAACAACTAGAAAAACCACCTCCATGCTAGACTAACAGAACTCACCTGTAATTTTATCTATAATAATGAAGGCATTTAGCAGTATGGCAGAGTAAGTGCAGGAACAAAGGAGCCCTAATTCTCTCCTGTTTTTCATCCTCTAGCCAGGCTAAGAGATAAAAGACTTACTGTTTGACTTGACCGACCATTGAGACTCGGGCAGACTCTAGGTTTCGAATCTGGCCGCTCTTCACACTAGGAAAGAGAGAAAGGAGAGAGGTTATTCAGCACTTAGCACAGCACAATACCAGGAAGGAGTAATTTAGATTCTATGGGATCTAACAGAAAGCTGCAGTCACCATGTGCTACTGAACAGACAACTGCCACTCCTCTCCTGGCTTACTTTACTTTTACTTATGAGTGTAAATTAAGAAACCGCAGCTTCTCAGAGGGTGCATGAGAAGCACAGAAACACATACAGATAACACTGATATGATAGAACATGTTCAGAGAAGTGCTTTATTTCCAATGAGGAAGCTGAGAAGCCTGTCCATGTTCTACTGCACCGAGGACTGAATCGGAGAAGTTAGCCACAAAAAGAGGGCACAGCAGAGCACAGTGGACAGCTGGACAGCCAGCTCATTGTGGAGCTGAAGGCACTGGGGAGTGAGTCAGTAGGAGGAACACAGTGGGACTGGGACAGAACAGGGCTGGTGGCAGACGACAGCTTCCATGGCCTTATATGATGCTCTAGTTGGAATGGGAGCCCAAAGCTCATTCCCTAGAAACTGGTCTCTCATTGCAACAGTAGAGGTAGGGCCTTTAAAGCTTAGGCTCTTCCTTCCGGAACAGGTTAAGATCTTTATCAAAAAGCAGTTTGCTGGGCTGGAGGGATGGCTCAGAGGTTAAGAGCACTGCTGCTCTTCTAGAGGTCCTGAGTTCAATTCCCAGCAACCACATGGTGCCTCAGAGGTATCTATAATGTGATCTAGTGCCCTCTTCTGGCCTGCAGCATGCATACAGGCAGAATACTGTACAAACAGAGATTAAAAAAAAAAAAAGCAGTTTTCTGGACTGGAGGGATGGCTCAGAGATTAAACAGTGCTTGCTGCCTTCCAAAGGACCAAAGCACCCATGTCAGGCAGCTGACAACCATGTTTTAACTCTAGCTCCAGGGGATCAGATCCCTCTTCTGATCTCTGTGGGTACCCACACACAGTTCTTTATTGGCAATTGTCTCTCTCTCTCTGTGTCTCCCTCTCTCTCAAACACACATATAAATGAAAAAAAAATAAAATTAAGTAAAAAGGAGGTTTGCTATCAAGTAAGTTTGAGGCTGAAGAGATGGCTCAGTGAGTGCGGGAACTTTTATCCTAAGACTTATTTCTGCAGAGGGCAGCAGTGTTCTACTCATCTTTGAATCTTCATCCTTTAGCATAAAGTAAATTTCATACAGACTTATAAAATTATCAGTTAGACTATACAGTTATATTCAATGATGAGACCCTACAACAGAAGCAATAGGCAATTCTGCCAGCAATTTTTAAAATAAAAAGTTTTTTTTTGTTTTGTTTTTCCCACAAATCCAAATAATTCTAGTGAACAGAACACCTGCCATATTGTTCTGGAGACCAGAACCTGCACCTGCTATTTCTTCACCACTGTGTGTAAGATACAGAAAGCGAATCTAGAACCATGGAGCTTCAGGGGAGATAAAGTTCTGGACACCACCTGATGCAAGTTCTCATCTTCAGGGCAGAACCAGCTGGACAGCAGACGGCCTATAATTACTAATATCCTAGGAGATGCTGTATTAGCAAGGCACACTTTGCAGATGACTGAGGCAATTAGGAAACACTTAAAACACTCTGCTTCAAAGCTATTTCCTTACATACTATCACAGAAAGGCTTGGACAGTCACCTTCTGTTTCTCAGTACTTGAGCTGACTAAAAGAGAGAGGGAGAGAGAGGCTAAAACATAACACCTGAAATTGAGACAGCTTAGGTTTATGGGTTACCTCCACTCAATAGCATTCTCCAGAGACTTGAAGGTTTTAGGACGACCACGCAAAAAATTCTGCATGCTATTAAGTGCATCCATGGCTGTACCTGATGGTAAACAAAAAATTTAACCACATCAATAAACTTTTTTTGTTTTCTTGCTTTGCAATTCTACTATGTACTTATTTCCCCTTTTTAGGTTAGTGTACAAAATACTGGGTTTCATCGTGTATATGTCATTATTCCTTGTTCTCTACTGCTTCTCTCCCTGACTACCCCTTTCCGGCCCCACTTCTCCTTCTTCCCCCAGTTAAGTACACTTTTTCGCTTTTTTATCATATATAATCCAAGTTACCCTCTCTCACCCCTTAAGATAGCTTCCTCCCTTCTCATGAGGATCTCCTTATAGCTAGCGATCTCTCTCTCTCTCTCTCCTCTCTCCTCTCTCTCTCTCTCTCTCTCTCTCTCTCTCTCTCTCACACACACACACACACACACACACACTTTTTAAAATTTCATTTCCACAATTGAGGGAAAATGTGATATTTCTCTGAATTTGGCTTATTTTGCTTAACATGATTTCCAGTTACATCTACTTTCCTGCAAATGTCATTATTTCATTTTTCTTAAGGCTGCATAAAATTTCATTGTGCATATGCACCACATTTTATCTATTCATCTATTATGCACATCTAGGCTAATTCCATGGAACTAGCTAAAAATATAGATGTGAAAATGTCTCTGAGCTGCTGACTGGGAGTCCTTCAGGTATATATCCACAAAAGGTAGAGCTAGGTCATGGTAGTTCTATTTCCAAATTTTTGAGGAAGTCCATACTGACTGCCAGTGTGGCTACACACACACACACAAAAGTCCCTCTTTCCCTATATTCTTAACAGCATGTAATCAATTGCTTTATTAATGACAGACATAACCCTGACTGGAGTGAGTGGAATCTCGAAAAAGCTTTAATTTGCAATTCCCTAGTGGGTAAGAATATGGAACACTTTTAAAATCCTTTTATCGTCAATTTGTGTTTCTTCTTTTGAGAACCTTTTTCCTCCATTCACTGATTAGATGATATTAGTTTTTGGTGTTAAATTTTGCCGCGCGTGCGCGCGCGCACACACACACACACACACACACACACAGACACACACACAGCTTTCAGAGATCCTTTCCCATTCTCAAGGTCAGGTCTTCTTCACCCTGGTGATAGTTTCTTTTTCTATACAGAAGCTTCCTAGCTTTGTGGAATTCTGGTAGCTAATTTTCAGATGATTTCCTGTGCCACTGGAGTCCTACAAACCCTTGCCTATGCCTGAGTCATCTCATATTACTGAGTACTCATATTACTCTCACATCCACAACGACAGAATGGCATTGCTTACACAGGAAGAATCCTCCCTGAAAGGTTTGGCCCTCAGCTGGTCGCACTACCGAGAGGTGGTTGGGTAATAAAGACATTAACTTCATCAATAGATTAATCCACTGTTGAATGCATACTGAATAGGCTGTTTGGAGGCATGGCCTACTTAGAGGAAACAGGTAACTGGGGGCAAGCTCTGGGAGAACAATTTGTTCCTAGTCTCCCTCTGTGTGATGCTCTGACTCACCACATCCTAAAAGCAATGGACCAGCCAACCATGGACCAAAACCTCTGACACCATGGGCCAGAATGACTCTTTCCTCCCTTAAATTGCTTATCTTAGATATTCTGTTACAGTGGCAAAAACTAACACACTGAGTCAACTCTCCATATTTGCTCCTGGTAATGGCAGAATTCAGTGATGCGTGGGTAAAATTCTGAAGACCAACACAAGCCAGCTTCCACTACAGCTCTCAGTAATTCCTGACTACTGGTATTCACCCCACACGTGGCACCCAGTGAACAGGACAGCTACCTGTACAAGTAGCAGTGAGATTCTCAGGGTAAGTCAGAAAAAGCAGTTCGTTTCTAAATTGTTAAATAAGACTAAAAGACACACATGTGATTAGAAATATTATACAGTCATAAAAAGGTGTCACTGAAAGTTTCTGATAAGAGAAGATGGTTGTATAACTCTATAAAGGTACAAAGACACGTTCATACTTTAAGATGAGTGAAACTGAGAATGAATATGGACAAAGAAATAATGTACCAGGATGTCTCTTATAAATTATTGAGTTCAACTTGGTCAGCATTTAGAAAACTTACCTTCTACAACATCAATCATACAGAGGCCCAAGAGGCTTGGCACAAAGTTGGCTGATGCTGTGTGCACTGCAATGGCACCACCCATGCTGTGCCCGATCAGCATGACTGGAGGAGGGAGGTCCCCATACATGGCTTCAACCACATTGCCAACATCTCTGCAAAGAGAGAAATCTTAAGAGTGCTGGAGGAAGACACCAAAGATAGCGTTCTCTCTCAGTGCCTTCTTCTGCGTTGTAACTAATAGCTGTAGGAAATGGAAAAGATCGTGGAGCACTCTACAAACACATCCACGTGAGCCTGCTTGCATGGCTCCTGGTATCCATGCAGAGCCACACCACCCAGTTCTCCAGGTTAAGGACTAAGAGCCTCAGATTTCTGATTTTTTTTTAAATATATCATCCTTTTATCATCCTACACATCTAGTACATTCATATAAACATATACTCAACCTAAGTTTGGCATTCTGGAGAAATAATTTACTCTAAGCCTCTGTTTTCCCATGTATAATGCAATGAGGTTTAAGATAATAAGATTACTATCAGTCTCAGTTTGTTTATTTTATATTTGTCCGTGTGTGCATATGTGTGAACACGCACACACACACATCACGGCACACATGGAAGTCAGAGGAAAATTTGCAAGAGTTACTTTAAGCAATGAGTGAGAAGTGAATGTGAAACTGTTATCCAAAAGTTAAAGGACTGCTCAAAAGAAAAGACCCAGGGGGCCAGGTGGTGGTGGCGGTGGTGCACGCCTTTAATCCCAGCACTCAGGAGGCAGAGGCAGAGGCAGGCGGATCTCTGTGAGTTTGAGACCAGCCTGGCCTACAAGAGCTAGTTCCAGGACAGGCTCCAAAGCCACAGAGAAACCCTGTCTCAAAAAACAAAAACAAAAACAAAAACAAAAAAAAAAGAAATTCACAGCAGCACCGCTTCTAAAGACAAGACAACCTGGAAAGACAAAGTGATAGTAGTGGGAGCAAAGACTACAATTTGAAAAGTGTTGCTAGGATCACTGAATCTCTCTCTCAAATTCATATATTAATTATGAAGTATTATTATTTGCAAGGTTGCAGTGTATCTGTTAGAAGAACAAACATTGATAAAAGTTAAGTATTGCACTCAGAACAAAAAGGATATCAAGTATTCATTCTTACTGGCTTTTGTTCTATAGTTAACGGCAGAACTTACAAAAGTGACTGGGCCCTAAGGGGCTTTCCTCATGAGTGGATTAACCCTGTACAGATTAATGGGAGCACCACCTGGTATAGAGCACAGCTGTCTTACCATGTGGAATACTCCACCATACTATAATCCAAGACTACCAACAGGCTCTAGACTTTCCATTCTCTAGAACTCTGAGCCTAAATAAACCACTATTATGAATCCACCAAATTTGTGGTCTCAGTGATGCAGCAATGGAAGGCAAGTACCCATCATGCCCTATGAGCTTTCTGTGTCATCTAATGGGATTCTTCAGCCACCTTGTCTGAAAGGGCCTTACTACAATTCTACAAGTAGAAACTCAGACATTTTTATCAACTGTAAATACAGGCAAGTCAATTAAACTCACTGAGTCTACCAAATGTCACTGCGTTTCCACCAAAGTACAAAGTAATGTAGGAGATTTATACAGAGTTTCGGAAAAGTAAAATCAAGTAGTATATCTATCAATATCAATATGACAGAACAGGAAAAAATACTGCAGGCTCATTCATATGTGAAGATATGTGTGTGTACTTACACACAGATAGACTTGGACTATAGGTTCAATTAATTAATCTCAAGCCATGTGGTTATGATTGTTTTATTTGGGGGTAAATATTTTTTTTAAAAAAAGCTAAAATTCAAAACCATTACCAATATATAAAATTCAGAATAATTCACAATTCTTACAAAATTTTAGTAGGTAAGGATAAAATGAATAAAGTAAAATGTTCTGGAAGGCATCAAATTCCACACCTTAAAATATACATTGCTCTTTTGGGACTTGGCTCCAAGATGACGACAAAAAAAAAAAAAAAAGAAGGACCGTGGCCATGTGCAGCCAATTTGCTGCATGAGCTGCATGCCCAAGGACAAGGCCATTAAGAAGTTCGTCATTCAGAACACTGTAGAGACCACTGCCATCAGGGACATATCTGAAGCATGTGTCTTTGATGCTTATGTGCTCCCCAAACTCTATGTCAAGCTGCATTACTATGTGAGCTGTGCTATTCAAAGCAAGCTAGTCAGGAATCGATTTCGTGAAGCTTGGAAGGATTGAACACCCCCACCACGATGTAGACCTGCTGGTGCTACACCACACGACCTCCACCAAAGCCCATGTAAAGAGGTGGCTTCATAAAGACAGAAGAAAACACCTTGGAAATATAAAATGGGACTTATATACTATTTGTAATACACACATACATACACACACACATTAACTGAGTTAGATATTCTCTATGAAAGTTGTTAGTGTATGAAGAAAGACAGGATCTAAAATGTTTAACAACTGGGGCTGGATAGATGGTTGTGATTAGGAGCACTAGCTACGACCAGGCGGTGGTGGTGCACACCTTTAATCCCAGCATTGGGGAGGCACAGGCAGGCATATCTCTGAGTTTGAGTGAGTCTGGTCTACAGAGAGAATTCCAGAACTAGTTCCAAGATAGCCAGAGCTACACAGAGAAACCGTGTCTTGAAAAAACAAAACATAAGAGCACTGACTGTTCTTTCAGAGGTCCTGAGTTCAATTCCCACCAACTATAGCCATTTATAACAGGATCTGATGCCTTCTGGTGTAAAGGAATATATGCAAAGAGCTCATATGCCTACAAATACATAAACAAAATGCATCAACAGCATCATATCTAAGCTTAAGAAAAGGTGTGTTTTCCCAAGCTAAAGGTGACTGATGACTCATTTGGAATTTATTCTAATGAAAGGCATTGGTTCTCAAATGCCATTTATAGGACTGTCTACATCAGATTCCTTTATTGAGTATTCTAAGAATATAAATATCAGGGCTGTATAGTTCAGCAGTTCAGTGTACTAGTTTCTCTTCCAGAAGACATAGGTTCAAATCCCAGCACCTACACAGTAGCTTATAACTGTTTAAAACCCCAGTTCTAGGGCATCTGACACCCTCTTCCAGTCTCTGCAGGCTCTATGGCAAAACACCCATACTCATAAGTATAAAACTATTTTTAAGTATATTATATGTCTAGAAATAACTGCTAAAACTGCCAGTTCAGCAGGCCTCAGGTAGGTCCATGTGACCCTGGTGAGCGAGCACATTGAGAGCTCTGGCATATGAAATTCTTTCCTTAGAAGTCCAGTTTCTAAGTAGGTATTCTTCCAAACCCTGCCCTCACCTTCCTGTGATTCTAGACAAATGAATGCAGGTTACCTTAATGTGTGTTCAAGGCTTCTTATACTCAAACACTTTTCTAAATATGAGTCTATATTTAGTGGCACAGGAGGCCA